>KE152178.1:441819-490743 GCA_000411095.1 Aethionema arabicum | reverse complement strand
ATATATCAATAATTAATTCATTTGAGTGTTAATATTTTTAAAAAGGTCGAAATATCTAATTATATTATTTGTTAAAATCATTATATGATTTAAATTTTTTATTATGTACTTTTATAATAAATATGACCCAGATAAGAGATAGAAAAACAAAGAATATATATATATATATATGTATACTGAGAAAAAATATATAGCTATATATACAGATATGTTTTAAAAAAAAGTGTTAATTTATTGAGAATTAATAAAAAAAAAATTGGTTAAAACCTGTTGAGGACATGAGCTATCTCGGTCACAGTAGTTCTGGTCGATAATGATTGGATTTGTAACGTTTTTCATGAAAATGTCTTGGAATATTATGTTCTTTGCCATCCCACGCCCTCCCTGTTAATTAACCATTTACTTAATTAATAATTACATATTACATATATTAATTAGTAATTAACCAATAATTAATGATTAATTAATATATACCTGCCAAGTCTTGATTCGGACACCATTAGTGGTTCCTATAAGAGTTGCTTTGTTGATTACCACATTTGATACATATGCTTCTGTATTATCTTCTCCCAAACTCCCAATACTTCATTTTTTATTTTATTTTTCATGCAATCAAATAACATTATACTTCATCAAATTTCTAAATATTCAACCATCTTCTAAAACGCATTAAATACTTGTCAAACAATGACTAATTACTTAGCAGATTCAACAACAAATTAAAACAATCATGTAGCAGGTAAATCTTATCCTAAAATTTTTGAATTCTCAAGCCGAAAAAAATAACGTCTTTTTTTATTAAGAATATATTTTTTTAGTTGTTTCTGATTAAACCTAAAAAACAATTTTACTTTAGTCCCGAAACACAAATTTAATTAGTTTGATCTTAGATCTGCTGCTGGCTATATATATGGACATATAGGTTGGATTTAGATTTATAATTTCATTATTATTCAAACATTTATGTTTTTGTATAATTCGTTGTACACTTTCGATTATATACATAACGTTAATTTTACTCAATAATTGAAATTGTTCTATGTCCAAAAGTTTTGTTGACTCCCATAATTTTTTTTATGAAATTTATACAGTTATTTTAATATTAAAAAATTATTATGACATCCATAAGTTATTTTTCTAGCTCATAACTACATAAATTTTTTTTCCCACATAAAAAACTACATACATCAATATTAAACGTTGGAAAAAAAACATTATAACAAAAATGAAAATATGTAATTAAAATGTTATTAGAAAATCGAATGTTGGAGATATAAAAACAATGATGATTACTGGTTAAAATAAGGTAAGACAAAGAAATGATTTAGGTAAAGAAACGGTAAGACTAACCTGATACCATGACCGGGCCCACAAGTTATCCCGGTCGCTCTCACATTCTCCGACCCACTCACTATCGATATACAATCATCACCTTTATTAACACACAACACACCAAAATCAAAACTAACTTAAACCAACACAAATTAAATTATACATATTATAATCTCTTCTAATTAATTATTAACAAGTTTAAATTACAAGTAAAGAAGAAGATATCATTTAATTTACGTACCGGTCCTAACAATAGAGTCTTGGATAAGGATATTTCGAGTACCGGTTACGTGAATACCGTCAGTGTTGGGACTATCTTCAGGAGATGTTACCATAAGATGAAAAGCTTTCACATTGTTACAATCTTTAAACCCTAAATGCATTTGTTGTGCATTTTCCAACTTTATGTTACTTACTCTTAACTTATTACATTCCAAAAAAGTTAATGCCTGTAAATTAATATTATAATATCAGCTAGGAAAAAAATATTCAATTGTTAAATACATTTAATGTGATTTTTTTAGTTACCGTTGGAGCTCCTAGGCATGGCTGTGTAAATAGAGAATAAATTAGTACATACTTGTAAGAAATTAAAATGTTTTTTTGGAAACTGTTATAATAAAGATGAAAAATGTTACAAGTTGAGGGTTGATTTTGCAAGATTTTGGCCACCAAATGTTCCCATTTCCGTTTATTCGACCGCCTCCTTCGACGTTAAGATTATCGACGTTTTGAAATACGATCCAATGTCGACGATCTTTGTAGTCTGATGGATTCTTCCATGCTTCAATCACTCCATAAATCTACAAAAAAAGAAGTGAAGTTTTTTTAACATCATATAAAAAAACTAATAAAATAACAAAAATGCCTTTACTTTTTAAGTTACGATTGTCATTATAATAATTATAAACAAAAGTAAATTTGTGAAAATATACTACTTTTTATCGATAAAACTTAAAACACCTTATACTTTGAAACAAACTTTTTATACCTAAAACACTTTATAAAAAAAACGGAGGAACTATCTAAGATTTGTTGTGTGTATTTATGTTATACCTTGAAAACAATGAGGAGTGGTTTACATGGACCGGAGAAATTAACCGGTTTAAGAGTGTAATCTTTGTCCTTTGGAACCACCACATAAACTATACCGGTCGAGGAACAAGCTGCTTGCCAAGCTTTCAAGAATGCCTTACATATAAACACTTTGCATTTTACATTAAATGTAACAAAAATGTAACAAAATAAATGTCAAAAAATAACAAAATCTTATGTATCAAAAAGTAATATTTTGGTGTACCTGAGAATCATCGTTTCCATTAGCTTTAGCTCCAAAAGCTTTAACGTTAAAAGCTCGAGGAGAGTTTCCATGGCGATGAGTCATAGGAGATGATCTAGCATTTGCTTTATGAAGATGATTAATTTCATGATAAGTATTCAAAGAAGAGTCATATCTATGATCAAATTGGTAATTACTAAAACAAAAAGGAAGAAATGTTAAGAGAAATGTTAATAAAAGTTTAATCTTTTGATACATTTTGATTTTTAGTGTTTTATGGTTCTTAAAGTTAGATTAAAGTTGGGTTTATATTTATAGAGAAGAGAGAGAGAGAGATAATGAAGAAGACGTATTTGGTTAATTAAAATATGTAATGTATAATATACCTTTTCTTCTTTCTCTCGTGGAAAATTAACTAATAGAAAAGAAAATTGGTAAAAATAAATTAACAAAAGAGCAAATTCGTTAAAATTCCTCTTTTTCCACTACTTAAATAGTTTCCAAAAAATTGTCAAAACGAAGTTAGTTTAAAAAATTTATAACAAATTGTTAATTTTGGTCCAATGATATATATTTTTTCACATCATATATTTTATTTTTTTTATACTTTAAGTACAATTATTTTTTAAAATTGTAATAAACTGAAAGTAAACTTATTCGTATAGTCCAAAAATTATAAGCATTAATAAACAAATTTCTGAAATAAAATTATCCATGTATAGTATATATTAATATATACACTGTACACACACAATTGCAAGAATATTTTTTTTTAATGAATTCTTTATTTTTTTTATTTCAAGATTTAAAGTAATATACGATATCGGATGCTATAACTAATATGGTTGAGAAAATGATATTTTTCCATTAATACAAAGTCTGAAATACAATATTATGTTTAGGAAGGGAATTATATTTTAACAAATTTATTTTTATTATTTTAGTTAATTTGTTACCATTTCATAGAATAGTTTCTTTCTTAGAGTATGTTTATGCATATAATATTTTATTCACTATAATAAATTATTAAATAATTATGTGTAAATTTAAGTGTATTTTGTGTTATACCGGTAATGATTCACCTTTGTAAATTACTTTAATTTGAATAGTTGATTTTCCATAATTTTAGACTTTGTTGACTTTTGATTGCCAATTAATGGTTTGCGATCTAATAATTAAATGGACCAAAACAGTATTCATACTTTGCATTTTTATATAATTTGGTTAAAAAGCCTAATGGAAAATAATTGACTTAAAAGTTTGAAAATTAATTATAGGTAATATTCCAAAACAATAAAATAAAAAGGTAAATAAAAATAGATTAAAAAAAAGGAAGAGCTAATCTCGGCCTAAACACAGAAGAGTAAGTATTGACTTTTGGTTTTGAAAATATAAAAAATTAGGTTATCTACAAATAACTGAAATTATATAAGTCTAAAGTAGAAGCAGTTTTGTTGGTTGAACTTCGACCTTTAACTTCAACTTTGTTAGTTATTCTCCTCAATCAACTTAATTCAGTTTTATTATTATTCAAATTATTGGACAATTTAATTTACTTTATTTTATAAAAAAATATGTGCCCAACAATTGCAGACTATTTTGTTGCCACATTTGAAATTAAATAACGCTATTTACTTTTAATATTTTTCAACGTTATTGTATTAATTTGTTTAGAATACAATAATTTAATAATCTGATTTGTTTAGAAGATAAATAAAGCCATTGTCTATGCTTAATAAACACAAGAAAAATGATTGAAAAAATATTCATTGATCGTTAATTTAATATTTTATTTATCACAAAAAATAATTTAATCATCAAACAGTTAAAATCAAGTTTCAAAATTTTAACATATGAACAATTACTATCCACAACGCTAAATTCGCCAAATTTTATCGTCAAATTATGACAGTCTCGGTTTCATCGACCTTGCGGCTAATTTTGTCGATTTCGTCGCTACTTCATCGATATTGTTTATCGTTGTGTACACTAATTCACTATATTAAAAAAATTTAAATTTTATTTAATTAAACTTTATTAATTGAGAACTAATTAATGTTCATAATAAGCAATATATTAATTTAACATTTGACTATAGTTAAAAATATTTAAGTTATTTTTTTTAAATAGAATTGGATAAAAGTGAGAAAGATGGGGATTGGTAAATGATGTGAAAGGTTTAGTTAGAAATGATTGCAAAGGAATGAGACTTTGGCACTTTGCTTGTAATTTTATTTAAACTCTCTTATCTTTGTTTCGTTAGGTGAAGACATAATAAACAAGCCGAGTAACAAATTTGAAAACTAAAATAAAAAAATATTATGCTTAATAGTAATCTTCATTCGTTTTGAAAATATATTACTTAGATTTAAAAACATAAATTAAATTTTGAGAAAGTGAATAGTAACTCTTCATATTTATAGACTATTCCTTTTTTTTATTGAAGAAAAAAATTAAACTATTGAAACACTCTTCAATTTTTTTTTTAAGTTGAAGAAAAATTTTAAAAATAAAAGGAAATGACCGTACGATAAATAAATAAACAAATTTATAAATCATTTCTACATAACTGTAATGTAACAATCATTTCTATAATCGGAGAGTTCTTAAACTCTGCGTTTTAATCTGGGAAGAAAACGACAAGTAGTTGTTTTTTTTTTCGCAAACGACAAGTAGTTGTTATGATAACATTTTATAGTCTGTTTTTTTTTTTAATTATTTTGAGTCAAACTCTATAAATTAATTAATTAATAATAAATATTTTAAAGCAAAAGTCCACGACCATCTTCAAAAACCAGAGAAAAAAAAGTAGACAAGAGCTAACAAATTGAAGCTTTTACCAGTTTCTGTCGAGCTGTTCATGAAAGCTTCAGAATTCACAGAGCGCACTATGATCCTAATTTCACCATCTTCAAACCAAACCTGTAACTCCTCCTTCGAGTTTTCGTTCTCTGCGTTTTCAATCTGCAAAGATTAAAGATGAACAATCTTATTACTGACACCATTCCACCAAACCCTAAACCCCTTTCACTTCACTTTCTGTTTTACACTTTCCTAATTTTTTCTTCATGTTCAGTCTCTGTTTTTGAGTGTTCTCAATCTAAACCCTAATTTTTCCCCTAAATTGACGGAAGAAGATGAAGCTTTAAACATTTGAATAACTACTTGTCGTTTTTACACGACAAAACGACAAATAATATGACACGCTTTACTAGTCCGAACAAAAAAAAAAAGCTTTCAAAGTATTTTTTATGCTTATTTTTTTTTATCTCAAGTATTTTTTATGCTTATAAAATGAATCAATACAAAATATTTATAAAACCACATAATAATGTATCTCTCCACGAAAAAAAAAATATTTTTTAGAAAGAGTGTTCTTTCCGTGAAAAAACGTGTGAATAATTCTTTATATATTTTGGATGATATTATCATTTTTTATAGAAATAATCTGGACGGTTCAATTCAAAATAATATTATCAACCATATCCTATTATTTATTTTACTATTATATATAGATTTTTATATATATTTGTTAGTTGTAGTTGTGTAGAATAACTATAGAAAAATACATGATAAAATTTGAATGTTTTGTTAAATATATAGAAAGAAAATTATTTTTTTCGCCCAAATTAATTATTTTTTTTTTAAAAACAAATAAAGTTTTATTCTTTTATTTATTTGACTAAAAAGAAATGAAATAGAAAATGACGTAAAAAAGCTTGACAAGGTTACCACGTCGCGTATTGCAAGTCCCTCCAAATGTCTGGTTTGATAGTCGCTTTAGGAATCAAAAGCGGAGCTCCAATAACAACAATGGCTAATTCGCCATAACCAAACTCAATTTCTCCTTCCAACCAATTCCCAAGCTTTCATCATACAACCCCCAAATTTCTCTTTCTTTTCTTTTCCGCCATTGAACAAAAAACCTCTCTTTCTATGTTTTCCTCCTCACCTCTACTACATTTTCCTCCATTCAAACGCTGAATCACCCAGATCCCCATTTCCCTTCAATCCATATGCGATTTCACGATCTGGGTATGGAGAAACGATTAAAAAAAAAGTAAGAGACTCAAAGAAGAAATGTGACAATTTTGTCCTCAAATTAGGAACAAGAGAAATCAGAAAACAGAACAAAAACGAAAAGGTAGATAGAAAAATGTCAGTAGCGCACGCAGACGACGCAGACGATTACAGCCGACCCACAGGGGAGACTTATCACGCCGAGAAAGCATTACCTAATGGAGATTTCTACACAGGACAATGGCGAGATAATCTTCCCCATGGTCATGGCAAATATCTCTGGACTGATGGCTGTATGTACGTTGGAGAATGGAACAGAGGCAAAACAATGGGCAAAGGTCGTTTTAGCTGGCCTAGTGGCGCAACCTACGAAGGTGACTTCAAAAATGGCTACATGGACGGCAAAGGTACTTAAATTCATTCATTTGATTGATTAATCATCGAAAGTTTGCATCTTTTATCGAATTTTTGCATCTTGTTTCAGGTACTTACATTGATTCAACGGGTGATTTATATAGAGGTTCTTGGGTAATGAATCTAAGACATGGGCAAGGAACAAAAAGCTATGTTAATGGAGATTGTTATGATGGTGAATGGAGAAGAGGGTTACAAGATGGACATGGTAGATATCAATGGAAGAACGAGAATCATTACATTGGTCAATGGAAAAATGGGATGATGAATGGTAACGGTACAATGATATGGAGTAATGGAAACCGTTATGATGGTTCTTGGGAAGAAGCTGCACCTAAAGGAAATGGAACCTTTAGATGGGCAGATGGGAGTTTCTATGTTGGTGTTTGGAGTAAAGATCCTAAAGAACAAAATGGGACTTATTACCCATCTACAACATCTGGAAACTTTGAGTGGCAGCCACAGCAAGTGTTCTATGTTGATTTGAGTGAATGTGTTGTGTGTACTTGTCAAAGAATTCCGGTTTTACCGTCTCAAAAGATGCCGGTTTGGTATGGTTCGGAGCAGAGTGGGAATAATAGGCAAAAGAACAGTGATAGCCAGAAGGGAAGGAGGAGATCAGTGGATGGAAGAGCGAGCAATGGCGATTTGGAGTTTAGGAATGGGTCTGGTTATTTACAGCCGGAAGAGACAACTCCTGATAGTAACAGATTAGGTCCTTTGAGAATACAGCCTGCTAAGAAACAAGGACAAACTATATCTAAAGGTCATAAGAATTATGATCTTATGCTTAACTTGCAGCTTGGGATTAGGTACAATTCTTTGGTTTTGTGTGAAGGGATATGGTATTTTAGACCCCAAACTATCTCTGTTTGGTGAAAAAACCCGGGTTATCAAATNTATGGTATTTTAGACCCCAAACTATCTCTGTTTGGTGAAAAAACCCGGGTTATCAAATTAAAGGTTTGAAAAACCATTTTGATAGTTGAAGGTTTTTTTCACCAAACGGAGATAGTTCAAGGTCTAAAATACCGTATTCGCTTTTGTGAAATTGCATTGTCTTGTTTTTCTTGTGGTTTTGTGTTGTTTTAATGGAGGAATTTGCAGACATTCTGTTGGAAGACCAGCTCCAGCTACATCTCTTGATCTGAAAGCTTCCGCTTTCGATCCAAAGGAAAAGCTTTGGACAAAATTCCCATCTGAAGGATCTAAGTACACTCCTCCACATCAGTCATGTGAGTTTAAATGGAAGGACTATTGCCCTGTGGTTTTCAGGTTAGAGAAAAAACTACAAAGTTTAAACTTAGATTCTTACATTAGCCTTATGTTTAAGCTTTAAGATCTTCATGTAATTTCATGTTAGGACTTTGAGGAAACTGTTTAGCGTGGATGCAGCAGATTATATGTTATCAATTTGTGGAAATGATGCACTTAGGGAGCTTTCTTCTCCAGGGAAAAGTGGAAGTTTCTTCTACTTAACTAACGATGATCGTTACATGATCAAGACTATGAAAAAAGCCGAAACAAAAGTAACTAAAACTGAATCTTTTGTATCCAATTTCATGAAATCCTACTTGATTTCACTGACCAAACATCCTTTGATTTCAAAACAGGTTCTTATACGGATGCTTCCAGCTTATTACAATCATGTAAGAGCATGTGAAAACACTTTAGTTACTAAGTTTTTCGGTCTACACTGCGTCAAATTGACTGGTAC
The DNA here is from genome assembly GCA_000411095.1 of Aethionema arabicum. Lineage (NCBI taxonomy): Eukaryota > Viridiplantae > Streptophyta > Magnoliopsida > Brassicales > Brassicaceae > Aethionema > Aethionema arabicum. The sequence continues at coordinate 481,981 of KE152178.1, read as the reverse complement.
TGCACAGAAAAAGGTCAGGATTTGTGTTCTTGTCTCTATTCTTAGACTTTAAAGCCTGTACTCATGGAGGATACTTTGGTCAGGTTCGATTTGTGATAATGGGGAACTTATTCTGTACTGTACATTCCATTCATAGAAGATTTGACCTTAAAGGATCTTCTCATGGCCGTTTAACCACTAAACCAGAGTCTGAAATTGACCCAAACACAACACTTAAAGATCTTGATCTTAACTTTATGTTCAGATTGCAAAAGAACTGGTTTCCAGAATTCTGCAGGTAGATTTCTTACTTACATCTCTCGTCATAACTCTTCTCAATTCTTGAATTAGTAACTCAAATTTCAAGAACTGTTTGATTTCAGGCAAGTGGACAGAGACTGTGAATTTCTTGAACAAGAAAGAATCATGGATTACAGTCTCTTGGTTGGTCTTCACTTTAGAGACGCTTCAGTTAAAGAATCTGCAACTCCTTCTGGTTCTCGAACCCCAACCGGTAAATTATACTCAAATCTTGAATAATCTTAGAATCTTGAAAAACCATGAGTGAAGCAAACCCATGACTTTAAACAGGAAACTCTGATGGTGGAAATCCTCGTCTTTCTAGAGCAGAGATGGATCGATGTCTTATTGATGCTAGCAAGTAAAAGAAACTAAAAACTTGGTCTCAAATCTCTAAGTAAACACTAGCAAGAGATCTTTTAATAACTTTACATGATTTTTCTCAGGTTAGCATCGTTGAAATTGGGTATAAACATGAATGCAAGAGTTGAAAGAACAGTAAGAAAAAGTGAAAATGAGAATCAGCTTGTAGGAGAACCAACTGGAGAATTCTATGATGTGATTCTTTACTTTGGAGTTATAGATATTCTTCAAGACTATGATATAAGCAAGAAGCTTGAACATGCGTATAAATCAATGCAGTATGATCCAACTTCAATCTCAGCCGTTGATCCTAAGCAGTATTCAAGACGTTTCAGGGATTTCATCTTCAGGGTTTTCGTAGAAGACACTTGATTCATGAGAATCAAACAACAACAAAATCAAGTAAGACTTTGAGGTCTTTTTGTTTAGAAATTTTTTTCATATAGAAAATATTGTAAATTTATTATTTTATTAACCAAAATTCCAAATAGAGAAATTGATTCTTTTGTAACTAAAGTTTAATACTCTGAAATTTTTTTGGTTTTGCAACTTTTTGTATAAGAAGTGATGTGTACAGATAATGGTGACTTATATTGTATGTTTTTTACTCTTGACCCATGTAGAACAGAGCAATAAAACAAAAACAGATTAATTAACCAAAAAACAGAGTGTTAACATTTTGCAATTGATGTTATTTATTATTATATAATTAAATAATTGTATATAGAATAAAAACGTATAAATGTACCAATTTAAAATATTAGTAGTCTCGAGTTAAAAAAAAAAATATTAGTAGTCAACCCATTTTAAGCAATAAATCTTATTCTATTATAGTTTATAAAAATGAACTTAAAACATCTCTAATGGTTTCTGATTACTTGTGACAGATTTGCTGTCCAAAGTTGACACTGAAGATGTCCCCGGAGATTAAATCCTCGGACTTGTTGCTTTCTTTTGCTTGTCATGTTTTAACTGCTTAAAGCCTTTTCTGTAATATCTTGAACTTGTTGATATCTTTCGAGCTTAAAAATCAGAGTGATAGAGACAAACCAAACTTGAATGAGTCATGGGTGTTCGGCAAAGAGGGCACTCTTGTTTTTCATTACACCATTCCATTATACAGTTCCTGCAAAATCACATTTACAGATGACTCTTTCAGTATGAGCTTAATGTTACAGTCTCCACTTTGGATCTTTGGTTTTGTAACTCTCGTTAATGGTTCAATGTTAAGACAAGGTTCAGAACTGGTCAAGGTTGTTTGAAGCAACAGAGGAGAATGGTATCTATCTTACCAGCAAAATACATGACCACAAGGAGTGGCGGTTGGGTGTTGACGGTTGCTTAAGCAGAGAGTGCATTTCACTACAGTCTGCAACCACAGTATTACAAGGTACATTTAATATGTCAGCAAGTTGATTTTTTTCATACAAATTGATGTTATGATTACTGTACCTCAGAAGTTGAAGTTGAATCGGAGGTGGACCAGTTTCCTTTTTCAGCTTCTTGTGGTATCAAATCTCCATTTTCGTTTAAAACAGGTACTCCTCTCCCTGCAAATATAGTACCAATCAATAGTTTATTGTAAGGTGAAACAGTGTGATGGATAGTAAGCTACAATTTCAGCTTAAGTTACCATCTTAATCTTAACAATCTAATCTCAAAATCCTCCATAAGTATCTTATATGTTGGGAGATACCATAAGAATCTAAGGATTTTAGAGCAAAGACATTCATAATCAAGAATATGAACTAATACTCAACAACGAGTTAGGAGAGGCTAAGAAATCGGTTTGAAAGTCATACCTCCTGAAGTTTGGTAAGATCCTATAGATGCCTGCTGAATTGAGCTTGCGAGAGAGGACAAATTACTCCGACGCAAGCTCTCAGAAGCAAGGATGCACAATTGGATTAGAAGGAAAACTCCGAGAATTTGGTACCTGTTCAGCAAAGACTTAAGGGAGTTCAATTACTCAGTGAACCACCACTTGGATCTAACGTTGCTAGTAAAAGTAAACACTTGAGGGTCGAAGAAGACAGAAGAATCATTACCTAGGTCTATGATTCAATTGCTTTCCTATGAAAACATAACGAACCCCAGATGCACGCTTCGATATATGATAATACAGACCTGAAATAAATGAAGATAACTAAAACAAAACGTTTCAAAAGTAGTCTACATGCTTCACATGAGTTATAAAGTTCTAACAAAGTTCACCTTCAAAGTAGAAGAGCATCAAATTTGCACGAAAAACCAGTTGCAAGACTTCACGGGCAACAGGAAGAATCTGAAAAAAAAAACACACTAGAATAAAATATTCGCAAGGCATAAAGCAACTGGACTATGAGAATCAATCTTGAAAGGTTTATTTTAATTACCACAGGCCATCGCTGAATAGCTCGAAGCCACAGCCTCTTAAATCTGTCTTTTAAACTAGATACTGTAGAACCTGAAGTTTCGATTTCTGATGAAGATGGAAGATCCATCATTCTGGGTGACAGGAGATGATGACCACCACTCCCCAAGGAACTATCACCAAAAACTTCATCAGATTGAGACTCAGCAAATGTGACTGCTTGTGTAGTAGCTCTGGAGCTGTAAACAAATACATTACACCAATCTGTTAGTAACTGAAATTGAAGATATTGCACCACAAAACTCAAAGAACAATAAGAAAAGCAAAGGAACCTAATTCTCTCTGCAATATATGGAACTGCAGTCTGGTACAATATGAACAAAGCACGTCTAGCTGGGGTAGGAGAGAGTCCATAAGGTCCTGCAACCTAAACGAGACCATTTGTTTCATCAGAAGAGATCATTCGTTCCACAAGGAAGCATTGTAGTGGCTAATTCTTGTACACACGATATAGAAAAAACAAGACAAAATGGAGATAATAGCCTCAGAAATAACCTGTATAATGTCACAGTACTCTTCTCCTAAAGTTTGTTGTCCTGAACCAGTAGTGAGAACAAAATAAAGCATCTGCCCGATAAGTTTCATCTGCCCAAACAGCAAACAAAACAAGGTGTAATCACAAATCTCAGGAACGAGGAGCTAATGTTGTATTGAAGCTCAAACGCATACCTCCTTCTGGTAAGTTAGAGAAATTCTTGTACCTAACAGAAGAGAATCCAACAGTGTTCAAAACTAGTCCATAATTGTTCCAATTCATATGCAATTCAGAAATAACAGTAAAACAACTTCACAAGAGCTAAAAAATACCAAAGAGGTGTCGGAAGGCATCGCGGCAGGCGTCGTGTATGAAGGAAGCGTACTGATCGTCTTTCTCAGCTGCTCTCATAATCTCCGGCTGAGCTGCCAACGGAAAATGCCTGATTCTGTCGGAAGTTGAGGCTCCGCCATCTAAACCCAGACCCGATTCCCCACCCCTCCTAAACCTCATATCTCTCACTAGCCTAATTCGCAATCGTTTATTCTTCAACTGCAGATTACGAGATGATAGGCTTATTCGTGTATTTGAGCCGTGACTCGTGACTCGTGACTCGTGACTCGTAACTCGCTCGAGAGACTTGGGAAGTGAGAAAAAGCAAGCTAATCCCGTCCAAAGCTTTTAAATTTATAATAAAAAAAAAATCTCTTTTTTTTCTGTTTAATTACTGAATAAACATATGTGGTTGCTGCTGTTTAGTACTGTTGAGATTGTGTTCAAGCTTCGTCTTTTGCCTAAAAATACTTCTTTTCTTTAGGTCAAATAAATTGTTGATACGAATTGTTTCAATGTAATTACAGAGAAGAAACTGATTTTGTATAAAGTCAATTTCAGAACAAAAACTGTCTACATGAAACAAGGAGTTAACAATTTATCCACTCTGCAATTTCTCCATTGTTGTTCTTCTTAAACTTTATCCAAAGCATCACTACTCTGCAACTCATCTTTCTCTTTTGAAGGAACCAACCTTTCTGTTGCAAGCCTCTCTTCTAGAGCCCTTGCTCCTCTTTCTCTGCAAATAACCATCAAATATGTTACAACAACCATTTTTATGGTTACATAAAGTAAGATCCTTTTTCCAGGAACCGGCATTTTTTAAAACAAGAAGTACTTATCACGATCCTGGACAAGCCATTACTATCTATCACTAGAATTGAATACATGGAAACATTAGTTACTGAGCAATTTGTGAGATCACTGCATCCAAAAAACGCTCATTGAAGTAGAACAGAAAAGAGAGGAAAAGAGACAGAGAAGAATTCTACCTCCTCCTAGAAGCTTCAGCAGAATCAGAACCTGGCAATGGAGCACCACTTGTAGAGTATTCATGGACTTCGCTTGTCGTATTCGACCGTCCACAAAACATCCGGTGAAAGATTGACGCTATGGGGTCAATTATGGGTCTGCATTTCAATTAATAAAATGAATGAAAGACAGGACATGATGCAAATATTGATTTGTGGACAAACTAAAAATTATGGTTGAGAAAGGGGAATTCTATATTGTTTTACCTGAGAAAATCAGGAAAGAAAGTAGAGAAGGCAAAGTCATCACTTGGATCACCTCTGAGCTTTGTTTCTGGTCTCCTCTGTAAGTACCTGAGGTATATCCAGCCCATGTATGTACCAAATATCAACGTGGGAAGATATGCTGCTGAATCTAGAGTAAAGAAGCTTGAGACTATTGACACAAGTAGCATAATTGAGGGCAACCACTGCACACAGAAACCAGAAGCAAAACTAGGATATGATAACTTCTTCAATTAAGCCAAATTTAAGAAAGAAAATTATTTCTTACGAAAAAGCAAAATATTACCTTTGCCTTTATTTTCAATATGAAGACCTCCTGGTCAGGCATTATCTGCTTTATACCAACAAGAAGGCCTGCCAATACACCATGAAAACCAGCAAAGGGCATATATCTAGCCAGGAAAAACAGAGAACACGTTACTATACAATGAACAATGAATAAAATAAAACAAAACAGAGAGGAAACATGTTTATACAATGTAAACAAACTTAGTATGTAAAGAGTGGTAGAGTACTTACAAGTAAATTTCCAGCCTCGTTATGTAGTATAAGGCAATGGCTGTAACAAAAACACAGAGATACGTAAGGAAGTTCACCACAAAGATGAACTTAAGAAACTCCTTAGAACCCCATACAGGTTCCAAGAACTTTCCCATAAAGAGGAGAGAAACCGTGCTGGAAACAACCTGCGAGATTGCAAACAGTCACTGGTGTATTCAAATACTAGAGATCACAATTCAGGAGTGGATACGAACAAGTTGAAGTAGGGCAAAAGCATACCCCATATATTGACAGTTCAAAATAACCACTTGTTATCAGATTCCATCCAAAAGGAATAGTCCTACAATGAAGAGAATTAACAAATGTAACAAATCAGAAACTCACATTAGAACACCATATTTTCACACTTGAAATTAAAGAGCAATCATGTAGTTTTCCAATGCGACACTTGCTCGCATCCTAACAAATAAACCCTAATGATCTCTACTTTCCTCGATACCGAATTAGCAATCAGTATAACGCACACACCAATCACACAAAATGAAGCAGAGTATTAAGAAGGGGAAAAGATAAAGCACCTCGCTGGAATCAGAGCAAGGTATGTAACGGTAGCGGGAAGGAATTGAACCACGGCGTGACCTACAACAAGTACAAGCGCAAGTCCTTTGCATAGCTTGGTAAAACTGGTGAACATACTTGTTCCCTGAAATCAAACGTAAACACAAAACGCGTAAATCAAACTAAAAGCAAAACGTAAGGATCGATCCTATCCACCGATTTCGTGGATCTAGCAATGGTAATTCGTACCGGAGAACTCATGTCGCCGGAGAAATCAGCGATCCTGAGACTAGATCTCGTCTAAGCGAAGCTAAAACCGGAGATTATTTCCCCTTTAACCACAAATTGGAAATCTATACAACTATTATACTAAACGTGTAAACCGGACTGTTGAATTCACAAGAAGACCCAATTACACTTTCGTTCATTAAATTAATAACTTTAATTATCTTTATAGCAATCTTAAATTATTAATTTTCACATAATACTAAAACAAATTAAATCAACAAAAATTATATCCATATAAATAAAATATACACTATCCAAAACATTTTTCCCCTCAAATTCAAAATAATTTATAATCCTAGTAACAACACAATTATTATACAAAAATAATAAATGATTTAAAAGAAAATGACTAATTTATATTTTACTATTGTTAATTAATTTAATACCTTATTTATTATATATGATGAAAATTCATTTAATTTTTAATTTATAAAATATAGTAAAATAATTTTTTTTTCCAAAATACAAAATTCATCAAATTTCATCGTCAAATTCTCATTTCACAACGAAATCACCTTGCACAATACCACTAATTTATCGATCTTAGCTTTGTAATACAAATTTGTTATATTTCGAAAATCTGAGGTTTTATTTTACTACATTTTACAAATTAAAAATTAATATTTAGTAAATTAATTTTTAATTATTATCCCATTCTTTTAAAAATATATTATGGAATTTTAATCGATTAATAAATGTACTTAGAAATTTTCACAAACCTGAATTTACATTTAAAAACTTTTGAATTTATTGGGTTCTCTTAAAAAAAATTTGGCCTCCCAAGAAGAATCAACACAAAGAAAGTTAAGCACATTATTACACAAGAACACATCATCTTCTTGATCCCTCTTTATCTCTTATTGAGTAAGAGGAACACATTCAAGTTGAATCTCAAGAACACCTCTTTCAACATTTTGAAGTCTAAGTGATATATCTTGTCTTACTTTCCCTTCTTCCATCGATATTATCCCATCACTTACCAACGTATTCTCTTTACTAGCTACCCAACTTCCAAGCTGCATTGCTTCCTTTATCGTCGATGCTTCGTAAGCTTTTGCTGCACTCACCAATGGCTGTATATCTATCTCTGCTTCTCCCATGAAATCATCTGTCGAAAACGTGTCTTTATCATACACTAGCTGCAAAATCAGACCCAAATCTCTTCATTAATCACTCCTCAAACACAACAAAAACATCCATTTCCATGTCAATTTCATGAATTTACCACTTTTAGAGGAGGCATATGGTCTGGTATTGAAAGCATTAGTGTCTCGTTCCATACTGGATTCAAGTTGTTCTTGATCACTCTTGTTTTTACAGACTACAAAACACCAAAAAAACCAGAGTTTAGTTTAGTTTCATCATAATCTCTCACTTTCATTAAGGATCATGAAAGAGTACTCACTTGTTGTCCAAGAGCGAGGATAACATAAGGATCACTAGTCATCACATCTCGAACAGCAAGATTTGTTCCTTTTACTACATTAACCTTAATCAATCCAACGAATTCAACCATACCTGCCTATAAAACACCAACAAGAAGAGCTTAATTTAGCCCAATGTTGATCATTAATTACCTGTATTGAAATTAGCTTTGGTTTTTAAATTTACCAGTGACTGGCTTTTCTTTGGGGCTTTGTGATCAGAATCTCTTCTTCCCCAGCTATTTCTAAAGGCGTTACCGATTCGGTTTTTTGCAGAACGGTGACTACTTGTAGAACATAAAGATGGAGGTGAAGTTCTACTAGGTTGTTGATAAGGACATATAGCAGTATCTTTTGGATCCATAAACTGCTGCAATTCATACTTTTTCCTGCAGATTTCAAGATACTATGAGAAACATATGATGCCAAATACATTAAAGTATCTATCATCAATGGTGGTCATGTGTTTGTGACCTGATGAAATCATTGCGTTCTTCATTTGTGGATTCTGGTTTTGGTTTCTTTAACTGGTCTATATTGCAAGCTTCAAATTTCTGGTTTACTTTAGTGTTTCCGCCATAACTCTTAAGCATATCTACTTGTTCATCTGTCCATTCATCTAACTTTACTGATAAAACCTGAGATCAAAATCTCAATCAAAACCTGACCTAAACACACAAAACGTTTAATAAAAATCTAGAAGAAGTTAGTTACCTTTGATATATGAACTCCAAGACTTCTGTGTACACCAGAACACTTGATGCAGATAAAGACACCAAGACTTAAGGATCTAACATCAAGAAATGGAGATAGAATCAACTCAAGATAATCTCATCAATGTAGAAAAAGGAGAGACTTTAAGACTTACACCCATTTAGGTTCAGGAGAGCCACAGTCTGCACAATACTTATTTCCAGGATCTTTTAGCAAGTACTCTAACCGATCTCGTGGATCTGAAACTCAAATAAGTTGTGAGAAGTAAACTCTAAGAAACAAAATCTTTAAAGAGTTTCAAAGAGATCTGTGTCATTACCTGAAGATTTCTGCAAATCTTCAGAAATTAAAAGGTCATATAAGCAAGCATCCGACCCTATATATACATAAAAATCCAACATTTGATCAAACCCTTTGTTGTTTAATGCACAAAATTGAAAATTGGGGGAAATAAATTTAAGGGTTTGTTGCTTTGATACCAGAAACTTCGAAATTTTCTTGGCCGAAAGACATTTCAAGCTAATTCCAAGAACACACAAGAGAGAACGTATGCTTAGAAAAGCTTGCTCATTTATCGGATAGATTTTCTGAAAATCTTGACATTTCCTGAAGAAGCATTGCGAATTTAACAAAGAAAATCTAATCAAACCAAGAAATTGGATCATAACAAAAAGGATTTATGGAGAATACCGTAAACAAGAGGGTTGAAAATGACAAAATCGAAACCCCTGAAGTCTTCTTTCAATTTGGTGAATTATAGGGTTAGGTATAACTAACGAGAAAAAATATCAATTCAGCAAAGATTAGGCAAGAAAATGGTGTTAGAATGAATCATCATCTCATGATCTTACAGGAGATTAAAAAGCACAAAGCGTATATGATTAAAAGATGTTCTTTTTTTTCTAGTTTTTGTTTTTTCTGTTATTTTGTCGGACAGAAGAAAAACACCAAACCAAAAAGGATGTTTCTTGAATTGTGATTGACACGTCAGATTAAACAATTTACAACATTTTACACAAAACAACTCTTAATTTAGAACCCACAACACAGTTTCAGCTTTCACAAAATATTAATTTTCATTATAAAAATGGCAGATTTCTTGTTGAGTTCCATGGACATTGTCATACTTTTGATTAGTTTATAAGATCATGACTTTGTGGTGCCCATTCATTACTCCACATCAGAGTCAAACACAAACTTTATATTATATATAAACAAAGATTTTAAGAATACAAAAAAATCTAAATATTATAATCATACCAAAAATTCATATGCACTGCTCTTTTTGTCATCACAAAATATTTACTTAAGTCATAATCTATACCTTATCCTGAGAAATTCCCAGTAATAGTTTAGCATATGATCATCAGGCTTTACTTGATCCCATTTTCCATTACAGAATATTGCATAAGCATCTGCTGCATACCTGTAGTATCCAACAAGCATTATGATTGGTTAATAAACTCTCTCAGACCAAAACAGTTTTATAACTTAAAGACTTACTTTCCAACGCCATGTAATTGAGTAACATGAGTCCAGTTCTCTTCAAGATACTCCAAAGAAAATCTTTGTATCATTTTTGCTCTCTTTTTCTGTAATCCTAGAGGTTTTATTACAGTCTCTATTTCAATTTCTTCAACTTCTGTTGCAGTTTTTGCATCTGGACATAGTGCAAACAAGTCTGATATCACTCGCCGCGCCTGCAATTCATTTCAAATCCTATGATGTTTACAAATCAAACCAAAAACTGTGTACTTGTGCTTGTTTACATGCCAAATTTTATTCCATTATAAACCGGAGGGAATATGGTATTTTAGATCTTGAACTATCACTGTTTGATGAAAAATACACTCAACTTTCAAAATGGTTATTTAAACTCTAAACTTTGATAATCGGGTTTTTTAGACTCTAAATCATAATAACCATGCTTTTTTAACCGAATTTAAACTTGAAAGTAACTAATCCAAATTTGGAGTATATGTTTTGGTTAAATTTGGAAATTATGGTTTAATTTTATGTTCAAGAATTAATTTTAGGGTTTAAAAACCCAAGTTATCAAAATACAGAGTTTAAAAAACTATTTTGAAAGTTAAAAGGTTTTTTTTCACCAAACAATAGTTCAGGGTCTAAAATACCATATTCCCTAAACTGAAAGATTCAAGTCTGATTTCTTCTGACTTCTTATAGTTTAGCATGGATTCATTGGTCTCAAATCAATGAAAAAACAGAGTAAATGCTTTTAAAAACTATTTTAAAAATATATGTTCAGTATATGTGTAGATAAAAAGTGGAAGGAAGACAAACCTGTGCACCAGATGTTTTGTTGAGAAGCATACATATGACCAAAACTCGCCATGGATCATGCCAATGATCTTCTTGAAGTAGCTTACATGGTGACCGTGGCGGCACCCATGAGTTATCCGTCATTTTCCTTATGTATGCCTCATTAGTCTTCTGATTAGGAGAGAGTAAAGGGCTCACAACCGGAGTTTTCCTCACCTTTGATCTCTTCTTTTGTGATTGAGTTACTGAGCTTTCATTTTCAGACACACTATGAAAATATCTTGAGACTTTCACTACATTAAAATACTTCTTCAAATTGCTTTGCAGGTTTGGCTGTTCTGGAACCGTCGATGCCTCAAAGTATGGAGAAACTCTTCTGATCTTAGGTTGCAATTTGCTACATTTTCTTTCACTTTGAGAAGAAACACTGCCTGAATCATACCTCTCTTTCTGCAAGTGGTCTTGAAAGTATGGAGAAACTCTTCGAGGTTTAGCTTGAATTTTTCTGCATTCTTTTTTATACTTTCTTCCACTTTCAGGATCAGATCCCTTAAAGGAAAAGTATGATTCCTGTGAAATTGTAGATGCTTGGAAATATGGAGAAACTCTTTGAGGTTTAGCTTGAAGTTTTCTGCATTCTTTTTTATACTTTCTTCCACTTTCAGGATCAGATCCCTTAAAGGAAAAGTATGATTCCTGTGAAATTGTAGATGCCTGGAAATATGGAGAAACTCTTTGAGGTTTAGCTTGAAGTTTTCTGCTTTCTTTCCTATGATTTCTTACACTTTGAAACGAAACACCATCAAAATCAGATCTATTTTGGGGAAGGTATAGTTCTTGTGAAACTATAGATTCCTGGAAGTAAGGAGAAACTCTTCTTACTTCATCTTGAAGTCCACTGCTTTCAGTATCACAGAAATGGAAACATTCATTTTCACCATTGAAGCAGTCTTCTTCTTGAGTATTATTTCTTTCTAATCCTACCTTTCTATTTTTACTTTCTTCAATGAAACCTAAGTCTTGAACTTTATCAGTATCATCTCTAAATACACGAAACGAGAGATTGGTATCTCTTACCTCGACGATACTCGAATTGGGTCTCTCAAAAATCTTGTTTTTTGAATGGTTTGAGACTCGACGAGTCCTGAGAAGTGAAGCGTCGTCGTTTCGTCCATGTTTCTTCACGAAATAAGGAGATACCACGGGGATTTTCGCGTTTCTGCTTCGCCGAGACTTATGAATAGCTGGAACCATGTTAATTTCATCGAAATCGGTTGAATTGTTGGCGCAAATAAGGAACCCAGACTGAGCATAAGTTTATGCTCATCCAATTCTCGCAAGCTCTCTCTTCTTCACCGATTCTTCGTCGCTCCTCTCCCGACCAACCGGTCTTCAATTTTGGTCACATATTGGGCCCAAATAATTATCAATACATATAGATTTTCTTGAACTTTTTTCCCCAAATTTTCTTTAACTCATATATAGAACTTCGTTTAGCTGAAAAAGAAACTTGGTTTAAAAATTCTGTGTCAATTATTAATATTAAATGTATTTTTTGTTATGAAAAATAAAATAAATTATAAGATAAATAATTCGATTGTGAATTTTAATTAAAAGTGTGAACCTTAAATTTCTTTTCCAGAATGTTAATTAAAAATGTTAAACTAAGAAAAACAAAACAACAGGAGCAAAGGTATCCAGTGGTTAGGTGTTTCCCTCTGATATTCCAAAGTCTCGTTCCACACAATAAATTTGTGCAATAATTTGTCTATTAGATCGGATTTGTGACCTAAATTGATGTAAAAAAAACATAATTTTAACAAAAAAAAAACATATTAGAGATATGTGTTACCGTTATAGGTTTATTTGATATACACATTATTACTTAGTAAAATTTAAAATTACTTGATTTTAATGGTATTTTTGAAATTAAAAATTTATAGCTCCATCACTAGATAGTAGTGTATTTTTTTTATTTTCACAATATTTTGGACCTCAAATCTCACACAATAGACAAACACTTGTAGACATTACAACAAAATAGTTTAAACTTAGATACATGATAAAAAAAAAATGGTGTGATCTACCAACAATGTTATTGGACACAAAAATATGTATATTTAAGTAATTAGTGTATTATAAAACAAAATAATAAATAACCGGTATATGATAAATTTTTTCTATTTTAACCGGTTAATTGGTTAAAACCCTATCGAACCCGGGTTCGAATTAGATAGATTGGGCATTGATCGGGTCGGTGTGAGCTTGTTCTTGTTGCAAAAGAAAAAACCTCAAAGTCAAAACCTAAGAAGCGGTGAGGCCAACCGCTAAATTATCTTCCGATATACCGAACACCAAAGAGAGTGAAAGATAACTATGGCGAGAGATAGTTGTTTGGCGAGAATCACTGCCGGAGTTGCCGTCGGCGGCGCAGTTGGTGGCGCTGTAGGTATGCTTTCAATTTCTCCTTCACTTTCCAAAACCCTAATCCCTTTTTTGGGCTCATTTATCGATGAATTGAAACAATCTGGATGATACAGTATCTTTTCATGTATCTCAATGAATTATCCGTTTCAGGAATTCAGTGTTCAATTTGTTGATTAGTTGCTCATGATTTTGGTATTGGTGATTTGATGTTACTTGTTTTTTTTTAACCTTAATCTGGGTTTCAGGTGCTGTTTATGGAACTTACGAAGCCATTAGATTCAAGGTAAGGTGTCTGACTATTTTCTATGTCATCTTCAAGCTTCTAATTGGATTTTGCTTCAAACTGGAAAAATTACTTAGGATATTGCTTGTTAACACATGCTTGTTCTTGGTTAGGGTTAAAAGCTCGGCTTTTAGCTAGACTTATGTACATCTATATCACCATTTTTGTGAATTTTAAACAATTGTATCTGCAAATGTCCATTGAACTACAGTAGATAGGCATCTTGAAAGCAAACCTAAAGATTTTTTTATCTGAAAAGTTCCCCTTGACGCAGTACTGTTTGATGATCATACTTCATTGTTGTGCAGGTCCCTGGTCTTATGAAGATCAGATACATAGGGCAAACAACAATGGGCAGCGCAGCAATTTTTGGGCTTTTTCTAGGCGCAGGCAGCTTGATACACTGTGGAAAATCTCACTGATTCTACAATCCTTAAGTTTTTGTGTCCTGCATAATCCTCCCTGGTGAAAAAATTGTTTTGTTCTAAGATATTGCGCTATTGTTAACAACGTTTGGATGAAATAATCATCATTTTATACTTCAATTGATTCTATTGCCTGTTTCTGCATCTCAGAGATATTCTTCTGGTGAAATTTGATCAACATAAGTTCAGAAACTAAGAAAATCCAAGATTATTAGCTGTTTAAAGATAAATGAGTAGCTGTTTTAAAACAATTTAGTTACTATGTATATATATCAGAGAAAGAATGTGCAATATCATGAGGGAAGCTTCAAATAATGGAAGTAGTGGATTGATTACACATACACTCAGGAACAGGATACTTGGTAACATCTCTTCCAGCTTTACTGATCCTTAGTTCTGGTTGCCCTAGAGATTGCTTGTGTAATTTCTTTATTATCTTTGCAAATTCTGTTTCAGTCATTGATGTGTTCAAGAAGTATGGTAGCATATGTCTTTTGTTTGGTGTTATAATCTTCTTGTGTCCTTCATAAGCCCTATGACCCTGCAGGAGATTAATTACCCTTTAAACCTCTTTCAAAGTTTCAAGCTTTACTAAAGGGTTTAAGAGTATATTATATACCTGAATTGCGTGTCCCATGTTTCCTCCATGTGATGCCATGAATACATCACTTTCCTCACATACTATATAGTCAATTGCAGCCATTATCGAAGCTCGATTTGCAAAAGGCTTGAGTTCAAGAGGTAATGCTAGATCATATTTATTGTATAGATGTTTGAATTCACTTGTTAATGGTTTCAGAGCTTCTTTTCCTCCAAGTGGTTCACCTCCAGCCCAGTAGATCCTAGCATCTCTTGGTGCTCCAAGTGCTTTAAGCAGCCTGGTTACTTCCTTGGCGTTTAATGGACAGAGACCAGCTAGTTTCCTCTCATGTGATGTCATCTTAGACTTAGCTGTTAAAAGCTCAGGTCTTTTGATCCTTTCTATGTTAACCATCTCATCATACTTTGAGCTTAAACCAGAGAGGCAACCTGTTCTTATCCACACATCTTTCTCTAGACGAAGATGAAGAGCAATGTAAGGTCCTTTGCTCCTCATTCTCTCTGCAAGCTTCTTCCCTAACTTCAGAACTCGCGGCGAAAACTTAAGTGCATGAAAAGCTACCTGATCACAGTTCATGTTTTAAACACATCTGTTGCAGCTTAAGTGAGAAACATGATTGAGAAAATCTACCTTACAACGGAGCTTCTGGAGATCAGAAGGTAAGTCTTTAGATAATCTTGAATCAAATCTCCTTAAAAGCAAAACTCCTTCCTTATTAAACTACAGGAAACAACAAAGATTCATTATAACATTGTTCTCCAATGTAAACTTATCAGGAGAAATCTGATGATCTGATCTTACTCTCTTTAGATAATGTGATCTAATCCATTGAGGAGAAGCATTTAAAGCCATACCACCATCTTGTGATGGTCTAGTCATTATACTACTTGCAGGTAATGTAGAAACTATCTTTACATCATCTGCTAGAACATTCTTGAATTGCTCTAAATCAAATATATCTGAGAATTCACTGCAAAAGAGAGAAAAAATTGATGAGCAATTCATAGATTTTCTGGTGATTCTTTTCCTGTTCTTTTGCAATTACCTTTCATCACTCCAGATAATGTTAACTTGCAGAATTGGAACAACAAGAACAGCACCAAGAATCCTTGCAATTACAACAGCATCAACAATCTGATTCTTCTGCTGATTCATCCCACCGGAGACGATAACCATTAGATATCTTTTCCTTTCTTTAGCAATCTTCAAACTCTCTTTTCTATACTCAACACTGAAATTTAAACATGGCTTGTAACCTAATCCATCAGGTTGTTTCCAAAACTCATTCTTATCATCAAAATCATGTCTAGTTTCATTGATTTTACCACCAAAGGTCAAGTTTTTCTTCGAACCCTGTTCTGGTTTTGAAATCCCATCTAAGGATCGATTCAAAATCTTATCTTGACTAATGTTTGATCGGATATAAGCATTACCCAGATGAAATCTAGAAGACCCATTTGAATCAGAGCTCAAAAGTTGACTTTGATGAAATGGGTATCCACAAAACCTTAAAATTCCGAAAATAGAAACTAAAAAGAGAGAGAAAGCCCATAGCTTTGGGTTTCTATGGCAACGAGAGAAGAATTTGGTGGTTTTCTTCTTTGACAGATGATGATTTGGGGATTTAAGAAAAGAGTTTAGAGAAGAAGAGGAAATGGAGTTAATGATCTGAGCAGGGACTGAAATATATGAAAGCTTCTTCTTTTTCTTCGAAATAGCCATTAAAGCTTATGAAAACAGAGTAAAATTACTTTGACGTTTTCGTCTTCGTAGTAGTAATAACGGCGGGAAAAAGGATCGATTTTGTGGCCTACACATCTTACGGTGTTTTTGTATATTCTTGTGGGGCAATTAAGATTCTTGTGTAATTTTAAAATTTGGAAGGTGGCATTGTTCAATAATTAATATTAGTTGGAGAATATTTGTATTTTATTATTGTGTCATTATTTAAAATATATATATAAAAACACCCAACAACATAAGCATTGTTTTACTTTTCTTTTGTTTTCAATTTAATAAGTTGTTTAAGAAGAGACGAAGACTTAATAAAAGTAATATTATTATTTATTAAGGCCTGTTGAATTTAATTTTGTTTAATTAAAGGTCTCTTTCATTGATTGTATCTATATATAAAATAAAATATTTTATCCTATAATAAAGTAAATATGACTTCTTCAAGATTGTATCCTATCATAAATTACATATTTTTGTTTAAAATTAATTATGCAAATTTAAGAATATTTTAGTGATTGGATTTGTTTTTTTTAAGTGTTGTCCGTGGGATGTAAATATTCTGAATTTAGCTCCTTATATTAATACATATGATACATGTATTATGATAAAAATACATTGATAAAATATAATTTCATTTTCAATCTTTTTTTAATATAAATTAGATAGAATATGAAAACATAAAAAATTGTAGCGTCCTTGAAAAATACTAGAAAATATTGAAATTATATTATTAAGTTTTGGAATGTTAATAAATATTATTGTTGTTTATATTTTTTTAAAAACATAAGCACGAACTGAATTTGAATTCCAACTAGATTGCAATGTGGTAGTTCGTATTGATCATCTTAGTTTATATGTTATGCGAGTTTAAGATATCTTAGGAATTTAATACTTATAATTAGATCTGGTCCTAACAAATTTTAAAATTTTTGGGTCCAGAAAACAAAATTATAAGTTCATTTTATATTATAAAATAATTTTTTTTTTAAAATTGGGACCTTTAAAACATAAAACCGACTATGAAACCCTAATCGAATGTTTCACATGTTTGTGCTCAAAACCGACTATATAACTATAATATAAGATACATGATATACATTACAATATAATTTGAGCATGCAACTTGCTTACTGATACATTGTCCCAAAGTCAAATTGCAAAGTTATATTGTGAAAAATAAATAAAGAATATTGGACCACATATCACAATATATAAGCCCAATTAGAAGAATAAAAGAGGGTTCTGCCCAACAAAACAATAGCATGAAGACACCATTTCTAATAGAACCAAATTTTACAAGATTTTCTTTAAAAATTCATAACTATTTTTATACAGAAAACAAAATTTATAATATTTTATAACATACAATATGTACTTAAAATAAGTGAGATCTAGATCTAGATATAATTTTTTTTGTAAGTCAAATCAAGATATTCAGATCTTTATTCGAATTATAACATAAAATTTTATAACATATCTCGAATTGAAACTTATGATAATGTTTACATCTCTAGTTATACATATATTGATTGCAATATTTATTCAATAATTATCTTATTTATGGATTTGTATATGTGGAACAAGTATGATATTTTATTATTATTTTTAGGCTTAAATGAGAAACGAAATTATGAGGTTAAAAAAAATGAGAAACGAAATTAATAACAAAATGCATAAAATTAAAATATTTCTCAATTTTCAAAATTATATTTATATAACTACATCTTCAATATAAATATATTTTATGTATTTTCATTGTCAAAAACAAAATACAATACAAATTCTCAAATAAATGTATATACAACATTCAAAATGAGAAAAAAAAGAGGAATTACCTAAAATACCCTAATTCAAGTATTTTTTTGCAAATGTATCCTTTTTGTAGAGTTTACCAATTATACCCTTGAGTCTATTGTTATGATATCTTTGCAAAAAATGCTTGAATGAAAAAATTTTCTAAATATCAATTATGGAAAATGTCCTAATTGAATACATTTTTCCAAATTTTTTATAAAGTGTGAGGGTATACCACTTATAATGTTGGGTATAATGTTAGGGCATTTTTGCAAAAAATGCATGATTAGGACATTTTTGCAAAAAATGTTTGAATGAATGTATTTTTGCAATTCCCCCAAAAAGAAATTAGTAACAAAATGTTTAAATTAACCTATTTCTCATTTTTCACAATAATATGTATACAATTATATCTTCAATATAAATATAATTTATGCATCTTCATCGTCGAAAATAAAATACAATACATATTCTTAAATAAAATGTATGTGCAATATTCAATACATATTTAACTTTTATCTATTCGACAAATAATTCTACATTTAATTTGGTAGGTGTGTATATAAATGTGCAATTTCCATTTTTATTTTTTGATAATTAGTTTCCAAGAAATATATTTATATTTAAATCAAACCAACAAGAATTCATATATATCTTTGGTAGAAATATACAATCGTGTTTGGTACTTCATTGTTTATAGATTAATTTAGACTTAAATTACAAATTATATAAATTAATATATTAGAGAAAATGATTTTGGAAGGGATTGCCAAAACTTAGTGACACGTAAATAAAAATGTTAGTGGGAACATGGTCTCACGTATTTTTGAAGCAAATCTAATAAATAAAATCAATTAGTATAAAAATATTATATACTTTTGGAAAATTAAGTATCATTAATATATTTATTTATTTACATATCTTTATCAATGGACGTGGCTTTATCCTATAAACACATATATTGCACTTCAGCACGTTTCCGACTTCTTAAACACTAATAATATTGATTTTTTTTTTCCAATAATAATACTGATTCTTGAATCATATATAAATGTTAATAAAAAAATAATATTTTGTAAATAACAAAAAATACATAAATTTATTTTTATTACTACTTTATTAAGTATTTACTGCTAAGTTTGGAGTAAAAATATTATTTATATTCTTTACTATGATTATCATTAGATCCACCGTCGCGTTTATACGGTGTCGTTTCTTGACCACTTTATACATCAGATTTCTTTTACACACGTGACAGTGTTAATTACACATTTACCGTTAACTTATGTGATAGACTAAATTACACATTTACCCTTAACTTAAGCGCGAAAGAACCAACCAACAATAATCCAGATAATACTTAGGGGTATAAAAGTCATTTGAATTTGATGATCTTTTTACCATAACACAATAACTAAAAGTTAAATCCGTGACATAATCTTCTTCACTCTTATGTCTTATCTTAACGTTCAAAAACATTATCTTTTTTGTAATTATGTATTAACCCCACCAAAATTATAAAGTTTCAATTCAACCCCCGCTCGCGAGATTCTCTCACTTACTTACGCGGGATTCAATTCAACGCTTCTCTGTCTTTTTATTATTTTTTCAGTTAAAATAATTTTTGCTTTATTAATATATTTTTTAATTCAATTTTGTGTATTTTTTTCACTTTTTATTATCTTTTTCTTCTATTTTAAATAATTATCTGTTCTTCTCTTGTGTTAGATTTCTGGATTTTTTGCCTTATTTTTCAAAATTTGAGAGCTTCAAGCCTTCAAGGAAACATAGCGTTTGCATAAACGTGATAATAATTAATTAATTTATTATTAATTAATTAATTAAAAGGTCTAATTTTTTTTTCTCTATTGTGTCGTGTGGATCAAAATTCAATCTTTGAGAGATTTTTATATACCCCTTTAAAATCAAGAAAGCCCCTTCATTTTTTCCAGTTTATCTGTAGCAGCAGCCAGCAAAAATCTTGACGCTGTCATGTTTCCCTCCTCGTGCTTGGTCTGATTTTGACGAAATCTTCGAACAAAATCTCAAGAATCATCGGAATTCGAACAACACAACAAAAACCCCCCAAAAAATCGGAGGAAAGATGTTTGGGATCGAAAGCAAACGCGACATAGCCATGGAGCTTCAATCTCAGATTTCAATTCTCCGACCAAGTATCCACGCAAGACGAGCAAACATAACAGTCAAATTCCAAGATTTATACGGATTCACAGTAGAAGGAAATGTCGACGATGTGAATATATTAAACGAAGTTAGAGAAAAAGTAAGAAATCAAGGACGCGTATGGTGGGCTTTAGAAGCTAGCAAAGGAGCTAATTGGTATCTTCAACCTGAGAATCTTTTAGTCGGTGCTGGAATTGCTCGTAAAACATCGCTAAAGATCTCTACTTTAACGAATGCTATTGCGTTAAAGAGATTGATCAGAAAAGGGATCCCTCCGGTGCTTCGTCCTAAGGTTTGGTTCTCTCTCTCCGGTGCTGCTAAGAAGAAATCCACCGTACCTGATAGCTACTACAGTGATTTAAGCAAAGCTGTCGATGGAAAAGTCACACCAGCAACTCGACAAATTGATCATGTAAGCTAATTGCTTAATTTCCCCCTTTTCTCGATTTTAGGGTTTCTTAGATTTGGGGATTTTGAGAAATTGAAGGTTGATTTCGCCTGTAAATTCAGTTCCTTGATTTTAGGGTTTCTTAGATTTGGGAATTTTGAGAAATTGAAGGTTGATTTCGCCTGTAAATTCAATTCCTTGATTTTAGGGTTTCTTAGATTTGAGGATTTTGAGAAATTGAAGGTTGATTTCGCCTGCAAATTCAATTCCTTGATTATAGGGTTTCTTAGATTTGGGAATTTTGAGGAATTGAAGATTGATTTCGTCTGAAATTTCAATTTTTAAAGTTCAAGATCTGATCTTTTTCTGATGACATTGTGTAGGATCTACCAAGAACTTTCCCTGGACATCCATGGTTAGACACACCAGAAGGTCATGCTGCTTTACGAAGAGTACTTGTTGGTTATTCATTTCGTGATTCTGATGTTGGTTATTGTCAGGTAATGATCTAATCTTTCTCCTCATCTCAAATCCTTATCTTGAGCTTCTAAACCTCATCAATGGCGGTTTTTACAGGGCTTAAACTACGTTGCAGCGTTACTTTTACTTGTGATGAAAACAGAAGAAGAAGCATTTTGGATGCTAGCTGTTCTTTTGGAAAATGTATTAGTTAGTGACTGTTACACAACTAACTTATCTGGTTGCCATGTTGAACAACGAGTTTTTAAGGATTTACTTGCACAAAAATGTCCTCGGTAACACATCTCTTTCCTTCTTAAAGCTTCATTAACACATGAAACTTGTTGCAATTTCTAATAAAAGATAAACAAAAACGTGTTGCAGAATAGCTAATCATCTTGAAGATATGGGATTTGATGTTTCTCTTGTAGCTACAGAATGGTTTCTATGTCTGTTCTCTAAGAGCTTTCCTTCTGAGGTTAGTGAAAAAAATCAACTTTTTTTTGGCTGTGAAATTGGTTTTTTGTAATGTTTACTTAACAAAGATTTTTTGATTTTGGGTTTTGTAGACAACTCTACGTGTGTGGGATGTATTGTTTTATGAAGGAGCAAAGGTTCTTTTCCATGTAGCTTTAGCTATCTTCAAGGTTTTAACTTCTCTTTCTTTATATTAAACAGCCATTGTAACATTACATTCACGAGATTATGGTGAAATGCCCTTTCACCTTTTCAGGGTTTGAAAAAAGACCCTCACTTTTCTATTTGGTTTCTTACACCCCCAATCTTTCAAAATCTAGTTTTTTTGCCTTCTCACTTTTTAGTTTGGTTTTTTAAACCCTAATCTTTCAAAATCAAGTTTTTTGCGAAAAAACCCCTCATCTTTATATCTATACTTAATATAATAGTGAGGGTTTTTTTCGCAAATTGAAATGTGAGTTTTTTTTCGCAAAAACGGGAAGACAAAAAACCGGATTTTGAAAGATTGAGGTTTAAAAAACCAAATTAAAAGATCGTTTTTTCGCAAAATCTCGATTTTGAAAGATTGGTGTTTAAAAAACCAATTGAAAAATGAGAGTTTTTTTGCAAAAACGAAATATAAAAAGGGCATTTCATCGTAATCCCAACTTTTCATTACATTTTCTCATTGTTTTCGCCTTTTTGGGGTTATCTGTTGATTGTAGATGAAAGAAAACGAGTTGCTTACAACTCATCAAGTGGGAGATGTGATCAACATATTACAGAAAACTTCACATCAGCTTTTTGATCCAGAGGAGTTACTAACGGTAAACTATCTCTCCCCTAATCAGCAAAATCTGAGTTTTTGTGCTCAAGATCTTTGTAAAAACGAGTTATGTATTGTTGTTGATTCAGGTGGCATTTGAGAAAATTGGGTCAATGACTACAAACACGATATCGAAACAGAGGAAGAAGCAAGAACCAGCGGTAATGGCGGAACTTGATCAGAGACTTCGGAGATTAAACTCTATTAAAGAAAGTGAGAAATAGCTCTGAATCTGTGGAATTTGAAAGTGTATACAAGGGAAGAGAGAGATGTGTTTTCACTTTTCATGGAAGTAAATAAAAATAGGAGTTTTTATTTTTTTAATTTTGAGAGTAAAACTTGAGAGATGGTGAAATGTTCGAAGAGGTGTTCTTGCCTCCTCATCTTCTTCCAGATCTTTTCTTAAATCTATTTCAATTCTTGTTTGGTTTCTGAACACTTGCAATTTCTTCAACTACATAAAAAAGTGACCTTTGAAGAAGATAACGGATTAAAATTTGATTTGTTAGTGTATGTCTTAAACCGGAAGTGACGGGTTTTGCAATGTACCCGGCGGCTCATCCGGTCACGGTGGATCCATGGCTGCGTGAAATGAAAAATTTTAGATATTTAAAAATGAGAAATTAAATAAAAACATGACTCATTTTCAACTGGAATGAAAAATTTACATGTTTTGTAAATTGAAAATTATTAAATATTTTAGAGTGGAATATTATCATCAAAAACAAACTGTCTAGAAAAAAAAATTTATCATTGCATTTGTGTAGTAATATAATTAAGAAAATCCATGAAAATACACAATTTTTTGTTTGATAGAAAAAACACAATTTCTCAATTAGTATATAATCTTAAGCTAGACATGTAGTTATGTCTGCAGTTAATTTATTAAAAAAAATGTTCAAAATTAACTTTTTCACGCAATAAATATTTTTTATAATACTGTAATTTTAAATATTAGAAATAATTATTTTTATATCATATCTATTATATAATAATGTAAATCATTTTATAAAAATAATATATTATTATATATATATCATATAATTGGTAAGCAAATAATAAAATTGTTTCTATAGTTCATGTAATATATTGTTTTTAATTTAAATACTAATTTATTAGTTAATTTTATTTGCTTAAAAAATTAGTTATAAATTAATTAACGTCAAAATAAATTATATGATATTTCTAAACACTTAATATGATTGATTAAATTTTTTCATGAAAAACAAAATATATTATAAATTTTGTTTTATCTATCAATCAAGAGAGTGATTTTTGTGTCTAAGCAAAACCTGTTCTTACTTCATCTTTGGCTTTAACTTGGACCTATCTTCTTTACACATTTGAGGATCCAACACCTTTTTAATTTAGATGATCAAACAATATAAGAGGAATCAGTGTACTCTTCTTACTCTTTTAAACCACTCAAACAATTTAAACAGAACACAGAAAACACAATGATATCCCCAAAGACATTACTAGACAAAAAAATCAAGATCAAAGAGGAAACAAAGATAAGTAGATGTCTTTCTTCTTCTACCATTAAAACATCCACAATCATATCTTCAAACGACAAGAACATACTCATGATTCAACAAACACAACTTCTACTGACCACATCTCAGGAGAATTTATAAACCTTCTTCTCTTCCTTAAGCTTCAATCTTCAAGCTGCAGGCCATTCTTTACGGATCTCAAATGTGTAGTTTATCTCCAAGTAACACTTGTTATCATCATCATGAAACTGAAACAACAACATGTGTCAAGAACTCTGAACTCAACACCAAAAAGATTCATGGAGTTAATGAAAGGGTTTCCTTAGGAGAATTGCAGATAAAACTGACCTTAGTTCTTGCAGAATATGATCCTCTAGCGAACATTCCAGAAGGAGTAGTTTCTTCTGGCATTACATGGTTGTATGGCTCTAGCTGAGGACTAAAGGTTCCAAGCATTTCCTTTGCTCTGTCCACTGCAAATAAAATTAGGTTAAGACTCCGATTTGCAAAGCTCATAGTAGAACAGTAGTTATAAGGGGTCCAAGCAGCTAGCTGTAGGAATTGGAACTGTAAGCTACATATATAATATTAAAGATATATGATTGGTAAAACAGTGAGTTGTTAAACATCAAATTACTAAAATGGATACACAATGAAAACTTTTAATGACATAATAGGAAACTAATTACAAATATAGGGGTAGTAAAAACTTTTGATATTTTAAAGAGCTTAAAGCTTGAGAAAAGCTTGAGGAACTTTTAGACACATTTAAAGCTCTACTTTTAGCTCGGTCAATTAAACGTGATTGGTTTTTAAAAAGCTTTAAGCTTGACTAAAAACCTTACCAATGAAACTCTAAGTTTTTTAGGAGATGAATCTAATTGCCCCTAGAAGCCATTGATCATAGATTCAATTCAAGAAACATGTGGTGTTTTGTTTACCTCTAACACCAGTTTTCCAAACTGTATTGGTGTATCTAAGTCCAGAGACAATGTTGTTGTTGACTTGAAATGTGAATTTCAGATTGTATTTGCTTCCTTCTTTCAAAGTAAACCACATTCCCTTTGGATTTCCACCCTCAGGAACACTAAGAACAATGTCAGGTCTTCCAGGAGATAAGATAGCCAAGCTAACGATCCTCACTTCAGGATCAAGAGTCTCTGCATATTCAAATCAAGAGACATGAACATAGATGATGGAAATCCACACCAGTTTATAGAATCAAATGCAAGATTATGTTCATCAGAAGATCACATAAGCCAATTATATGCAATCTGATCCAAAATTATCCACAATGAATACATACTAAACATGAATCAGCACACAACTTAACGAGAAAGAACACCATATCTTGGAAACTAACAAGCAAAAACATACAGAAAAAACTGATCTAAACAAGTTTTGATGTCACAGAGAAACCATTTCCAAGATTACCCATTCTCAAATCTAGAAAAAAGATCATAATTTTGGAAACAAAAACAGTTAAAGTAGAAAACCTCCAATGTTGTTGACATCAACACTTCCCAGAAGCTGTTCCTTCCATTTCCTAAGACTCTCATCATCCTAACACAAGAGTAAAACCAGATCATTCCTTGAGAAAATTAATCAAATTTTATAATATTTTAATTTAAAGAAACAAAAAACAACCTTATCCTTCTCAAGATGCTCCTTGATAGTATACTGAGGACCCAATTGTAATTTCTCACCATCTTCGTCTTCTTCTTCAGTAGCACAAAGAGAGGATTCGCTCATCTGTCTCCCAATAGATTCAACACCTTCATCGTCTGTTTTAGACGAATCCTCTTCTTCTCTTTCCTTGTTCTTCTCATCAAAAACCATCTCTCTGGAACCCGATACAGCTCCAGCTACCAAAGACATCAATCAATTCGCCAAACCCACAAACCCTCACCGACCCAAATCAAGCAAATGTCTTCCCAGATCGAAAAATTGTAATGTGGAAGAAAGCCCAGATAGGAAAATGAGGGGTTTGAGAAAGTCTGGCGCAAAAGTTAGGGATTTTGGTTTTGGTATGCTCTTCAACGGGGAAAAGATAGAGTCATGTGGTGATCCGACTTATAGGAGAGAGAAAAAGAACGAAGAGAGAGAGAGATCGTGAGGATCACTAACGAGAAATCCGAGAAGCATGTAAGAGTATTTCCACGCGCAGAGGAGCCTCGAGCCACGACAAGACTAATGTTTTTCCTCTTTTAAAAAAAACTGTGTTTTTTTCTATACAAAACAATCGTAGTTTTGTTATTGGGCCTCAATTGGGCTAGTTGTGTACTTATCTTAAAGCCCATCAATTCAAAGCCCAATATAAACACACAAAGGAAAAATGGAATTGTTGCTTATACAATTTAATTTAATTTAATGATGATATCATAACACTTAATTTATACTCGATTAATTATGTGACTTAAAGTAATAATTATTTATTCATAATTTTTTTTTTATATATTTCACTTTTTTTTGTCTTTCACATTGTAAATTGGATCCTTTTATAAGGTTCGCCGTCATAATAATACAAACTTTTTTATCCAATAATTATTATACAAAAATAAAAAAATAAGACGTGTATAAAGATTTTTAGATCTCACAATGAATAGAGTCTCTTAATTTTATTTTTCAGAAGATAAGGAATCTTTCCACATGGCCTTATTTATTTTTGGATCAAAGAATATGCTTAAATGTATTCACACACAATATATAATTGAAAAATTATATGACCATTAATTACAAGAAAAACATCTAATTATCACTACATATTTACACAAAACATGAGAAATAACCCACCAAAACACACACAAAACACAAGAACTTTGAATTAGGTCAAGAACACCCATCAAGAACCACATTTTTGTCATTTTTTTTTCATAAATCAAGAATCATCAAAACCAAGATAATGTTCCTACATGAACAATAGAATGAAACCAATTAGGTAAACCATTAAATATAAGTTCTTTAAACTTACCCAACTTAGGATCATAAGCAACAAGAACTCTACTCTTATATTCCAACAAAATCTCACCTTTTTCCAACACACTTAAAACCCTAACCACTTTACCTTTCTCTTTACAAATCCACATTGGTCTCTCCAAATTACTCTTTAGCCCCTTTGGCAAGTAAGTCCCAATACTATACTCTTTCCTCCAAGATTCCTTCACTCCATAACTTTTCATTACCCAAATCTCTAATTTCCCATAGTTTCCATACACTACTGCACTAAGACACCCTTTAAGATTCACTAATCTATGATTAGTCCGGTTTAAAACACCACAATCCGGTTTAGGAACCTCTCTAAACTCTTCATCTTCAAGATCAAAAGATATAAACTTCCGGTCCGGTACATATCTTCTAGGTCTTGTTACAAAATGTAATCTTCCATTAACTAAAGCTTCTGAAGAACGTTTCATAAACTTATAAGGAGCTTTACCTAAACATCTCCAAGATAAAGATTCTGAATTTGATAAAGTTAGAATCTGAACTTCTGATTGTTTATATTGAATCTTTCCACGCCCTCTGTAACTTCTTCCACCTCTAAAGTAAACAATCTTCAAGACTTTGTACTGTTTACTTCTTTGATGAAACCCAAATCCAAAAACAAGTTCTTGATCATGATTCTTGTTTGAACATTGAGGAAGTTTTAAAGAATTTGTAGTGAAAGGATTGTAGAGATAAAGTGATTCACTGTAAAGTGAATCAAATAAACATAACAAACCATTACATGAACCAATCACATCAAATTCTGCCATGGAAGCTTCAAATCTCAAGGTGAATTTCTTGGTTTTGAGACGATTCTTGTCTAGTGAGAGATCATCTATGAAGTGAAGAGTGTTTCTTATAGGGAAATCACAGTGAAGAAGAAGACATGGAGATTTTGAAGGTTTTGAGTAAGAAAGAAGCGATTCTTGAGTTAATAAAGATCTCCATGATTTGTTGACTAACATAAGAGACGCCATGGAAGAAATTGGTAAGCGAGAGAAGATATCTGAGAGGATATCTAAAGGAAGAGATTCAAGAAGTTCTTGAGATCGATCTTCTTGAGTTTCTATGATCTTTCTCTTCTTGAAACATCTCTCAAGAAGATCTTTAACCATTTGAATGATGAGAGAGAGAGAAGAAACAGAGTCTGAAGGGAGAGAGAAAGAAAGTTTAGGTTTAGGGTAAAATGAATAAGCATCACATAAAAATAACTTACTTGTCATCTCCAATTATACAATAAAAAACATTATATTTAGTGTAAAATATTCTTTAAGGAGACATTATATTTTACATTAAATTTTGATTTTTAGTGTTTTGTAAATAGTATCACATTATCTTACACCAATTTTTTTTATCTAATAATATAATTAAAATATTGTTTATTAAATGATTTTACTATAAAAATATATTTATTAATTTATTTTATATATTAAAGTAATGTTGATTAATTAGTTTTATGGTTAGTTTTTTTAACGTAATATTTGATGTTATAATTGGATGTAAAAAAAAATTTTAACACAAAAACATTAATTTTGGTGTGATTTTCATAAGATGAAAGGAGAGATATGGACCGTTGGATGAAAAATGGAGTTTGTAGATTGTGAAAAGGTGTAATGTATTATTTCACTAGGAGGAATAAAGAAAACGGAGAAGAAAACAAAAGTAAAGGAAAGGGTGATGATGACATAATTGATTTATATATTTTATATTTATATTAATTAATAATTGTTTATAAAGACCTTAATAAATAAATATGATAAATAAAGTTGCCAACTCATGCAAAGTCTTCTCTTTTGCATCTTTTAATCTCTCTTTCCTTTTACTTTTTATTTTTCAAGGATTTTTTTAATCGGTTTGTTTTTTAGGCATCGATCCAATCAGATCACAAATCATTATACGCTAATTATTTAGTATTAGAAAACAAAATATTATCAATTAAATTTTTATTATTTAAAGGGATTAGAGTGTTTTAAAATTAACGTCAAACTAATTTTTAAAAAATTTATTTATAGTAACCCAACTTTTAAATTTCGGTTTACAAAATTAAGGGGTTGATTGGTATAGATTGTAGCTGTTAATTTTTGCTTTTAAATTTTGACTGTGACTGTAATAACTGTGACTGTAAATATTTATAAAAGTGTGATTGGTAATGAAAACTGTAAGTTTTATATAGTAAAATAAAAACATATAAAACTTATAAACATATTGATAATATAAAACATGTACAATAAAATAAGCATTAATTCATTAAAACTATATATTTTATATAAAGAAATATATTTTAAAAATTTTGTAACACGAATACAGTAACATTTATAAACATATGTATAGGTTTTTTCAGTAAAATTGTTATTATTTTTAATTAGTTTTAAATTATATTAATATATTATTTCAAAATAAAATATTGAAACAAAAAATATTAAATTGTTAAGATCGCAATACATATAAACAAAAATACATTGAATAAGTTAATGAGATGTTAATAGATTTTTTGAACGTATTAATAGATCGTTAGTTGTTAAAAAATTTGAATGACTGTTTCAAAAACAAAATTGAATTATATATATATATATTCGAATTTAATAAATTGATAATTTGAAATTAAAAAGAAATTTTTAAAAAAAATATACTAGAAAAAAATAAAATATCGTTGAAAAAAATAATACAACAGTTCTAAAAGTAACATAATCCTTACTTTTAAAATCAAAGAACAATTTAGTTTTTTTTGACTGTCAATGCTGTTTAACCAAATATAATGGTTAAAGTGTGATTGGCAATTTCTCTACTTTTAAAACTGTAAATCCACTTACAGCAATAAAAGCAAGACCACCAATCACCCCCTAAGTTATCAAAATTAAAGTTTTATGAAAAATTAATTGAAAACTAATTTTCACCAAACAAAAGAATTTTATGATCTCTAATTTAAATGTAAATATCTAAACTTTTAAATTTAGAATATCAAAATTAGGGTTTTTGAAATTAAGACACTGGAAAAAAAAAGTTTGAACCAGTCAAACATAGCAGCCTCTTGAGCCCAAAACTTTATGGTTTTCAAAATAAATAAAGATAAAATACAAAATTAGATTCAAATCCATTAAAAACTAATTATTTGTTTTTTTAATAAAAAAATCATAACCCTCTAAATTATTTACATATTAGATAAGGTTAAGATCATTGATTAGTTGATTTGGTGTGGTTTTATGAATTTTTCTTAATTTCAAGAATTAAGTAGTTTGTTTGTGATATAGATGATATTATATTTGCTGTGTTTGAATTGGCTTTTGCAAGACTTTATTATCGATTTATTTGTTTCTTTTTGCTGGATCTCAATTTATTGAAGTGTTGATAAAATAAGTAATTATAAATAAATAAATAAAAGAAGGAAGTAGAGAAGAAATGGGTGGGTGGGGGCAGTTGTGGCGTGAGTGTTCTTCAAAAGCTATAAAATATAAATATAAAAAAAGTAAAAACATTATTATAAAAATTACATTAGAGAGAAAGATGTGCACAAGTTTCCCACCACTTTGGTTGTGCCATTTACTTCATTATTTTATATGATTTTAACTTATCGCTATAGCCTTCTTCCATCTAATCTTAATACTGTCACGCTATTTACAAAATTATTTAAGTTTTTATATATATATCTTGACTTTTTGCCATTTTTGTTGATTTTGAAGTGATCATTTTGCAATTAAATCTTTACTTTTCTTTTGTTTTAAAGAGAATCAAATTCGATCTTACCTGTTTAGCCAAAGTATTCGTTATAATTCAAAGTATTCTATGATATTATTGCAAATAGGAGATTTTTATAACTTTTTATTATTACACAAATTTATAACTTTTTCATCAAAACATGATACCACAATATTTGTTAAGAAAACATGCTTTTGATAATTTTTAAAACATAACACAATTTCACTATTTAGGTATTAAATATTACTTTCATAAAAAAATAAATTAAGTCATTTTAATGCCATAAATCACACAAAACTTAACATTGTAATGTAACTTGACATACCACAAATTTTAAAATATGGTAAAGATTTACTCTTCTTTCTTGTTGCTGCTTCCAGCGACTATGCCATAACCTGATAAAAATCCACTCAATAGAAAAGAGTAACAACATACAAAAATGGAATATATTTGAAATCAACGTTGAATTCAATGTTTCAGAATCATAATTTGAAGGAAAAAATACCAAATTTCATTTCAATAAGTAGCAGAGAAACCCTCAGAAAATTGCCATAGTCTCTACAAGAAATGGTTCCTTCAACCTCCATGAGTATATATTTCAAGGAGGGAGCTCCATTTTCTCATCATTTCAGATTACTAAACGTTTCATCACTGGGAATCTCTCAAGCTTATATTCAAAAAACACATCAAAAGCAAGCTCCCAAATCAATTGATCATTACCAGAAACATCCTGATTGGATCACTAAGATGATCTACCACTACTGTTTTAACCATTTGATCCTCTCTATTTCATTGTAAGTATACACAAATTTCTATAAGGGTTCCTAATGGTTAGCTCAAATCAAATGTGGTGATGACTCATTTGTTGGTCGAGAAACAACCCTGCCAAGGCACAACAATGGAGCTCAGTGACTGATTTTGGTTACCGTTGAAGCAAACTATACCATCAGATGTAAAAGTCTTTAAGAGGTCTTGTCGAGACCACGAAAAAGCCGATGTTTCTTCCTCTTTGAGTGCCTTCCACGACCCTTCTTCGTCACATGTGGCATGAAGCTCACCTGCATTCATTATGAGCAAACAAAACAACATAAAAGACAAAGACTTGAAGTCTAGGAGTTAATTATATTGTTGAATCAGACCTAACTATCTCTACTCTGTAACTGAAATAGGCAAAACACGAATTACAAAGAGGTAAACCTGAGAGTTATTCCGGATGCCGAAATCTTGAAGAACAGTATCGTCATTAAGCAATTTCTCGTTATTGTGCGAGAGGCAGAAGTTTGCCCATACATGCTTCCTGAATATTCCCAAATCTCAACGTTTCTGTAATCCGAGTATAGAATAAAGGAATGGTGGGGAATGAATATATGATGAGCTCACCACGAAATGTGACGATGCCCCAAGCTAGCTTGCTCCATTTCGTTAACTTTCTTCTTAATCACAAGCTTCAAATCTTTAACAGTAGCTGAATTCATTACCGCCACATCTGGCAAGAGAAGCAGATTAGTTAGAAAGAAGAAGAAACATATGTATTCCTCCAATGCACACCAAATGTTCGACAAAACGCCAAAATGAATGAAGTATAAAGGGAGATTTTACCCAATGAGGTGCCGTCGAGTTTGACGATGGAGAGACGCATAGCGCTTCCCTTTTCAAGACTAACTAGAGTAACAACGTCTGAAAGAGTTGGATTCCTTGGAACGTCGGCAAGAATAGGATCCGCAAGTAGAAGAGCGAGAGCCGACCTGAGCTTCTCTCGCTTCATCTCCACGTCGTAATCTCGAAGTCCAACACCGTCGCCGCCGCCGCCGCTCATCTCCGTCTCAGTCCAATTAGGGTTTCTGGTACGGTAAAGACAAATAGTTCCGTTTTATTGATTGTTCAGCCAAATTCAAAGCCCATTAACAACAAATGGCCCAAATGGCCCAATGGTTCTTTAATCAAATGGCCCAATGGTTCTTTAATTAAATTCTATACCTTCTCCATTTTTTTTAATATAAGGTGTTTTAATCAAAAAAAAAATTGTTTCAAACTATAATGTTTTTTTATTTCAAACTATAATGTGGAAAAAAAACTATATTTTTTTATATTTTAATACATAAAAAAGTTAAATTTTAACTAAAATATCCCTAATTTATTTATTATTATAATTATTATATAAAAAATCAAGCTATTTTTGTCATTTTAATATTTTTATTAATATATGTATATTCAACTAATTAAATCACACTATATTAAGAAATGGAGGAAATATTAATTAACGGCATTACTATCTTGTTTTTTTGGTTTATTAGTTTTTTTTGTTTTTACAAAATTAAAATTAGAAAAATTCAAAAGACAAAAATAGACCTAAAGCATTGGTCAAACAATCTAAAAAAAAATGAAAGGTGTAGAAAAACCTAACACTTTTACCACCCCTCCCCCCAAACCACTATATAAATACCATCAAAAACTAAATCAAAACTCGAAACCAAAAAAAAATAAATAAATAACCCCCCCTATAAAAAAAATAAAAAATATGAAGACATATATTGGGGTTTCCACAATATTTTTTATGATATGTTTATTGGGGGTTTCTAATGCTCATCCGGTTTTCAAAGTCCCATGCCCTTCGGGCTCTGACGTTACTCAAGGTTTGTTGAAAACATTCAAAGCAGCATGCGCATGTACACAACCTAGCACTGTTTTGATCCCAAAGGGACAATACAGGCTTGGTGAACTCGAGCTTTTGGGTCCATGTAAAGCTCCTATTCAATTCACATTCCAAGGAACTTTCAAATCTTGCGGTAACATGCAAGGAAAGCAAAAATGGCTTGCTTTCCGTAACATTAACGGCTTTAAACTTAACGGTGGTGCAATCTTTGACGGTGAAGGTAACGCCGCTTGGAGACAAAACAACTGTCACAAAACTTTTGATTGCAAGAAACTCCCAATCGTAAGTTTTGAACACAACTTTTGTTTTTAAAACATTTCAAAATGTAACTTGGACCACGGTGAAAAGGTTTGAATAGCGTAAATGGAGAAGGATTTAATTATCTCGGATGGGAGATATACAGGCTGAAAAACTTCGAAACTCTTGTATTAAAAAAAACAAAAATCCATTTCAATATCTAACATGGACCGCTTAGCTCTACCCGGTGAAAGGGTTCGAATAGCGTAAATGGGGAAGGATTTATTCCGGAATGAGAGATATACATGCTGAAAAACTCGAAACTGAAAAACTCGAAACTCTCGTCTAAAATTTTTTTCGAAATTTGACAAAGTTACTTACTTTTTTTGTTTTTTGTTGTTTTTCTTGCAGAGTCTTAGATTTGACTTTGTGACTGATGCTTTGATATCAAACATTCAATCAATTGATTCCAAGAACTTCCACATTAACGTTCTTGGAGCGAGGAACATGACTTTTGACCGCATTAGAATCATTGCACCAGCAGAGAGTCCCAACACTGATGGAATCCACATGGGAAGATCAACAGGAGTTAAGATTCTTAACTCAGTCATTGCCACAGGAGATGATTGTATCTCAGTTGGAGATGGAACTAGGGATCTTCATGTGGAGAAAGTTACTTGTGGTCCAGGTCATGGTATCAGTATTGGAAGTCTTGGACGTTACGTTAAGGAAGATGATGTTTCCGGCATTACAATCACTAACTGTACACTTGTAAACACTGACAACGGTGTTAGAATCAAGACATGGCCCACTGCTGCTTGTGCCACCACGGCTTCTAACATTCATTTCTCAAACATTATTGTCAAGAATGTTATGAACCCAATCCTTATTGACCAGGAGTACTGCCCATGGAACCAATGTAACAAGAAGGTATATATATAGATCTTTAATTGATTGATAGGATCTAGAGTTTAGTGTTTAGGTTTTGAATTGATTCTAATTGATAAGATCTAGGGTTTAAGGTATATCGTTTTGAACTGATAGGATCTAGAGTTTAAATTGATAAGATTTAGGGTTTAGGGTTTTGAATTGAGTCTATCTGATAGGAACTAGGGTCTAGGGTTTTGAATTGATTCTAACTGATAGGATCTAGGGTCTAGGGTTTTGAATTGATTCTAGTTGATAAGACCTAGAGTTTAGGGATTTGAGTTTATTATAATTGATATGATCTAGGGTTTAGGTTTTCAATTGATTCTAATTGATAAGATCTAGTGTTTTAGGGTTTTGAATTGATTCTAACTAATCGGTTTAGAGTTTAGGGTTTTGAATTGATTCTAATTGATAAGATCTTGAGTTTAGGGTTTAAGGTTTTCAATTGATTCTAATTGATATGATCTTGAGTTTAGGGTTTAGAGTTTTGAATTGATTCTAATTGATATGATCTTGAGTTTAGGGTTTAGAGTTTAGGGTTTTTTGAGTTGATTCTAATTGGTGTTTGTTTGTGGTGTACAGAAATCCTCGGCAATTAAGTTGGTGAACATAAGCTTCAAGAACATCAAAGGAACATCAGGAAACAGAGATGCAATTAAGCTATTGTGCAGCAAAGGATTCCCTTGCAAGAACGTTGAGATCGGAGACATTGATATTAAGTTCACCGGAGGAGGACCAGCAACTTTCCAGTGCTCTAACGTTTCTCCTAAGCTTATGGGAAAACAGTGCCCTAAGGCATGCAGCACTCCCCCAGGCCCTCTAAAGAAAGTTTAAGTGCGGAAACTCACAATACACATATATATAAAAATATTGTAAAAAAAAAAATTAAATATTTTATTGATTGTTGTATTTTTCAACATTCTTCCTAATTATTTTTTTGGTAATAATATAAACCATGTTCTTTAATTATACCGGTTCGCATTTTTTATATTAACCCGTTTGCAATTTTTAATATATTTTGTTATATATATATCAAGTACTCTTTATACGTAAAAAAGTATATTAAATGTATGATCAAATATGTTAAGACGCTTTGTCATTTATTTTTATATGTATAGTTAAATATTGGCCAATGAAATTTTATAATCAAACTCGTGATCGTTTTAAATTTAAAAACATATATAGGCACGTGATTTATATAGTGATAAGTTTGTGACCTAATTTGCAAATATTTTGGATTTACGGTCCTGACATGCAAAAATATTAAATTTACTATAGCTACTAATATGGCCACACAAAATATCGTTAAATTGACGTTATACTTATAATGTCTCTAAAATGTAAAAGTATAATAAATATTTGTGGTTATATGTTATATAACTTTTTTAAGAACATGGATCATGGTGGTTTTCAATCATGAATGATTACAAATGGATAAATAAAATGAAATTTAGTCATATATATATATATATATATATATTTGTACTAATATGTGATTAATTAAATTAATTTTAGCAATACATTTTGGTTTTTAGTAACGGAAAAAATATGTAACCAGTTTTTTAATGAATATTTGAACTGAAAAAATGTATTATATATGTGAATCAATGATTTTTTTTTCTTTTGTTAAATTATAAACATATTTATGGTTAACATACAACGAGTCTTTTTGGCTAAAACAATGGCTAACTGGCTACTATTGAATTCGTTCATGTGTCACACAATTTCGTTAAGTCATTTAATATTTTTTGTCATTCGTGACTAATTAATTTCAACAACAAATTTTAGTATTTGGCAATGGAAAAAAATACGTAACCATAGTTTTTTTAGTATATAAAATACAGAATATCTGCTTAACGGAAAATATTTGAACTGAGTTAACAAAAAAAAAACTAAAAATATTTGAATTAGTAAAAAACAGATGGCATTAATTATGTGAATCAATGCTACAAGGAATTAGTCTTCTATTGTCTAAAAATAAAACACCATTAGTTTCCTGTTTTTGTCATATGAGGAAACAAAACACATTTAGTTCCTACAAAACTGGACCTTTCTAAAAAAGGGAGACTTTAGAACAGTATATAAAGGCCATAACTTTTACAATCAAAACTCAATAAAAACAAAAAACACAAAAACAAAATAAATAAACTTATTAATAATTTTCATCAAGAAAATTAAAAAAACAAAAAAAAAAACAAAATGGGTTTTGATAAAAGAGTTTCTACAATAATACTAGTGGTGTGTCTGCTAGGAGTAACAGTAAATGCTGAAGTGTTTACAGTACCAGGAGCTCCTGGTTCTGACATTACAAAAGCTTTAATGACTGCTTTCACCTCAGCTTGTCAAGCTCCAGCTCCGAGCAAAGTTGTGATCCCAAAAGGAGAGTTTAAGTTGGGAGAATTGGAGATGCTTGGGCCATGTAAAGCCCCCATTGAAATCTGTCTTCAAGGTACTGTTAAAGCTGAAGGAGCAGCTCTTACTGGCAAAGATAAATGGATTGGTTTCCGTAACATTAAAGGCTTCACTTTAAACGGAGGAGGAACCTTTGACGGTGAAGGTAACGCCGCTTGGAGAGTCAACAACTGTCACAAAACATTTGAATGCAAGAAGCTCCCCATTGTAATCTATTCTTCTTCTCATTTTTCTTGAATCCTTTCTTGAATTCAAGAAAGATTATCTTGTTGTAACTTACTTTGAATTGGTTGAAATTTGTTGCAGAGTGTGAGATTTGATAACATTGAGAGCGGTTTGGTAACAGACGTACAGACCCTTGATGCTAAGAACTTCCACATTAACGTTATTGGAGCCAAGAACTTGACTTTTGATAAGATCAAGATCACAGCTCCAGCAGAGAGTCCCAACACTGACGGAATTCACTTGGGAAGATCTGATGGAGTTAAGATCCTTAACTCACTCATTGAGACAGGAGATGATTGTATCTCAGTGGGAGATGGAATGAAGAATCTTCACATTGAGAAAGTTACTTGCGGTCCAGGTCACGGTATCAGTATTGGAAGTCTTGGACGTTACCCTAAGGAAGATGACGTTACCGGTATCACTGTTGTTAACTGCACACTTATAGGAACAGATAACGGAGCTAGAATCAAGACATGGCCCTCTGCTTCTTGCCACATGAGTGCCTCAGACATTCACTTCTCTGATATCATTCTCAAGAATGTCACCAATCCAATCATTGTTGATCAAGAATACTGCCCATGGAACCAATGTGACAAAGCAGTAAGTCTTTCTCTTGANNNTCTTGATTCTTGATTCTTGATTCTTGATTCTTGATTCTTGATTCTTTGATTCAAGAAATAGTCCTAGTATTGTGATGCTAACATTGAAAATGGTTGTGTGCAGAAACCATCAACTGTTAAGTTGAGTAACTTAAGCTTCAAGAACTTTAAGGGAACATCAGGGAACAGAGATGCAGTGAAGATCTTGTGCAGTAAAGGATTCCCATGTCAAAATGTTGAGATCGGAAACATTGATATTACTTACACCGGAGCTGGAGGACCAGCAGTGTTCCAGTGCTCTAATGTTACTCCTAAGCTCACCGGAGTTCAGAACCCTAAGGCCTGCAGCACTCCACCAGGACCCCTAGCACCACTCAAGAAGGGCGCAGCCTAAACTAATTAGAAACTCAGAATTTTTAATTTATATGTTTTAAACTTAAATAAAAGAACTAATTATTTCATATCTTATGATATAATTTTATTCTATTTTTGACATTATTAAATAAAGAGTATACATTCTAGCAAGAAACATGGTTCCTGTAGTATAACGCTTTAAAATAAAATATTTATTTGATTATATGTTATGGAACTAATTTTATTCTATTTTTGAAAGTATTTTTGCCCTTAATGGACTAAAGAAAATGTTGTTGTAATAGGGCCGTATTATTTATCAAATTTATAATAAAAGAACAATTTTGTATCTAACAAATGTATGTTTTTATTCATCCTCATGGTACCAAATTTGTTCCCGTAGCGATAAAGGTAAAGCATTGTAGAATTCTAATTCAAAATCAATGGAACATAATAAGTAATTCAATTCTTTTATATATTAGCTTAGTTTTTGTAAAAATATCTCCAAATTTTCATAAGAAAATAAAAAATTATCTCAATTTATTTGTTCTCTTATGATGAAAAATGAATAGTATTTTTCTGTAAATATAAATAATTATTTATCATTTTCTTCGAACACATTTTTGTTTTAAATAAATAAATAAATGAAGAAAATTAATTATTTGACATATTTAGGCTTGTCTTCACTCTTCACATTTATATTATCATTTATACGAAAAATCGAAAAAATATGATCTTAAACTTATCTTCTATCGACAAACAATTCTAAAATAAATTATATTATTGTATCTCCCTTGTTTCATATATAAATTTAGAAGCAGTCTATTAAAATAAAGGATAGGTTAAACAATTAAAAATAAATTGAACTCTTAATTAGACAACATATAAAGAAGTCAGAGCAAGGTATATAGTTTTGTGCAAGTGTTTTGTTCAGATTCTCCAGACATCCGGATTCAAGTTTACAAAGCAGCGGATGAAATCGATTTATACGGCCCATACAAAAAAAAAAATATATATATATATATATATAGAGAGATATACAGCATATCCGTTCAACATTTATTATAGTTTTTGGATGATTCAAAGAATTTATATAATATCAGATTGTCTTAGTAATTTTAGATATTTTCTTATAATATTAATCATTCGTATTTTTTTTTGGTTTATTGGATAATTCCAATAATCTAGATGTGCTCATATATTCATAAATGAATAATGCTGATTTCTTTTAGAAAAAAAAAATCCTGAAATGGATTTTGGTATAATTTGTTCAATTTTTTTTTAACTATACAACATAGATAAGTAATAAATTGGACATAGGGGATAGAAATATACATATGTGCAACTCGTAGAACATATAAAGTTTTGAAATTAACATAATATTATAATTCATTTGATAATAGAATCCAATCACAACTCACTCATCATGCTTATAAAAACATATATTATTATCTCGTGAATATATAAAATCTATCAACAAAAAGATTAGAAAAATTGTATTTTTAATTTTTTTTCCTCATGTATTTTTAATTTAAGTTTCGGCTTATAAATATATATTGTCTAAGAAACGATAATATAATAAAAAGTTCGTATTGCTTCATATGGGCGTCGGTACAACAAATTAGAGAAATCAATGAAATCAAAATATTAATAAATGGTTTATAAATCTCTGTATGTATATATGGATGGATAGATATATATATCATACTATATGGATCAATTTAATAGATAGACCATCTTTTCTTGCTAAAATGAATACTAATGTCAAAAATAGAATAAATTATATCATAAGACATGAAATAATTAGTTCTTTTATTTAAGTTTAAAACATATAAATTAAAAAAAAAATCTGAGTTTCTAATTAGTTTAGGCTTTGCCCTTCTTGAGTGGTGCTAGTGGTCCTGGTGGAGTGCTGCATGCCTTAGGGTTTTGAACTCCGGTGAGCTTAGGAGTAACATTATCGCACTGAAACACTGCTGGTCCTCCAGCTCCGGTGTAAGTAATATCGATGTTTCCGATCTCAACATTCTGACATGGGAATCCTTTACTACACAAGATCTTCACTGCATCTCTGTTCCCTGATGTTCCCTTAAAGTTCTTGAAGCTTAAGTTCATCAACT
>KE152178.1:388899-434305 GCA_000411095.1 Aethionema arabicum | reverse complement strand
ATTATATATATATATATATATATATATATATATTTGTATACACATTACATTTTTACAAGCGATGTCTGCGTTTGTAAGAAATTTGACAATTTCTTCTTCCTTTTTCTTTACTACACACAAAAATTAAATAAATTAAAACATTTAGCTTACACGAGAATTTACTTTTGTCTTAATATTACAAAAATGCAATATTTATATTATTTATAACTATTATTATGAAATTTTGGAATATTTGTTTTATTATTTTTTATGTTTTTAAATTAATGAGGATAATGTGACAAAAAAGATTAACTAGGATGGTGTGACTAAATCAATTTTGGGATATTAAAATATCAAATAGATAAAGCGATTAAAACTCGGTATTTAAAAATAAATGCGATAATTTAAGGTATTTATCTCAAATATTAAATTTTTTTAGTTCTATAATAATTGTTATTACTTTCAGAATTAATGAATTATGGTTTTACGGAGTTCAGGAATCATAAAAAAATTATGTTTAATTTAAATGAAATAATTTAACAGATTAAAAAAATATTGTTAGAGATTCTATAGTAAATTTAACGTTTAAATTAAAACATTGATGATATAATTGTTACGAATTAGTTGACAATTATATCATCACTGATGATATATATATATAGTTGACTATTATTTGCAAATTAAATATTTAAGTTTAATTTCATGATAAAATGTATATTAATTTACGGACAATAGGTATTTATTTTTGAATCGTTTATAAAATGATATTTGGGCCAAAGGTCGGTCCACAGGACCAACTATTTCAAATGGAACGGGTGCGGTTAATAACAAAAAAAAAACAATATTTGTGGACTTTCGTGAAACTGATATAACCTAACTTTATTTTTCTTTAATTTGTAACTTAAAAAAAAATGAATAGATATTAAGCATTGACCAATTGCAATATGGTTTATAAAAATGAATAAATTAACTATTTGTGGGTAAATTAGAATCCTAATATATTATGGAAGATGTTTATATTCGCATAAAATAAAGACGAAAATAAAATAAATAAGTAAAGATTAGCAACACGTTAGGATTATTTAATCAGTTGTGGAATTGCGTATAAATATGTAATGAAATTGAATTACCAAAATAAAATATATATAAAAAAAAGATTAGAAATGTGGTTGCACGTCATTCTTTCAACATAATTTACGTAATAGAATTATTGTTTAAATAAATTTTAATGCTAACCAAATATTTGAGTTATTATATTTATACATATGTATGCACACATGGAATGATATCACATCCACATCAATTTTCATGAGTCCAGACAATTTTAATTTAATCCTATAATATTTTTATAAACATACACACACACATATATATATATATATATATATACCTATATCATTTTGTCATGTAATTTTGTGATTCAAAGAGTAGATATAATTTGATATATATATATATATATATATGTTTAAATTATATGAAAAAAAATCATTGGAAATGGTTTAAGAGTGACTACTTTTTCTCTAGGTCGCCCAATTTTAATCAAAGTAAACTGATTATTCAATATATAGATTAAAAACGCTAAAAATATACATAAATTATATACTTGTTTTGAATCATATTACAATTATTTTAAATCTGAACTGCAATCAAAACGCTAAAAATAAATATTATAGTACAGTTAAATTGGAATATTAAAATAACAACAATTGTAATACTTTAAAAAATATTGTTTACAGTCAAAACTATTAAGCTGTAATTTGTAAATAACAATCATTTTTGTAACTCATTTAAAGTATAGGAAAAAACGAGAATTTTTAATTTGCAAAAATACAATTTTATAGGAATTTTCAAAAATACACGAATTATTGACATATACAAAAAATATATTTATTTAACAGATTCGTGTATTTTTGCAAATAAAAAATGTATTTTTTTTTAAATCCTAAAAAAAACTCATTTAAATTCAAAAGATGTTATTTCCGTGTTACGAAAATTACCTCGATGAGTACAAAAAAAATTACCTAAAGAAAGCTTAATAATATTTATCATTTTTCAATGAATTTAATTTTTTTTGCTATTTTTGTTTTTAGTTTCCGCTTAAAATTCCCTCTAAAAAAGTTTCCCTCCAAAATGTCAAATAATTTAAAATCAGTATCTTTGACAAATCTTCTCCAGCACTTTTCTTCCTTCTTCAACCTCTGGATCTCTGCGTGTATATATATATATATACATACATATCTCCAATCAAGGTCTCCACCGTAGCAAAGCGCAGAGCCAGAAGCGAATTTAAACTTTCCCTTTTTTCCATCTCCCGCTACAATTAGTTCTTGTAAAGTCTCGTTAGATCCTGCCATGGCGACCCTCAAAGCTTCGTGTTTGTTTGCTTCTATTGAAAGTGACAAAGCTGCAGATGCTGTTTCCGTGAAGGGGAATCGCGGGTCCGGCGCTGTTCATGTTATCATGGGTCCTATGTTCTCTGGGAAATCGACCTCTCTCCTCCGCCGAATCAAGTCAGAAATTAGCGATGGAAGGTAAAATTCTACAATATCCATAGCCTTAACTGTTAATTCTTTCATGTATCAGATTTGGGTTTTGTATAGTGGTGAAATAGAAGCTTCAAATTCCGTCTGTTTCTTGATTGCTAAAATCCAGAGATCTAATTTTCAATTTGTGTGTATGCAGAAGCGTTGCGATGCTTAAATCGAGTGTAGATACGAGATACGCCAAAGATTCGGTAGTGACACATGATGGAATTAGATTCCCTTGTTGGGCTTTACCAGATCTAATGTCATTTCCTGAGAAATTTGGTCAAGATGCT
The DNA here is from genome assembly GCA_000411095.1 of Aethionema arabicum. Lineage (NCBI taxonomy): Eukaryota > Viridiplantae > Streptophyta > Magnoliopsida > Brassicales > Brassicaceae > Aethionema > Aethionema arabicum. The sequence goes on along the minus strand of KE152178.1, from coordinate 431,508 downwards.
TATGATAAGGTAACAAATCTATGGCTATTTAAACCCTAAAATCCTAATTTCTCTGTGAATCATGTAGATCAAATGTGTTAGTGAACTCTGAAATCTTTCCTTTTTGACATGATTAGTACCCAATTGAGTCGGATCTTGTATCATAACTCATGAAGAATCTGTGGTTAACTTTTATCTCTGAATTGAAATTAATGGCAGCTTGATGTGATTGGTATTGATGAGGCTCAATTCTTTGGAGATCTTTATGAGTTTTGCTGCAAGGTTGCTGATGAAGATGGTAAAGTAGTGATCGTTGCAGGTCTAGACGGTGACTATCTAAGGTGCTTGATTTTACAAGACTTTAATTGATTCTGTTTCTCAAATTTGTGGAGTTTTACTCTTTTGTTGATTGAATTGTGATCTTTTCTGGCTATGTAGAAGGAGATTTGGTGGTATTCTTGATATTATACCAATAGCTGATACTGTAACCAAGCTAACTGCTAGATGTGAAGTTTGTGGACAAAAGGGTTTCTTCACTTTGAGAAAGACATGTGACACAAGAACTGAACTAATCGGTGGAGCTGATGTGTATATGCCTGTTTGTCGCAAGCATTACTTAGCTAGTCAAGCTGTCATCAAAGCTCCAAAGACAGTATTCGACTCTGAAAACGCTAAAACTGCAGCATGTGTGGACACAGTAGCTGTGATCTAACTAGAGGTGCTATGGAATCTGTAACTTGTTGTCTAATAACGAACCTTTACTGTTTCTTTGTCTGCTTTTTTAGTTTACCGGTCTGAGTTTCCTCGATGTAGTCTCTGAAACAATCCTATGATGTCGTTTTTGTATATAAATCAATGTTTAGATACTTTGCTAATGCTACAAATCAACCTTCCAAGTTCTATAGCTCCACAGTTTCATGTTCCTGTTATACAATAAAAGCATTATAACATCAAGCAAATTCTAAACTCACACAAGGAAAAATCTAGATAAATGCAACCAAATTTCACAAGTTTAAGCAGAGTTACGTTGAATGATGAGAAGTGAAAATCTAGTAACAGTTACAAAGACACAATTTGAAAAGCGTCAAAAGCAATTTTGCAGCGCTTATATATTACAAGAAAGAAAAGATCTTTGTAGCATTTTATGAGCACCAAAGCATTCATTTCTTTTAACTAAAAGGATTACATTACCACGCCGGATTCGTACTATCTCGTACCGAAGGTGATCTTGAATCCGAGGTGGTTCTATCTTTTCCAAATCTTGAAACACTTCTTACACTTTTAGGAGTCACAGCACCAGGGCTTGCTCCACGGTAACTTGCACGGAGACTCTCGTCAACAGTAGACGATGATTTAGCTATTGCCTTTCTGAAGAACTTCTGAGCAGCTGGTGAAAGTGTCCTAACATTTGGACTTGCACTTCCACTTCTATGAGGAGATGGCAATGGAGGTTTCTTGAACATACTGTTTGATCTCTCTCGGATTTTTCGTGACGCATCTCTTGATAAAGAATGAGCCTTTACATCTCTAGCAGGAGCAGATGGGATGTTGTAGTGTGGACCATCAGCACTGCCACCGATATCGAGTGGTGTATCCTCTAGATCTAGACGCATTGGAGTCCCATCGATCTCACCCCATGTTATAAACGGTGATTCATCAACACCTGGTGCAGGAGAAGGTGTTCTAACGAAACTATATCCATTATCAGCTCTTTTATCTGATTCTACATAGAACGGATTTGGAGTTTTCCTTAGTTCATCTAGATCATATCTCTTAGACTTATCTCTGTCTCTACCTGAGATATGCATTGGAGATGAGCCTGCAATTGGTGTATAGAGAATTTCAACTGTACCATCATCTTTTGGTCTTGAATCCATCATCTTCCCATGAAAACGAGTGTTTCCTTTAACTATCTCTTTTGTCAATCCAAGTAATCTAACAGCTCGTTCCTCTTCTGTTAATGGTGCCTCGCCACGTTCAGCTGGATGGTACATTAGCAAGTTCTTGGCTGTGTATTTCCAGCCTTCTAAAGTGCTTGGTGGCTGATCAGATGTACCATAACCATCTGTAATCCTGTCTCTCTTTGTATCTTCAATCGATTTTGTATCCTCCTTTTCACCTTCAAGAAGATAGCTATATTTCTCGTTCTTTTTCCTATTTACTTTCTCCAGGATCTTTGTAAAGCTATCATTATCCTCACTTGTGTACCTCCTGAAGAACTCATCTAAGGACATATTAACATCTACATCTCTATCTCCATCATCAGCAACTAATTCGACACCAGGATATTCTCTACCAGAAACCCCAGGAGTTCTAGGTGTTTTACCATCAAAATCATCTAACGGGGTAAAATTTCTCAAAAAAGTAGATCCAGGGGTTTGAGTTTTACGCTCGCTGTCGACAAAATTCGCCTTCTTCCCACGCCTCTCGATAATCTTCAACTGCGCATCTCGGATTTGAATAGGATCACGAGTTTTCACCGCCTGGATCCAATCGAGCCGATCTCTAAGCTTCGAGATATCAGGAAAGTAATCGCGCTCGATGATCTTCTCGATCGCTTCAACATACGAATCCTCATCGAGAACCCTCATCCGCTTTCTAGGGTTCTGAACCGTGACCGCTGAAGAGGAAGCACGAGGCGTCGACAGGAGCGCATCATCGGAACAAGTAGACGGCGCCGGTGAAGAAATCTGCCGCGGAGAATGACCAGGCGATAGAAACATCTCGAATTAGAAGCAAAAAATTCACAAAATTCAGATTTTGAAAGCGATGAACTTTGTAGGGTTTGATTTTTGGGTATAAACTAAAAAGTAAACAAAACAACGATGATCGCAGATCAATATATACAAGGACTAGACACGTCACCACCTTATCATTACATTACGCGTCTTCTATATTCCAAACAATTACATAATTACCCCCAAACTTATCATTTTACAATATTTAACCCAAAAAAAAAAAAAAAATTTAAAGTGGCGCTGTTTTTTCAGGACGTTGTCTTCTCTTTCAATGTGGTGTCTACCAAGTGTTCGACCAAATGTCTCAGTGGTGTTCGGGATTGAAGAGATGTGCAAGTTCTCCGCTTCTTCCTTCCATCTTCGTTCTCCGATCTGCAAATCCACTGCTAGATTCTCCACTTCTTCACCTCATCTTCCTCCATTATTCAGCGTCGCTCCGATGATGGATTATACAGATACTCATTTCCGTACGCTTGCACGTTTCATAACAAAACACGCTTGGCTTTACACCGAGATGATCGCTGCTGAAACTCTTGTTCACCAACAAAGCAATTTAGACAGATTCTTAGCTTTTTCTCCTGAACAACATCCTATCGTTGTTCAAATCGGTGGGAGTAATGTGAAAAGCCTTGCAAAAGCTGCTGAACTCTGTAATGCTTATGGATACGACGAGATTAATCTGAATTGTGGTTGCCCTAGTCCAAAGGTAGCTGGCCATGGATGTTTTGGTGTTAGCTTGATGCTTAATCCCAAGCTTGTTGGTGATGCAATGTCTGCCATTGCTGCAAATACTAAGGTCCCAGTTACTGTGAAATGTCGAATTGGTGTAGATGATCATGATTCGTATGATGAGCTCTGTGAATTTGTTTACCAAGTTTCTACACAATCACCAACCAAACATTTCATTGTACATTCAAGGAAGGCATTGCTTGGTGGAATAAGCCCTGCTGATAACCGTAGAATCCCTCCTCTAAAGTATGAATACTACTATGCTCTTGTGCGTGATTTTCCACACTTGAGCTTCACAATCAATGGAGGTATTACTTGTATAGCTGAGGTAAACGCTGCATTGAAGGAAGGAGCACACGGAGTAATGGTAGGACGCGCAGCATGCAATAATCCATGGCAGATTCTTGGACATGTTGACACTGAAGTTTACGGTGTTCAAAGCAGTGGCCTTACACGCAGACAGGTTCTTGAGCAATATCAAGTATACGCAGACTCTGTTTTGGGAACACATGGAAATGGTAGGCCTAATGTGAGGGATTTAGTGAAACCGCTGCTAAACTTGTTCCATTCAGAGCATGGAAATAGCTTGTGGAAACGTCGTGTTGATGCTGCTTTTAAGAACTGTAGAAGCGTTGGATCTTTGTTAGAAGAAAGCTTGAAGGCGATCCCAGATTCTGTCTTGGATTCATCCATTTCTGAGTCTCAGACTCCATTGGTTGAAGAAGAAGATAAGTTTTCTAATGTACACACTCTATTGCCGCCTCCATACCAAGCAAGGGAACAACTCATCTTATGTGCTTAGTTCGAGCTTGAAGACAAAGAGTTTGGTGAATGTGAGAGATGTATTACCACAAAGGCTACACAGTTTCTTACTTAGAAAAATTTCCAAACCTTAAATTATCCCCAAGCTGAGCTTAAATACAACAAGACACAACATAAACCTTGTCTGAAACTACACAACATCTCTGAACTGCAGTGCACTCTCTTAAGGATTTGACCTGAAAGGATGTCGTGGGTTTGACCTCGGGTCAACTCTAGGAGATGAGACATTGTATCCACTTAGCACATCTCTAATCTTAGAGTACATTACTGCTTGTGACGCTTCACCTTTACCACCACTTTCTTGCTCTTTTATCTTCTCAAATAAATACTCTTTCTCTGCTTCTGCTTCACTTAGCCGCAATTTCAAGTAGTTACTTGCGTATTCTTCCTCTGATTTCTCCTTTTTAGCCTTTACAATCCTCTCTAGCCTCTCCATTTCACGTTTTGCTTCGTTTGCTTTTATCTGAAACATCTCTGCTTCTGCTTGTTTTAGCCTTACTATCCTCTCTACTTCTTCTATTTGATGTTTCTTCTTCTGTCTCTCCATTTGTATTTCCGCAACTTCTTTTGCTTTCTCTTCTACTTCTCTTTCGCATTCTTCAAGTCCTAATCTTGCTTTCTTGTACATCCTCATCTTTTCTTCACCTACTAGTTCCATTTTCCTTAGTGTTTCCTTTACAACTTCAGCAATTCGGTTACAAGCATCTTGAGGTGCTATCATTCCTCCACTTTCTCCGTTTTCAAGGCTCTTTGGTGAGTCCAATTCAATCTCTTTAAGAGCACACCAGACAAGAATGAGTAAGACTACAAAAACTAAACGTTTCTATTGTAGATATGAACACAGTAGAAGTAAGTGGTGTTTACCTTGGAAAAATATCAGTATAGATTTGGCAGCTGTTGCTTCTGTTAATCCACCTTTAATCTTGTCAATAAGTTCTTCACATTTCCAGAATAGTTTCCTCCCTTTTGTATCTTCGCTTCCGCTGAAAATCCTCCTCACGAAGTCGAGTTCTTTCATTAAAGATTCCTTGTCCCAGTTTGGTGCACAATGCTGAAACACATCTTTAACCCATCCCAGGAGTTCAGAAGTATGATTACAAGCCCTGCACTTGAACAGCATTTCCCCAATCCCTGATATGCTCTTAGCAGAAAATCCCATGGAGATTTCTCCATCTCTAATTGCACAGTCTGTATGAGTCCAATGAGAACAGACATCACAGCCAATCCAACGGCAAGTGTTGACAGAAAAGTCAAACTTGTTACAGATTACACACATGCAGAGGTTGCAGAAGCCTTTCCTGTTGGTGCATATTTCACAGGAGCAATCATCAGCTGGGATTTCATTTTGGCATGCTATGTTTCTGCACCTTTTGTAGAGAAAGATCTCGATGAGAGATGCTTGAGAGAGATTGATGTTTGGGTGCAAGAATGCTTGGATTCCAGTGTTTATAACCACAAGGATTTCAAGCTGAGCTCTGTGGGCTCTGATTAATGTGTTTGATGTCAAATCAGATCTCCTCTGAACAAGCTTCTGCAGAAACATGAATTCATCTATGGGTTGTGTACCGTTTCCCTCGAGGATAGCTTTAAGACCATTCTTTAACTCCTCAAGATATTCATCTGGTAAATGATGCATTCTCTCAGAGATTACATCAACTCTTTCCCTAGCTATGTCTTGAAGTGATACCTTAACCGCATTGGGAACATGGCGATTAAGAGGTTGTTCATGAGTGTCAGGCTCTATCTTACTGTTTCTTGTTTTTGTAGTTGGCCATGTTTCCTGAGAGCTTGCACTCTCAGCTGGAGATTCACGCACAACTAGAGAACTAGTTCGCAGTTCGTGTCCTTCATGTGATAAGTGGGGATCTGAAGAAACAAGTGAAAGAGCTGTTTGCAGTCCTCCTGTTTGAAGTTGTTGACGTGGAGGTAGCATCTGGTGAGGATGATTTGATCCTGATGATGTCCCCATCAATTAGGTTCTGCAGACACGGAAATTACATCAATGGCCGATTCAACACAATCTACTTACAAAAACACCAAACTAAAACCCTTACAGAACATAAAACACTGCAAGAAACAATGATACAATCTAGATGACAGCATCTAAGACCTTAAAACGATTAGATATGGCATGGCTGCGAATGTTTTTTGAAGGTGAAATGTAGCCAGAAAGTACAATTGCAGTATCATAAACTAAGAAAAACGAAATTTAGCAACAAACTGAAGTCATAAAACTCAAAATTGAGTTCTAATCCAGAAAAAGCTTGAAAAGTGTTTCATAATCCCAAGAAATCTACCAGCAGAAAAAACTAGATCCTATGTTCAAGTGACACTGCAATTGAGCTGAGATCAACAGCTAATGGAAGCTCCAGAACAAAACCACAAGAAAAACTAACACGAAGCAGAAGCTAGACTCAAGATTCTCAACTCGAGATTGAACGCTAAAAAAGTCAAAACCCTAGACTTCAAATCGGAAAATCTTTCCAGTACATAGCTCAAATACACAATCAAAAACAGTATCAACCCTCAGAAACACACATCTAGTTCGATCTCAAAAGTAATCGGCTCATCAATCCAATCCTCACACCAGCCTCAAACTTCAACAACCGAATCATCCAAAACTTCTACTTTGACTCCTCGGGAAACCCGAAAAGTGCTAAAGAAAACAAAAACCAGAGAGAAATACTACACGAAAGAGCACCGGAAAAGAAAACGACTCACCGGACAAACAAACGGAGACTTTAGGAGGAGCAGTGGAGGAGGAACCGTGAAGAGAACCAAAAGGGAAAGCGAAGGATTAAGAAAGAATTTTACATTTTCTTTATTTATTATTTTTATTAAATAAAAGCAAATTAACAGCTGTCAGTCGTCGATGTGCAACAGCTGAACCTGACCAGCCGGTAACCTGTCACTTGTGTTGACTTTCCAGTGTATCTTATTCAACCAATCCGTTTCACACGCAAACAAGAAACAACACCCCTCAAAGTTTATATACAATTACAATTTAGTCCTCCAATTTTGGTTTCTTGCAATAAAGCCCCCTACTAAAGACACAAGAATATTTTTTTTCATTCAAGGGATTAAACTGAAGAGGAACAACATAAACATTAATAAACACGAACAATTCTCATTCGTTCCTACATAAACTAAAAATTTGTTGCAAAATTCAGAATTTGGGAGCTACTATTTCTAATAATAGAAGAAGATTATGATGAAGAAACGTAGCAAGACAAGGGACCTTAAGCTTCTGCTCATTTCTGCCCACCTACTTCAGCTGGTTCAACCACTTCAGCTTCCAACGGCTCTAAATTGTGAGTGTTCGTCATCTGTTGTTGCTGCTGTTGCGCCTCAGGGCTTGACCATTTCCCTGAAAGAGCCATGCCCATCATCTCATATATCTTCCCACTCAGCTCTGCTGGATTATCAGGCTGCAACATAAGAAACAACAAAGCTTTTTACCCAATGTTCTCCCACTTTACATAAAAGAATAAGGTTCTGCAGTGTGCTCAAGTAAAAGCTCACCGTGAAACCACTAGAAACTAGTGCTGCATCGTACAAAAGATCTATAGCTCTCAATGCTTCTTCATCTTCTGGGCTAGTTTTGTAAGCAGCCTGCAAGATTCGAAAGCAGCTCTTAAATTACTATGACAACACGCACAAGATAAAGTTAGACCAAGTGATGAATTGTGACTTTTACATTTATGTTCTTGATAATTGGATGGTCAGGATTGATTTCAAACACTCTTCTTCCTCTCATGAACTCGAGGCTTGTTGTGTCACCAACTGTTTGTGCCTTCATTAGCCTATGAATACACGAATCCTATGTCAGTTCATAAAAATAAAAGAACGTAAGCAATCTTTACAACATGAGAAATAGACTAGAGCTTACCTCTCCATATTGGCTGACCAACCAAATTTGCCAGAGACAAGAACACAAGGGGAAGAACTAAGACGGCTGGATATTTGAACATTGGCAACTTTATCGCCTAAGCGTTTCTTTATCCAATCACATGTCTGCCCAAACTCCTGTTTGGCAGCTGCTTCTTTCTCCTCATTCTTGTCGCCTGTTGTCAGTGCAATATTATAAGCCAAAAGACGTTATTTTGCTATACGGCGAGATTATCTGCAATGGATAGCTTACCTAGATCTAAGTCTTCCTTGCTGATGTCGACAAAGTCCTTTTCCTTGTATGATTTTAAGCTCTGGATAGCAACTTCGTCAATGGGGTCCACCAGAAATAGCACCTGCAGTCACAAGACATGGAAATGTATTTCATCTTAGTGCTGATATAAATATTTGCAAGGAGGAGCGCAGTGTGACCAGTTTGGTGAGAGAAGTGCATACTTCGAGTTCCTTTTCAAGAATCTTTTCCAGGAAAGGTGCATTCCTGGCACTTGTTATGCTGTCAGAAGCAATGTAATAGATGGCTTTCTGTTCAGCTTTCATATTCTCTACATATTCATCCAAGCTGATCATCTCGTTCTCACTCTGGGAGGAGAAAAATCGAAGCAGTGGAGCAATGCGCTTGTGGTTTTCACGGTCCTCGATGCATCCAAGTTTTAGGTGTTTGCTATAATTCTCCCAAAACTTCTCATAGTCCTGCAAGTAAACAGTGTCATTTTGATTCGTCAAGAAACATGATGAGTATGAGGCAGTGATGTTAAATGGGAAAAAACAGTTAAGTAATAGATACATAAAAGATCTGATGCGTACTTCTCTGTTTTCGCTCAAGGATATGCCCAAAATCATGTCAAACGCCTTCCGCACCAGACGTTTCTTCATGATTCTCACCTTCAGGAAAACATGGAAAAAACATTTATATCAACACAAACAAAACATATGTCTTATAGGCTTTACATAAGAAATGTCTATTAGCACTTACAATGCGACTTTCTTGAAGGATCTCACGGGATACGTTAAGTGGGAGATCGTTTGAGTCCACAACACCCTTAACAAAGCTTAAGTATCGAGGAAACTGTTCATGAAACGCCACGTCACCATATACAACAAGTGGATATCAGTACAGCTAGACAAATACAGGTTTTAGAAAGACCTTTGTAACATAAGGGATAATTTCCTCACCAGCTCCCCATCGAAGTCATCTGAAATGAAAACTCGTTTCACATAGAGCCTTATGTTCTTTGTCTTTGGATTGGCCAAGTCATCTTTCCCTGTTGGTGAGATAGGTGGCACATAAAGGATGGACCTAAACTCAACCTCGCCCTATAAGAAGAGCTTTATCAGTAGAAGAACTTCAAGAACAACATATTACTAACTTGTATTGACATGGTGCAGATACGCAATGTAGCATCATTGATTAAATTTTGAGGTTAACCAAATCTGCAGATGTTTCTTCTTGTAGAAGTACCTCTGTTGTGAAGTGGGAAGATGCCAATGGGTCCAAATACTCATTGAACGTGTTTCTGTAAAACTCATTGTATTCCTCAGTTTTCACTTCCTTTGGGTTTCTAAGCTGCGAGAAATAGGAAATATCTTCAGTTAATTCCCTTTCTTGATTCTGAATGCATACAAAATACCTTGAACAGTCTTACCCAAATTGGCTGTGTCTCATTGGTAAGCTCCCAATCCCAGTATCTCTCAACAACCTTCTTGGTCTTCTTCTTTTTCTGTTTTAGGAAACAGGTCATCACCACCCAGTCAGCTTTCCTTCACATCAGGCTACTTTTCAATGATGATAAAAGATTACGGGACCCGGTAAAGAGTATACCTCAGTTTGGTCATCCTGGGCATCTGTTTTTGCTTCAGCTGGATCATCTTCAACCTCAACCTGCATCAAAGAAAATCAAAGATACAAAGTCGGACGATAAGATAAGAAACCTAGTCATTCTGGTACAATAGTGCATATATCATTTTCCTAGCGAATTGACCAAACCTCTTTTGTATATCCTTTTTCCTGCCATGTGTATATTGGGAAAGAAACAAATTGAGAATAGTTTTTCACGAGCTTCTGAATCCTCTCTGGATCTGCGAAGCCTTTGTCATCTCGCTACATTGGACACCAGAACGAAAAAACAGAAGAAAGTTCAGAACATCAGATTATCATTTATTAGGGAACAACATTTGGGATTAAGCTCTAAAGACAAAGAATAGAGCATAACAAACCTTAAGGTGCAAGGTAATACGTGTTCCTCTTGGAATGATATTCTGAGGATCAGTCTCCTCCTTTATGGTGTAAGAACTCGAATCTACTTCGCCTTCCCATACATATTGCTTATCAGATTTTGGGCTCTTCGTTGACACAATGACCTTCAATGTATACGTACATAGAAAGTTTTGAGTTGATGGAGAGGTGAGCATATCGTTAAAAGAGTCTGCATACATTACAACTAACTAAAGTACAAACTTACTCGATCTGAAACCAAGAATGCAGAATAGAACCCCACACCAAATTGACCAATTAAATTGCTGTCACCACCCGCATCCTTGCTTTCCTGAAATTTTACAACGTTGCTTTAGTGTAAATTTCGTGAAAGAAATTGTAAAATAGCAACACTAGGGAAGAAACAAACACCTTCGCAGCTTTCAAAAACTTAGCAGTTCCACTTTGAGCAATAGTCCCAAGACAATCAACTAATTCTTGCCGTGTCATACCGATTCCCGAATCACTGACGAGGTGAAAAAACCAAAGCAAACATATTTATTCTCTATCACAATTTTCAAAAACGAAGTTTATACTTTCGATAAGAAACTTATTAGACATACGTGAGAGTAATAATTCCATTCTCCTTATCTGAATGAATCCTTATATCAAGATCAGCAACATCCTTTGAAAGCTCAGGATCGGTAACACTCAGATATCGCAGCTTATCCAATGCATCACTAGCATTGCTGGTGAACAACAAAACACGTAAAATCCAGATGACTAAAATACCCAAAAGACCCCAGTTACCAAATAGTATGTGTCCGTTATTCAATGATATTTTCAATCCAGAAGACGGAGAATACATGATACCTGATAAGCTCACGAAGAAACACCTCTTTGTTGCTGTACAAACTGTTAACAATGAGGTCCATAAGGCGACTAACCTGCCAAGTGTTTCAAACATGAGTGAAACACAAACTTGATCAATAAAACAAGGAGTCAACCATTCATAGATTGTACTTACTTCAGCTTGATACTCAAATTTCTCAGCAGGTGGAGGCGCCTGAGAGGAAGAGTCCGATGCTGCTGCAGTGGATTCATTCCGGTATCCAAGTAACAAATTGGTTTTCGTATTCAATTGAGCTAAGGACCCAATTTTCTTACATTGTCCATTGGTTAAGGATGTAAACCATCTCGATTCAGTGTCACCTCTCCCCAAATCCTAAGACACGATAAAGAAACAGCAACACTCTAAGTAATCATCCAACAACCATAGTTTGTTGTACATTACATCCGATCATAAGAGAAACAAACCGATATACAAAATTGAAGAAATGAAATCAATTAAAGTGAATACCGCAGCAGACGGGGAAGAACGAGAGATCGAAGCTGCAGCGGCGACGCGAAAGCTTCGGTTTCCGGAGCTCAGGAAGGTAGAGACAGAACGCTTTGAAAGCCTGATCATAGTCCTAACTTCGAAAAATTCACGGAAAGAGAAACGATGAAGGAGTTGAGCAAAAGAGAATCGATTCGCCGAAATGAGGTTTTAGTAGGGTTTTGTAGCCAAATGCGAAGTTTCTCGAAGTGAAGGGTAATTTCGGTATTTACCGCAATTACTCGAATTTAACTCTTTGCTGCGTCGTCCTTCCGAAATCCGAATCTTCTGGTTACTTGATCCAATTTTGTGTAAATATCTTCTTTTTTTTTAATATCCAATTTTGTGTAAATAATTTGAGAAATCATTTTACTGACATGTCTAGTGTTCGGCTATTATTTTTCAAATCATTTGGAAAATATCCAATTTACAATTTTTGTCTATTATTTATGTTCATAATATAAGTGAATAAATTATATGTTGTTACAAAAAATGCAAAGAATGGTTGTCCGGACGTGTCCAATCGTACATCACTTCTCCGAGTAGATCACGTTGAGACATTTTCGTCCATTGCATAATAATAAAAACTGCTAATTTCCAAAAACAGCACATGAAAAAATTTAACAATCTGTCAATTTCTACATTATTTTGTTCCTTCCTCCTTCAAGATTTGGACCCAAAAACAAATTATTTAAATATATATATTTTCAATCATTGAAACATAGCTTAGATCCTATTTCAACAAGGTTAAACTTCCTATATACTTCAATTTCTCACAAATTTGCAGCACAGAGAACCCATAAGTTGATTAAATTTGAGCATCATTGAAACATGGAGCTTAAGGTTCAAAGCTCTTATGGTCGTTCACAGGAGATACTTATCCATTGAAAAGCTTATAAGCTTTTAAGTGTTATATGTAAACAAAACTACTTTTTTTTTGGATAAACACACTATTTGTCACATAATTATTAAGCCAAAATAATTGCACAAGCCGTAATTAAACATCTGAGAGCAAGCTTTGTATACACCAAAGTACAAAAACCCATACTTTTTTTTTATCCATTTTACTAAGCCAAACAGCTTTTTGGCTGAGTTTTGTTTCTTTCTAGTGCTAGTGCATGTGGCTTTGTCTCCAGAAAAACCCCAAGCCCCAAAAAGAGAAAAAAAAAAGAAAGAGAAAAGAAGAGAGACAAGTACGTACATAAAAGACCAACTCTTTGTGTGTCAAGGTTCAAGCTTGAGAGATACAACTCGGGACTGTCGGTTGCGCTTAGCTGCTTTCACAAAGACTACCGAGAGACATGATGGTGCCCACCATGGCCGTCGAACTCTCTGCTCACCTTTCAAGCAAGCCACTGTTAAAAAATACACAATTCTTTCATTAGTCACATTCTTGCAACAAAAGGGGAGTTTTCGGTATAGAGAAAGAACCTTTTATCCTTCTAAGCTCTTTGCAGAGAGTAATGAAGTCTCCCCACTTCATGTGACATCTCCTTATGAAACGAAGGATCTGTTCGGTTGTAAATACAGACATGCTCTCTAGATATTCTCCATTGACACCGTTTTCTTTGAATATCTGGCGGTAGCTCCCCAGGTTTATCTCCTCGAGCCAAGACCCAACATCCTGTAAGAAGAAACAAAACCTCTCGTCAGCTACACACTTAGAGACGTAACAAATAGAGAAAACCCACAGTAGGAGCTAAAGGAACATAACCCTTCAACAAACAACCTCCAATTTCTCCACATGAGTCACTAATTTCTATTTCTCACTAAACAACTCAAACATTTTCGTATTAGGCACATGCTGGTACCAATCTCCACTTGGTATTCACACTTTTCAGGAGTTTCTCTTTGCTTTCATAAGATGGCACATGTAAACAACACCGCACAAAGCAGTGATACCCTGGGGTTAACCAAATTTCAGTCTATTTACATTGACAAAAACACAGATCCCATCTACTACCACGACAAGTAACACTCTAAACCACTGGTGGGACTTCAGCTTAGGAGGAGCAATTTTGAGCTTGCATGATGTAATTGAAGTCAAAGGTTAAACCATTAAGTTGAGGCAAGAATTTGTTTTCATGATCTACTGGATAACCAAAAGAGCTAAATAAGTAAAAACAAAGAAGGTCCCAGTTCTTAAAAATCAACCCGAGTAATCGAATCCAACAGCAACCCTAGGAAAGCTAGGATCATACCTGAAATGGATCATATAAACCCTTTTGTAGGTTAAATTAGCTGAATCAGATCACAGTAAGCTGAATTAATGGCAAACAAAGGGAAATCCCCAATATAATCCTAACGAATTGCTTGCTTTACCCAAGAAACATGCGAATTTAGAAGACCATGAGAAGCGATTGATTATTACCTCAACAGTCCAGATGAAGAAATCAAGGGGCTCCGGCGGGTGTTCTCTGCTCATCCCCTCTTCTGGACAAAAGTCCAAGAAAAATTCGCCTACAATCATAATCCAAAAGCCCCAAGGCACATCAAGAATCCGTGAAATCAAACAAAAAAGAAGGAAAGGAAACACGAGTTCGCCATCTTCCTCCAATCTGAGAAATGAGCAAAAGACCTACCGAAGAGACAGCTGTAAGAGATCCGAAATTTAAGCTTTGATTAGAGTGAAAAAACTTGTAATTTCTCGGGAAACAAACGAAGAGAGAGAGAAAGAGAAGAGAAAGTTAGCGTGTGAGCGCGATTCAGCGAACTTACAGTGCCAAATGCGTGAATAATGTTTTAGGGTTTGAAGAAAGAGAGGAGAGAGAGAGAGAGATAGAAGACTCGAGGGGGTTGATGGGGACAAAAGGGTCCACAAATTTGCAAGTGTGTGTATGTGTGTTTTCTCTTTCAGTCTCACGCGCCTCTCTCACCTCACTACGCGCCACCGCATCTCCCTACCATCACTTACCTTTTTTCTTAAATCTGCATCATAAACTAAACCGGATAATTAAACCGGGATTATTTTATTTTCGTGAATTTAATTCTCAATAAAAATAATTACATTTCATCCGAATCGCATCACTAGTCAACATATAATTCAAGTGGATTTTAACTTTTGACCTAATATAAAATATTTTATTTTTTTTAGTCTTTTCAATTAAAATCATAACTTTTTTATTATGAGATTATTAGTTCATATCTTTCTGTCGTTTTCTTAATTCTAAAAATAAAAATCTAGTTTCCTTTTCTTATAATAAAATATCAAAAGTAGTTAGAAAAAAGATAATGTATAACATTTTCATAGTTTTTTTTTCTTCTATTACGTAAGTTAATTAGTGATTATAGTATTATACATTTTTAATTAATTTATATTTAAACCATGATCAATTAAGAATATGATTGGTGAGAGTTGAATGTTTCAAAGTAATTAGCAAACCCAAAGCAAAAATGCACGTGATCATCAATGGTCACAAATACATGAATTTGAAGTTTTTTACTTTATAAATGATATGGACCACCCCAATCTTCTCTTCTTTCGAAACCCATAGATTTTGCTGATCTCATCACTCACCATTTTTCTCATCTCTCCCAAAATATCACAAAATCCTTTTGTAACTTGTTCTGTTCTTTTTTCCTTTTTTCACTTTAAACAAAGATCCATAAACTATGGAACAAAACACACAACTCATTAATCTCTCATCTACCTCTACTTCAAACACAAGATCAAGAAACTTAGATGTTATCAAACCAAACCAAATCAAGATTCATCTTCGCTAGCTTCTGCAGCTGATATCTCAGAGTCCAGTTTGTTCATCAGCGTTTCGGTTACATGTTTAGCTACAGATATCATGTCGAGGATGATGCTTGAGTCTAAGCCAGCACCGCCTCGTTTTGTTAACCCGCAGATATGTCCTGCTCGGTTCACGGATATCGACACAGCTGAGCTCATTTGGGACTCTTCTTCTGCTGTTGCATCAACTATGTAGTGCATTCCCACCTGGAAACCAAACCAAAGACAACAACTTAACATGGCACAAGATCTTGAAACTTACTTTTGTTTAAAGTGAAAAAGTACTTTTGTTAATGTGACTATGACTGGGACAGTGGAAGTGTCGAATTGTAGATACTCTTCATCACTGATGTCAATCTCTGGTTGCTCATCATCTGCCATTTCAGCTGAAACATGTACTCTTGGGATAGCAGTATTGGTTAAAGCAGCCTACAGGAGAATAGTATAAACAAATATACATTAGCTTAAGCATTTTACATTTGACTAACATTGAGAAAAGACAGCTTGAAGCTATTAAACCATTAACAAGACAAAGAGATTAGAGTCTTTTCCATGCTTATGTTCATGATTAGTAAAGATAGATTAAGGAAATCAAACAAATTTCATGAGAATTACCTTGATGGCAGCACCTAGTGCATCCAATAAGTTCCCATCTGAGCTAATGACAAGACCATCAATATAAAGATCCCAGCAAACTTTTCCTTGTTTGATTAAAAGCGATGATAAGTTTATTCCAGCTCCTGTTACCAAAAATGAATTGCTATAAAAATCACAGAATTCAAGCAGTATATTATCAGAATGTTGCATAGACATGATTGCAGAACCTGCTCCACTTTTGCCGCCCAAAAGACATTGTTGGAGAGCCAAAGCAAGTTCAGAAGACAATTCCTCACCTCCTCTCCCCTAAGTAACATAAGTCACAACGTATTAGCCACCTAGAGAACCATACAAGCTTGAGGAATCTGAAGAAAAGTTCTAATAACCAAATTCTGAGGTTGAGCAAATTTGTGATATCATAGAAAGAGACATATCAAGAAAACGAGAAAACAGACGCACAAGTGCTAAATTGGTAGATTAGTTAAAGATAATCTCACCCCGAACGTTGGTTCAGCTGTTGGACTGCAATCAATGAAGATTGTAACCTTTCCTTTATCGGGCTGAAGCGAACTTGGCCTCCCAATTTCAGCCTACAATCACAAAGATAATTGGGTAACATTTGCAGTATAGCTTCTCTTACAGCAGTGATAATAGAGGGTAAATGTCAGTACCTTAACACTCGCAATCACATCAGTTCCACCTATCCTAACTCTCGCCGAACCATTAGCCTAAGAGCCCACAAAAGCAAGAGAAGAAGAAACCTGTGAAACATGATAGACGCGAGAGAAATGGAGGAGCTCTCTGAGTATAAATTACCTGCGGAATAACACCAGTTTCGACGTATATAGGACGGTAAGTCAATCTTTTCCGGCCATCAGATCGAAGATCTTGAGCAATCCCACCTTTAATGAAGTGTTGCTCCCCAAGAGAAAGCCCCACCATCACACTACACAGAGATCAACCGACAACTCGTCACTACCTCCTCGAGGATTTGAACGGAATATTAAATATCTGAGATTTTCCGGCGACGGTAGCGGCAAAGTTGGATTGGTTCGTAAGATTGAGAAGCGATAAGTCCCGGATTACAGTAGGGGACAGGTAGGGTTTAAAGATCATGTAAATGTAATTATTCACTTTGCTTAAGGGTAATTTCGTCATTAAGCTGTTTCTCTTTAGTTACCATTTTAGTCTTTAGAGCTCTTCTTGTTTCTACAATCAGCTGGAAAGAAGCGCGGGATTGTGCCGATGGGTCGTTCGAAACTAGCATCTCGTCCCGCCGATGAAGATTTGAATCCAGGGTTAGTAAACATTTTCCATTGAATTGAGCTTGATTACCTTTAACATCGTCTAGGGTTTCTCTACTACTTTATACATGCTTACTAAACATGTTTGATTATCTGAATTGGAATTAGGTTACGGATTTTTCATTTCATCCTGCATCCAGTTCTGTTGTTTTTTCCTAATTTTCTGAGTGCAATTTCAGAAAATCGAAAAGGAAGAAGACGTCCGCGGGTTTCGAGAATGTAGCAGGGCCTTCAGTTTCGACTGGTATCTTTTCATTTCCCTTGAGCAATTGGATGTGATGCAGATAAACCCTAATCTTCTTTCAATTTTGGGTTAGTGTACGTACTCGATGTTTACACAGTTTATATGCATTACAATACAATGTAGTAGGTGAAGCTGGAAATGAGAGGAAAGCTGGCCTTTACCGTTGTAACTACTGTGATAAAGATATATCTGGTTTGGTTCGTTTCAAATGTGCTGTTTGTGTGGATTTTGACCTTTGTGTGGAGTGCTTTTCTGTCGGTGTTGAACTTAGTCGTCACAAGAGTAGCCATCCATATCGGGTTATGGTTAGTTTCCAACATCCAGTAGTATATTACATTCAACTGAGAGCTCTATTAGCTGAAGTGTTAAATGGTTGTTTGTTTGTGTTGAAACCACTGTCGTGTGACAGGACAATTTGTCTTTTCCGCTTGTTACTCTTGATTGGAATGCTGACGAAGAGCTACTCCTTCTTGAGGTAATATTAATAACTTCTGAGAGATCCAGCAGGAACTGTACTTCTATTTCTGTTTAGCTATCTCATTTTGTTTGTGACTGTACTCTCCCTCGTCTGGATAAAGATTTCATTTCTCTCATAAGATTTATGTTTATTGATTTAGGCTATTGCGACATATGGATTTGGGAACTGGAAAGAAGTTGCAGACCATGTTGGCAGTAAGACAAAGGCAGAGTGTATTGATCACTTCAATTCTGCGTACATGCAGTCGTCGTGCTTTCCACTTCCTGTAAGATCTGATGATAACACATGGTCTTCACTTGTTGAACCTTAGCTAGTTTTGTCACTGAAGCTCTTTGTTGTGCAGGACTTGTCCCATACATCTGGAAAGAGTAAAGAGGAGCTTCTTGCTATGAGTCAAGACAATGCAGTAAAAAATGGTCAGATTTTAATTTGTTTGTAGGTTTTACTCATTGATTTGGGACTTGTATATCTTAACTTGAACGAACAAAAAAAACAAACGCTGAGCTTATTTTCTTGTCATAGAAATACCTGCATTCGTGAAGCTATCTCCGAAAGAAGAGTTGCCAATGTCAGCTGAAATCAAGTATGTTCTTATGTTTGCTACAATAGTCTCTCTTCGTTTACTCTTTTAAATGCTCATTTGGCATCTTTGTGGGTTACATTGGACAGACATGAAGCTTTGGGGACGGATGATGCAATAGTTCAACCTTCGTCTAGCTTAACTGGAGGTATGTTGACACTTATTTTGAAGTGAATTTATCTCTTACAAGAAAATCTAAGACGTTACGTGCTTAGATTATGGTTAAGAGGAACTTTTACGTATTTTTAACCTTAAATGTTATCTCTTACGTTGTTCAAAATGTGAAGTAACAATTTTTTTTTACAGTCAAGAAGAAAGTCAGTGGACCACAGGCTAAGGACATCATCAAGTTGGAAGGTTTGTATATATTCCGAATAAGTTTGTACCTACAATGACATTTGACTTCGCTAAGCCTACTTGCAATTGAATTAACAAAGCTTGCATCTCAGCTGCAAAACAACAATCTGACAGGAGTGTTGGGGAGAAAAAGCCGAGACTTCCTGGAGATAAAGTTCCAACCGTGACAGAGCTATATGGCTTCAATATAAAGAGACAAGAATTTGAGATTGAACATGACAACGATGCTGAGCAATTACTTGCTGACATGGAATTTAAAGATTCTGACACAGATGCTGAGCGTGAGCAGAAGTTGCAGGTTCTTCATATTTACTCGAAAAGGTGCACTTGTCAGAGCATATGTGCAAGACGAAGCATTTTTTATCTGAAGAATATGTATTAAACCAATGTTCCAACCAAAGATTGTGCACTTTCAGTAATTGGCTGATAAACATTGACTTTGCTTGCAGGCTTGATGAGAGGAAGCGAAGGAAGCAATTCGTTCTTGATAGAGACTTACTGTACCCCGATCAATTTGAGATGAGCCTTTCAGCGGAGGAAAGGAAAATATACAACAGCTGCAAAGTCTTTGCACGGTTCCATTCCAAAGAAGAGCAAAAGGAACTGCTTACAACAGTCATTGAAGAGCACCAAATTCTCAGAAGAATCCAGGATCTTCAGGTCTGATGTTTATTATTTTACCAAACATATGCACTGATTGTAAAAACTCATGAGGTGCAGATATAAGCAGCGTTTTCATTATTGAGCATCCTTTTGGTAAATGTTGCAGGCAGCTAGAACAGCTGGTTGTAGGACAACTTCAGAAGCAAATAGATTTATCGAAGAGAAGAGAAAGAAGGAAGCTGAAGAAAGCATGCTGCGACAACATGGAGCACCAGGCAGTGTAGCTGGTAAAACACTTAAAAGTCCAAGGGGACTGGTCAGAAATCTGCAGCCCATTGGTTCTGACTCATTTTCAAAGGTCCAAGTTCCAATAATATCTAGCTCCCTGGACAATTGGGATGTCAGTGGTCTCCTTGGGGCTGACTTACTCTCCGAGACTGTAAGAACAATCATTTTAAGTCTGCTACTTCTTATTTAGTTTCTGATTTTGTTGATACATGGAAAGCTGAAGCTATGTACGGTCACTGCAGGAGAAAAAGATGTGCAACGAGACCAGAATACTCCCGGTACATTATCTAAAGATGGTGCAAACCTTATCAACAGAGATAAAGAAAGGTCAGGTAAACAAGAAGTCTGATGCTTATAGTCTCTTTAAAGTAGATCCAAGTAAAGTAGACAAAGTTTATGATATTCTAATTCAAAAGGGAATAGCTGAGTCATGACCCATATGCTTAAACATGCAAATATCAAACGTATGTTAGCAATGTACATAAATAGGAATCTTAGGAGATTACTGTTGGAAATAAAGAGAAAAGCTTTGATGAATCTTGTTACCTACTGCACAAACTGATGCTGATGTCGTCTGAATCTGTCCTGAGCTACATCTATACTAAAGCACTTACTTAATGAATTATATAGCTTTACATTTCAACTGAAATTA
Source organism: Aethionema arabicum (assembly GCA_000411095.1). Classification (NCBI taxonomy): domain Eukaryota; kingdom Viridiplantae; phylum Streptophyta; class Magnoliopsida; order Brassicales; family Brassicaceae; genus Aethionema; species Aethionema arabicum. The sequence goes on along the minus strand of KE152178.1, from coordinate 410,923 downwards.
TTAGTCAACCAAGGCTTGAATGCTCCTTCATGAGCTACATTCTTCAAGTAAAAGAAAAACCCACGTAAGAGCTTCAAAGCCTTATGCCTATTCGTTGTTTGTATAGGCTTGTATTCTCTAGTGAAATCAGGATAGATATCGAGATATGAAGATGCTAAGGTATCTGTGGCATAAGTGTGCTCTCTTCCATCTCGTAGTTCCCGACATCGAGTTCTTTGTTTATGGATTGACACTTCATGAGAAAGCTGCGACAGCTCTTTCTCATCATATGGTCTTGATAATATATCCATTAGCTTCTCTTTGAACCAATGGTTGCTTTGATCCTCATCTTCTGGGTTAATACTTTCATCAATTTCAATTACTTTCTCACTTTTGGACACTACAAATGGTGTAGTAGCCTCTCCTTTCATATAGGGAGAATCACCAAGCACAAGAACTTCAGAATCAGACCAAGATTCAGTATCTAACTCAATCTTCACTGGTAGGAGATTCATTTCAGGTGTAACGGTTGATTCTTTTGGAGTATCTTGATTGGAACTAGAAGGATGTTTCTCACATACTGCTGCTTTGAGATTTGTGACCAGCCATTCGAGGTAACGCATGTAATCCTCATCTACTTTCTTCTTTCTCCCAACACCAACTCCTTTGTTTACTTGAGTCACTGGAACTTCCTTTAAAGTTTCATTCACTTCGTTTACCTCACCATTGTTCCTGCAGTTTAGCCACTCAACTTTGTTAACTCGCAACGAAGCAACAACAACTCTTCCGCTCCCTCTAGCCTTTGTTCTCGAAAGCTTCTTGTTTTCCCATTCATCAATACTGTTGCTTCTCTCTATATCTTCCTGAGTTGTGATCAATGGAACATCCTCTAAAGCAACAGTTGCCTCTGTTTCAGAAAATTCCATCTCTCTCTCTTCACCAATACTGTTATCTCTCTCTATATCTTCTTGAGTTGTGGCCAATAGAACAGATCCTGAAGTCTCTGCAGCCATTGTTTCAGCAAATTTCCTCTTTCTCTGTTCACCATCTCTGTTATCTTCATGAGTTGTGGCCACTAGAACACCTCTTGAAGTCTCTGCAGCCATTGTTTCAGAAACTTCCCTCTGCTCACCAATACTATTGTCTTTTTCTATATCTTCTTGAGTTGTGGCAAATAGAACAGATCTTGAAGTCTCTGCAGCCATTATTTCAGCAAATTTCCTCTTTCTCTGTTCACTATATCTGTTATCTTCATGAGTTGTAGCCACTACAACAGCTCTTGAAGTCTCTGCAGCCATTGTTACAGAAAATTCCATCTTTCTCTGTTCACCATCTCTGTTATCTCTCTCTATATCTTGTTGAGTTGTAACCAATGGAAGTTCCGTTGAAGCATCTGCAGCTTTTGTTTCAGAAAACTTTCTCTTTCTCTGTTCACTAACACCGTTATCTCTTTCCACATCTTCTTGCTTTATGACTAATGAAACCTCGTTTGAAGCATCTGCAGCCATTGTTTCTGCAAATTTCCTCTTGCTTCTGTCTTTATCTTCTTGAGTTCTCCTCAATGGAACAGTTTTTGAAGGCCATGCAGCCATTGTTTCAGTCAATCTCCTTCTCCTTTCAACAGCTCTGTTATCTCTTTGTATATCTTCTTTGATTTTTACTCTGTTATCTCTTTGAATTCTTGTCAATGGCGTTTTCGAAGAAACCCCAAATTTACGAATGTCAAAAACTCCATTGTCGACTTCATACTTAACATTAAACCGATTAGATTCAAATACAGGACCTAATTTCTTATCATCTCGAAGATTATCCAAGAAATTCGTATACTCTTTATCATCATCATCATCAGAATCATCAGATAGACAGATAATCGGCACATGAATTCCGCCAAAAACTGATGCAGGAACATTATTATCATCATCGTCGTCGTCGATTGTAGTGAGTTGATTCTTCAAAATACTCATCTTAAATCAATCTCTTTTTTCAATTCAACAAAACCCTAAATAAAATCACTCTATCTTCTACTGTGATATTACTTAGAGCGTAGAACCAACACTGAACTTTGTTTGTGAATCCAAAAGCGCAGAGAAACGAGAAACTATTAGGGTTTTGTGGAGAGTTTTGTTTGATAAAAAATGGAATATTTGGGGGAAAAAAGAGTTTAATAAACATTTAAACATAAAATCTATATTATGTAAATTTCCTTATTTTGTAAGAATTAAAATATAATCGAAATTAGATTTTGAAAAACAATTAATTCGTATAGTTAATGATCAATATATGATTTTTAGATTCGAGGAAGAAGAAAGAGCCATGCATTGGTTAGTTTGGTTCAGTGACTTAGTCAGATGGACTGCGAAATGACGTGTATGCCCCTAAACTTATTTTCATGCAAAAAAATTTTTATAGTATAGTTTTTACGAGACTCTTCAAATGCTGGTACGGTGAAATGATTTAAAAAATAACTATACTTATTTAATTATCGTTTTAATAAGGGATTATAATATTCTAACTTTGAATTATTTTCATCTCACAAATAAAAATCATTGATTATCAAAATAATTGAATCATGAATTTTGATAACCAAGATTTCTAATATCTGAATTTTGATAACAAAAAATAAAATAAATAGAAATTTAAAAATTAAATATGAAATCACATCTTAATTAATCCAGAAATTAGACTATCAATTTTTTAATATAATTGTGCACTCAAGATTTAATTTCAAAAATTCAGTTATCAAATCCAAATTCAAGATTTAAAAACCTATTTTAATAATTTAAAATTTCTTTACAAAACAAAAATAGTTCAAAACTAAAAATACATACTATAACATTCTTTTGTCAGTTTGTGACAAACAACTAAAAATAAATCTAAGCCACCACGAAACATAAAGTCTCATGAGTATTTTTTATAAAAACCTCATAAATATGTTTCCAAATTTAACAGATTCATTTCAGTATAACAAAAGTTTACATTATTTTGATTACAAAACATAGATAAAAACATAAACTCGAACCAAACCAACCAACTTCACATGATCAATCAAACCAAGTAAACCACACACACACTTAGTCACCAAAACTCACTTAGGAGTAAAAAAGAAGATATCATCAAGCCTATCATTACTTGGTGAGTTTCCTCCATACACCACTAGCCCTTCCTTACCCTCACGTGACCCAGCCGCAAACGCACACCATCCTCTCGGTCCCGGGTGCTCCGCTGATCCCGCCACGTCATCCCATTTCCTCCACTCACATGTCTCTGTGTCCAAGCCATACATGTCTCCTATGAATCTACCAGCTCCCATGTGTCCTAGATCACTTGGATCTACTTCTCCTCCAGATATCACTATCTGTTTCCCGATAACTGCTGTCGAAAACACGCTTCTCGGTGTTGGTTTCTCGCCTTTTGTCTCTACTTCCTTCCATTGTTTTGTAGATATGTCGAAACAATGAACATCGTCTGCTTCTTCTCCTGCAAAACCATAAACTACCCAGATTTTGTCTTCAACTACTGCAAGTCCTGGTCCACCTCTTCCTTTACAAGCTTCTCCTGGAGATGGGAATGTATTCCACTTTTGATTAATGACATTGTATGCCCATAGATCGTTGAGACGGCCGTTGACTCCACAACCACCAAATACATAGACGTTTTCAGTATCTGCGATGATTGAGTGGTAGCTGCGGTTTTGTGGACCTGTGTCTCCGGAAGAGAGTAGCTTCCATTGTTTGGTTGTTGTGTTGAAGCAGTAAAGCTCGTTGAGTTCTGTGTGAGTTGAATCTCGCCCACCAAAGATATAGATTATAGGGCCAACTGCAGCCATTCCCACGCCTACTCTTGGAGGAGGAATCTCCCCTGTACCTACCTCAACTGACCATGTTTCAGTCTCGAGGTCGAAAACGTAGAGAAGGTTGTCAACAGGGACACGTGGTGCGAATTCACCGCCAAATGCATATGCTTTGTTTCCTACGAGAGCTATGGCATGAGAGCTTCTTGCTCCTGGTCCAGTTCCTTTCTGTTCAAGCTGATCACAAGACAGCAATATACACTATTCAGATGCTTAGATTTATTGATGGTTAACAAATGATGAAACCCTAATCGGTAATCATCAATCAACTCAAGTTTTTTCAATCATCATATGCAATCAGTATTGGCTGAAATTGGAACAGAAACAAACAAGAGATGATTTAATAATATGATCAAGTTTCTGCAAAAGGAGTTGAATCAGCACGCAAATACTCAATTTACTGATGATAACCTGATCATTCCACTAAACGAATAGGCTAATAAGCAACGAAATCGATTGTAGAACCGCACGATCGTTAACAGAACGACAAAAAAAATTGTTCGATTCACCGATAATCACACCAATCTAGCCCAGAACTTGGACAGAAACTTCAGAGAATCAATCAGTCAGGTACCAAACGAAAATCAAATTTCAATATCATTTAGTCTCGTACGATTCAATAACTCGAAAATCTGAGATTCTATGACTGGTTTTCATTATGTAACCCCAGATTCATCTCTACGAGAAGCATAAAGGTCAGAAATCGCGGGGAGATTCAGTAAGCGAACAAAAATAGAAGAGAGATGTAACCTTAATCCATTTCCCTTCCATTGGAGTCGCTGCCATTGATGAACTGCAAAATCTACACTTACCACAGAATGACTCTGAAAGACTTTGCAAAAACGCTAATGTGGTTTCTCCTACTTGTCACGGTGTCTCTATATACCGGAAAATATATTCATTTTTAAATTAATAATATTTTAAATTTTTATCTGACCACTCAATTTTTTTTTTGGAATATTTTTTTTTTTGGAAAGTATCAACCTTTTTAATATTTTTTTGAAAAATCAATACTTCATTTGAAATTTTGAAAAAAAAAATGACAATATCCTTTTTTATTGTTAATTATTTATGTACTTTGTTTTAAGGAAACAACGGAATTAAAATCAATTTCTATAAGTAAATGACATATAATTAAAGAATGTTTTTAATTAAAATCATTTTTAGTTTTATAAAGAAATATTCAATTAAAACTAATCAAAAAAATATTAACATTAGATTTATTTGTTAAACTTTGAATTTCGATTATCATTAAGTTTAGACTGTATTGATATATTTTACATGAATACTATTTTCTACGTTTTATAAAATTTATTTACATAATTTTACATAATTTATTTATTGTACATAGTTTAATTACCTGATATTTACATATAATCTTATACTTATTAAATATTGTAATTTCATAATACATTTTCTATCATAAATAAGACATCGTTTCAATAGTTCCTATTATAATTCTTACAATAATATCATAGTTCATCTAACTAAAACTATAAAATCAATTTATTATTATTTTGTGTTTTTTTGTAAATTGCATAAAAATAATTAGTATTTTTCTTATACTTTTTATATAATTTCGATTTTCTTAATATTTTTATTTTTGTTATATATATATTCAAAAAATGTTATTGAAACTTTTTATATCATATTAATTAATATTTTTTATTTTATTCGATTAGAAAATTGTGCTCCTCATAACAAAATTCTAGATTCGCCTCTCGAAATAGATTGAGTATATCATATTCAGTCTGTTATCTTTTAAACAAAAGTTCTTAGTTTATAGGGTAATTATCACTAATTATAGATTAGTTACAAAAAGTTTGAGTCTACATACATATAATAAAAGGAAATAAAAGAAATTAATTTGTGAACTTTAAATTTTCTAGGACCAAGTTGGAATTATGAGTCGAGATCAACTATTAAAGTAACTGTTTAATTGTACGATTTGTGATTATAATCCTAATTTTGATTTAATTATAAAATTAAACATTTGATCATAACGCAATAAAAAAAAAAGAGATTAGGTGTGAATTGAAGTGGACTTTAGTTTGAAAGAAGCCAAATTCATGACGTTTTATTCTAATATTTTAATAAAACGGCATGGAGTTTGAGGTCTATGTATTAAGAAAATACAATACTATATGAAAGGTTGCATTTAATGATATTCGTATTAATATTTTTGGTCTGTTTAACGCAGTGCGTATTAAAAATATTGGGAAATACGATTAAATATTTTTTTATTTTTCTAGATTGTTTTTTTTTCAACAAAGCAATTTTAATTCCAAGTTACAAAAAAAAATCAATTTTAATTATTTTGTAAAATAATTTCGTTATACATTTTTTTGTAACGGAGTCGTCACGAGTTAATTAGCACATCGTTGATTAACGAGTTAATTAGCACATCGTTGATTAACGAGTTAATTACACATTAATTTCACCAAAGGGAACGACAAACGCAGAATCAGTAGACACTTGGGCTTCTCTCTCTGACGCGCGCTCTCTCTCTCTATATACATTCAGAGATTCTAAAGCTAGGGTTTCTTCAAATCCCCCAATTTGTTACTTGGAGTGATTTACCGGTGTAAGTTTCAATCATCACGAATTTTGGTTACTTTTGCATATGTTGCTATCTGTTTCTTGTAAAATGGTGATGAAGTATTGAATGAGTTGTGAATTTGAGGCGAAATTTCACCATTGTTCGTTTTGAATAGGTTTTTATCTCATCGCTTAAATGGTTTCTAAGAAGCGGTTTCATTATGAGGATGATTCCAGTTTTTCCGAATCTGACTCCGACTCGTCTGGCGGAGAAACCGAACTCAACGGCAAAGCTACTCTGACGTCAAGTCCTAAACCAGCTGTGACCCTTACGAAGAAATCGCCGCTGAAATCGGACTCCAAACATGCTACTTCAGAAGCAGGCGAAGGAACACCAAGCAGGTTGAGGAGGAGGAAGAAGAAGCAGATATCGTCTTATTTTTCTAATGATTCAAAGAGGGTCTGGAATAAAGAAGATGAGATTGCCATTTTAAAGGTGTCTCTCTACCTTTGAGCTTCACATTTACTGTTTAGCTTTTCCTTATACTTGTGTTTATTCTCTGTGGGAAGGGCATTGCTGATTACCAAAACGAAGCAGGAGTGATCTACAATTCTGATACAGATTCCTTTTTCAATTATATGAAAAATGTCATCCATACAAAATTCTCGAAGGATCAGCTCATGAGCAAAACCAGGAAGTTGAAGAAGAGATTCCAAGATAACTTGAAAGTTAATGCGGGGAAAGAGCCATGTTTTGCTAACTCTTTTGACTCTGAATGCTTTGCCTTGTCCAACATATTATGGGGTAACCATGATGAAGTTGAAGGTGCTGATATGGACATAGACAAAGACAAAGCTAAGGAGTCTAGAAACAGGAGCAGCAGGAGTAAGAGCAGGGTATGGTCAAGCTTCCACCATCTCATTATATCTATATTGTTGTGTTTTTTCTCACGCATACACTTATCTTTCCACTTAGGTTATGACTCCCGTGGAACATGGTGAACTAACAAATGGTAAACCCAAAGATGATGGACCAGTGGAAGAGGACTCAACTGAAAATCTACCTTCTGATAATGCGGATACCGAGGCTGAGAAAATCATGGAGAACGGGACTTGTGGAAAGAAGAAAGAGGAAGATGATGGTGCTGATGAGCTGCGTGCTCTGCAAGATGCACTTGAGACTACAATGTTTCTACATTTAGGTGATTATCCAAAGAGATTGCTGCTTCAGAATTTGAAGACTCTTGGAGCTAAGGAAAGAAAAAAGCTAAGCGATGAATGGAACTCATTGGTTGTTCAAGAAATGGTATTGAAAAGCAAGAAACAAGCCTTTTCTGCTAAACTTGCAGTTCATGAGTAGTTAAAGTAACTGAAGTCTAACAAGTCGCAGTTGTTTTGTTCTTAGGGTAAAGATGTAATGAACTGCTAGTAGTCATGTTCTTGTGGATAAAGCTATCTTAGTTATGTACCGTTAAATGGCTGATTTTTGAATTTCAGGGATGCTTTTGATCAATGAACTCGTTCGAGGAAGCTAATGTTCATGGTAATGTTCATATATGACAAAATATGGTGAAGTGTTTTATAAGTTTTGGTAAAATTCTTTCTTTGCAAGTTGAGTGTAGTTTTTGTCTATCTTACTCAAAATAATCAGTTATATAATTAGCATGTGATTAACAATCTCATAAACAGTGCAATTCAAAACCTTGATTTTTAATAAATTTTTTATTGTAATTTTAAAGGGTTTAAAAGTCTGGATTTTTTTTGGTTTTTTAACTTGATTTTAATTTCTGATTCAATTCTCAGTTTTCTTTTCCATAAAAATGGCTGCCACCGCCGAATCGGTTATGAGATAGTGAAGAAGACAACAAAAAAAAAAGTGAGAGTGGAGTAGAGACCACACATTAAACATGCGAAGGCGAAGCAAGACACGCACCTTCCTCTACTACTTAACGTTAACTCTTTTGCCTTATTGGGACTATTTTACAAAGATACCTTCTCTTCTCCGATCAAATTACTTAGTTTAATTTACCTTTAATATCTTCAACAAAGGGTCAATTTTTAATTCTAATCGGAGGGTAGACACCACATGCCTCTTGTCTCTCTTGTTTCTATTCCAAGAATCCTCTACTTTTAATTGCAGATTTTTACAGTTTCTTGCTACGAAGTTCTTGGGTCTGGGTTGATTTCTGCCGCACCGATCAGCCCATTTCAGGACTCAAATAAAGGTTCCATCTTCTTGTCTCGTTAATTCTGTTCAATTGTTAACTTTTTATTGGAAAAAAATCATATCTTTGGGTTCAATCGTTGTAATTATGAATTGGGTTTCCTGATTTTTGTAACGGGATTCATTTTTTGGGAATCGTTCTGATGCTACTATCGATCCAACTACTAGAAGTTGTTGAACTCGAAGCTTTAGAAGATACTTTTAGTAATTTCATGTTATAGAAATCGATAACTATAGTTTAAATGATGCTTGTTGACTTGCGTGTGATTGTGCAATTCTGTCTTTTACCTTCCAATTTCATATCGATCCAGCTTATTCTACCAAACTCAATTTATTGTTTGGTTTGGTGAAATGATGATTGCTCTTAGCTTCCAGATATGTGTGTCTAGATACTTCCTCAACGCTGTTCACAAGAATTGATTGCCTGATCTTTGCTTCTCTTTTTCCTATTCAATAGACTCCACCTCAAATCTGGTGTAATGGCGGCGGTATTAGCTTCTCAGAGCTGCTGTTACAGTAATGAAACCTCAAGAATCACCAAAGCTATTAGTTTCAGTAGCTCACTTGAGAATCCTTTTACTGGGGAATCACATCAGGGCTTCACCAGAAACCCTAAACGATTCCAAATTGAGATGAGACAATCAGAATTACCCTCAAAGCTTGGAACTAATGGACGAGCAGTCAAAATGGTTCCTGCAAATGAGGTAATGAAAAGGAAAGAAGGGTCTGGTAATACTGGTGTGAGTAATAATGTAAAGAAAGTAAATGGATCAGAGAAAGTTGTTAATGGAGCAAGTTTGGTTCGTAGAGACATTAATGGTGCATCAACTTTGGTTAAAAAGGCTCCAAAGACAACAGAATCTTATAAACTTCCACCTGTTGAAAACCTTAGGGTTCTTCCTTCAGATGAAGGTTTCAGCTGGGCTAATGAGAATTACAGCTCACTTCAACGAAGTATTGATGTTTGGTCGTTTGTTCTTTCCTTGAGAGTTCGTGTTTTGTTGGATAATGCAAAATGGGCATTCGTTGGTGGATTCACAGAAGAGAAACAAGTAAGCTTTTCATCACTTTGGTTAGTTACCAGTTATTGTTGTTCTTGATTCTTACGAGGCTCATCTGTTGTTATATGATCAGAAAGTCCGAAGACGAGCAACAGCTTCGTGGTTAAGAGAGAGTGTATTGCAGCTTGGTCCTACATTCATTAAACTAGGACAATTATCTTCAACTAGATCGGATTTGTTTCCACGTGAATTCGTTGATGAGCTTGCTAAGTTGCAGGTGCATATAGGCTACTTTGTTTTCATGGTTTTGATGTAAAACATCAGATCCTCCTTTGGGTTTCTTATTGTTCTTCAAATTGGTTTTTTCAGGACAGAGTTCCGGCTTTTTCTCCTGAGAAAGCAAGAAGCTTTATCGAAGCCGAGCTTGGTGCTCCTATCAGTGTTTTATATAAAGAATTTGAAGACCAACCCATAGCTGCAGCTAGTCTTGGTCAGGTATTTCACACTTATCTACCTGCCACAAACACACTTCTTCGCTTATCCTTTTTCCCCTTTTCATCTACTTATTAATGGCTATAGGTTCACAGAGCTGTGTTACACAACGGCGAGAAAGTTGTAGTGAAAGTACAAAGACCGGGGCTTAAGAAACTCTTCGATATTGATCTACGTATGTAACAACTTTCTGAGTTATATAAACACATCACCTGCTTTGATTCTTGCTGAAACATGGGTTTGTTCTTATCAGGTAATCTGAAGCTGATTGCAGAGTATTTCCAGAAAAGTGAATCATTTGGTACAAATGATTGGGTTGGTATTTACGAAGAATGTGCCTCGTAAGTCCTTTTCAAGAAGTAGTTATAACTTAATACTTAGGCTCTAAACCATGTAGGACTAATCTTCCTCTTGGTTTCAGAATATTGTATCAAGAGATTGATTACATAAACGAAGCAAAGAATGCTGACAGGTTCAGGAGAGACTTTCGGAACATCAATTGGGTCCGCGTACCTGTATGTTCCATTCTCTAACCAAAACCATGAGATGAGTTCTTGTATAGCTGCAGGATATATGAAACTAATACTGGCTTATCTTGTGTTTCATATGTAGTTGGTCTACTGGGATTACTCTGCTACAAAAGTCTTGACATTGGAGTATGTTCCAGGTTCGTGTTGAAACTTGAAACTTTATTGAGAAAAATGTAGTGGAATATAAACTCTCTGATCGAAAAATGTGAATTAGGTATCAAGATCAACAACTTAGATGCCTTAGCTGCACGGAGTTATAACCGATCAAGAATTGCATCACGGGCTATCGAAGCTTATCTTATCCAGGTCAATAAACGATATAGCTAAATTATTAATGTCTGCGTTTGAGTCTCTTTCGGGTTCAAAACTCATGAGATTATGTTTTGGTTGTTTTAGATACTCAAAACAGGCTTCTTTCACGCTGATCCGCACCCGGGAAATCTTGCAATTGATGTAGATGAATCGATTATCTACTATGATTTCGGTATGATGGGAGAGATCAAAACATTTACTAGGCAGAGATTGCTTGATCTGTTCTATTCTGTATATGAAAAAGATGCAAAAAAGGTCATGCAAAACCTTATAGATCTTGAAGCACTTCAACCTACTGGAGATCTCTCATCGGTAACAAGTCTAAGTCTTTCGCTATGTGAAGTGTTTACTTACGTAAAACTCATTGCAAACTCTGTTCTTGTTTGTGTTATTAGGTAAGGAGATCTGTTCAGTTTTTCTTGGACAATTTGTTAAGCCAGTCGCCTGATCAGCAACAGACTTTGGCAGCTATAGGAGAGGTATTGATCAAACCTGTTCCTGCAAAAGAAGCTCGTCTTCTTCCTCAAGCCATTTAGCTGAAAAAGTTTTCATTTTAATGGCAGGATCTGTTTGCAATCTCACAAGATCAACCATTTCGGTTCCCTTCAACTTTCACCTTTGTCATCCGAGCATTTTCCACACTCGAAGGTGTGTCTTTGTTTCGTCAAACTCCTCAACAGATCTCATTGCTCTGCTTAGAGAATAAAAAAAAGCTGATCTTGATCTTATGCTATGGATTTGCAGGTATTGGTTACATTCTTGATCCAGATTTTTCCTTTGTGAAGGTTGCAGCTCCCTACGCACAGGTTCTTACCTCTTGTTTTATTCTTTCAAAAGCCAAAGCTTAGAGAAGAGGTAACGATTCTCTAATACTCATCAACGTTGATAAAACAGGAACTCTTGGATTTGAAACAAAGACAGCGCACAGGAACTCAGCTTGTCCAAGAAATAAGGAAGCAAGCTGACGATGTATTAGCTTATGTTCTTTCTTAAGTTGGCTATGTTTTGTGTTTATGCTTGTGTCTAAATACAGCTTAAAACCCTGTATACAGGCCAGATCTTCTACTCTTTCTATGCCATACCGAGTTCAGCGAATTGAAGAATTCGTGAAACAACTTGATGCAGGTGATGTAAAGCTTCGTGTTCGAGTTCTCGAGGTAACTAAAACCAGCACCCCCCAGATTTTTGTCTCTTGATACTATCCAGAACTCAGCTTCTTTCTCTTTTGTTCAGTCGGAAAGAGCAGCCAAGAAGGCGACAATACTGCAAATGGCGACAATGTATACAGTTCTTGGAGGTACTCTGCTTAATATCGGAGTTACAATGAGCAGCCAAGGAAATCAAGCTGTTGCTAATGGATCCTTCGTTGGAGCAGGTATGGAAACCATTAAACACACCTGTTTTGACTCCTATATGCTTCAATGAGCTAGCTTTAACTGTTCTTTAATGGCGCAGGACTATTCATGGCACTGTTACTCAGGTCTATGCAAAGGGTACAGAAGCTTGATAAGTTTGAAAAGATGATATGATGATGATGATGATGATGATTCTTTGAAGCTTCCAATATGATATATACACAGGATTTGTGATGTATATAGGTATAGCATCTACCGTTAGCACACCTACATTCAATAGTATCTATAAAATGTATAAAAAAAAGTTTCAATAAAAGCTATAATATCTTTATCTTTAACTTCCATATGTTGTTTCTATCCACATCAATCTTCAAATTACAAACACATACACAGAGATTTCTCAAGGTTTCTGACCTAGAAGCCATGGCTGGAAGAAGAGATGACTATGAGCAATTTCAATAAGTTCACGTGGATCGTTCATCGTCTCATCTCTCAATGCCTCCAGAACTGCCTCACATGAAACCTCTCTGATAACATCATCAAAGATACCATAAGATCCCAAGTTGACTAGCAAGGTAAAGAAAATGAAAGGGATGGCAGCGAAAAACTCTCTAAACTATCTGTTTTTGGTAAAACAGAGCCTAAACTATCAAGTCGGTAAAAAATCCCTAAACTTTGTTTTTTTGTCCAAAAAAACTTAAACTATCAAATTGGCGAAAAAATCCCTGAATTTTGTTTTTCCGGCGAAAAAACCTCTCAATTTTATTGATCATTAAATTACCCCTAGTATCTCATTAAAAAAATGCGTTTAAACTATAAAATTTTAATTTTAATTAACCGCAATTATTAATTTTACTGTTTAAATACATCGTTTTGTTTAATTAAACACAAATAATGATTTTAGGTTAAATTAACGGAGAAGTTGTTTCGCCAAAAAAAAAAAGTCTAGGGGTTTTCTGGCCGGAAAAACAAAATTCAGGGGTTTTTTTGCTAGCTTGATAGTTTAAGGTTTTTTTTGTCCAAAAAACAAAGTTTAGGGGTTTTTTCGCAAAAAAAAAACCAAAATTTAGAGGTTTTTTCGCCAATTTGATAATTTAGGGTTTGTTTTGCTAAAAACTGATAGTTTAGAGGTTTTTCGCCGTCATCCCAAAATGAAAACCCCCGAGAGAATATACCTTGTAATAAGAATCTTGTACAGCATCTTTAAGATGGGACAAAGCTCAGCTGGAGTTACAGGTTTATCTTGTTCCGGGTGTTGCAGGCTTAACGAAGACTGACTTAACAACTCAAAAAACGCTTTAACCGCAGAGACTCCCTTTATATATTACATCACAATCACATATTAACACATTTGTCACTTAAAAACAGAAACTTTCACAAAACTAATCAGTGAAGTGTGTACCTGAATCATCCCTTTGCCTTTGATGCTATCACCCATTTCAAGGCTAAGCTCTCCTTTTGCAAGCTTCTGACCATACCAAGCATTACGACCTTTAAGTAGTGTTACATAAGTATCTGCAAGCAATGGCCCTGCAAGTTTCTCTGGCTCTTTAGCTAGGAGATGAGTTATAAAAATCATCTCTGAAGTACAATGTGCAAAGTATACTGATTTGCTTGTAGCACTTTCTTTTGTCAGTGTAGCTACCATTCCTGAGGATTCAAAAACACAAAACAAAGACACAAGTCAATGAGCTTTCACTTATGGCTACTCCAGGCAATACTTAGGAGATTTGGATCTTTACCTGCACCAATGGCGTAAACATTCTTCAAGCCACCCATTACTTCATGAGTAACGAGATCACTGTTATCCCAAACTATGAAATGAGACTGTCTTAGAAACTTTCCTAATGGTTTCCTCCATTTTTCAGACCCACAAATCCGTGCATTGGCGTACTCTTTGTTGTATACTTCAGAAGCAATATTGGGTCCTCCAAGGTAGAGAATGTTCTCAAGAGGTATACCAGCTGCAAACAACATAAGAAAACCCAATTCTAAGCACTCCTGAGAGTGTACCACAACACAAACACCATCACAATGCAAGAAACCAGCAACACTTCCTATATAAATCCTACTTATAAAGCCTTGAATACACAAGCTTCCATGAAAACTAAGTGCAATTACATCAAAACATTCAGAAAAACACATCAACACAGCAATGAAGAACAGGTAACCGAAACTGATCTTACTCGCTCGAAAATTCATTTGAGTAAGCGTTACATTGCAAGCAACTCAGGTAAAACTAGCAACACTTCCTATAGCAGTCCTACATATAAAGCATTGACACACAAGCTGCCATGAGAACTAAGTGAGAATTACATCAAAATATCCAGGAAAAAACACAAGAACACAGCCAAAATGAACAACTAGTAACCGAAACTGAACTTACTCGCTCGAAAAATCATTTGAGTAGGCGTTATACAATGCAAGAAACTCAGGTAAAACTAGCAACCTTCCTATACTAATCCTACTTATAAAGCATTGGCACCCAAGATTCCATGGAAACTAAGTGCAATTACATCAAAAACATCCAAAAAAACACATGAACACAGCCAAAACTGAACTTACTCAGCTCGAAAAACCACTTGAGTAGGCATTACAATGCAAGAAACTAAGGTAAAACCAGCAAAACTTCCTAAATCAATCCTACTTATACAGCATTAACACACAAGCCGCCATGAAAACTGAGTCCAATTACACCAAAACATCCAGAAAAAACACATGAACACATCCAAAATCAACAACTAGTAACCGAAACTAAACTTACTCGCTCGAAAAATCATCTGCGTAGGCGTTACAATCCTTGGATGAGGTTCAAACTCTGCTTCTACACCTTTAGCCAAAGAGATAATAACAGGTGCTGTAACTCTCTCTTTCCAATACCTACTAATCTCCTTAAACACCTGAAATGTCTCCGTCGATGGTAACCCATTGATTACAATATCAGCATCCCAAACAGCTTCCTGCAAATTAGTAACAACCTTCAATGGACAAAGAGGAGTTTCCACCATATTCAAACAAAACCCATCTTTCAATATCTCATCTGCATACAAAACCCTATCTCCTAATCTAGCTTCTACATACTTAAGATACGCACATCGTCTAATCAATCTTCGTAACACATCTTCCTTCGAATTGATTACATCGAACAAATGTTCAGATGTTACTTTATCAATTGCTCTTCCTCCTCTTCTCCAGATCCTAACACTAACTTTTCCCCTAAATTTCCCGTAATTTTCTTGTAACATTGCTGTGAATACACTTCCCCAAGCACCAGCTCCTACACCTACTATTCTTAACGGATCATCATCGGCTTTGTTCATCACTTTACGAATCTCATCAAGCCTTTCTTCCGATAAAGTGGTTTGAACCAGATTTTCGTGCATCGTCTCCATGTTTTCCACCATCTACTGACGTTAAATAACTTCAAATCTCAGCAAAGTCAGCTTCTTTTTAGTCTTCTTTAGTATTCTTCCACAGATTACACAACTGAAAATGGAATAAATTCAACAAAATTCGTCGTTTGTTAACCGATTCACCGATGCTGAAACTTAGAAACAACGAAGAAGACTTTTACAGAAAAAAAAAGTTAGAATTTTTCAGGTCATCTGCAACAACAAGAAAACAACGTCAGCTTCTCCGGTGGGACCCACTTCCCCTTCTTTGTTTTCACCGAAAAAAATGTCAAAAATGACATTTTTTTATATCTCGATCTCGAGAATCACTTAAGCCATAACAATGGTGTTTAAACTAAATCGTTTTTGATTAAACTCAAGTTAATGAACTGAAAAAACGAAAACTTTTAGATAAACTAGGAGATTGTGTCTGTCAAAGAAGTTAAGTAATAAGAGATCTCTGGTACAATTTTTAACTTAACAAGGCTAATAACAAAAGCCTCCTGAGTTCATAAACAAAAAACTTCATAGTTTAAACACGAGACATGCCGAGCTTGCGTTCGAACAAGCGACGTAGAAGATAAACTTGAAGAACACTTGCCCCAACCAATGCAAATGACTCGAATACAGCTTTGTAGATTGCTCTTTTGCTCATGTTCTCGTTCACTACAACACACACAACACACACACAAATCATATCATATATCATAAATCTTCTCTTATATAACAGAATTTGGGGATTTTAGATAATGTATATATATACCAATAGCTTGACGATCAGTTTGAGCTTCTAGCCAATGTTGTTCAAATTGGATATTGTAAAGAGCTTCTTCTAGCTTTGAGATTTGCTCCATCAATGGAGTGAAATGCTCTGTACAGAGATTAAAACACAATACTTTAAGAAACTGATTCCAAGAACATGGAGGAATATTGAAGAACATATGATTGTATGTCTTACCGTCCTTTGCGTGTTGATCGTAGTAAGCAAAGTGACCAAGCTGTACATCGAAATCAACAGTTTCGTGATAAGGAGATTTGTTTGTGAAACAAAATCTGTAAACTCCTTTCTTTTGGACTACAAACTCGTGTTTTCCACTTATCTGTTCTCTGAAATCGTGTACTTGTTCACCTCCTGGACCGTGTACCTGATCAAATTCATGTATAGATAAGCTATAAAAAGAGCTCATTCGTTCAATTTCATGTTCGTTTCGTCTTTGTTCATCGAAATCATACTCGTTTCCTCACAAAGAAACTGATTTTTTTTGCAGGAAAAACAATTAAATTGTCTACAAAACTAAAGGCATCTCTAATAGTTCTTCATTCTTTAATTCTTTCTTTAAAATTGAAGAAAAATTTGAGAAATCGTGATTCAATTGTTCTCCACTTTTTCTTCAAAATCAAGAGTGGATAATAATTCTTCAAATTTGAAGAGTTACTATTCGTTTTCTTCAAAAATTTAGTCATATTCTTCAAATATAAAGAGTGTATTTTGAAGAAAATCACAATCTATTCTTCATTTTTTCTTCAAATTTGAAGAATTTTCGTATTTTGAGCAAAAGAAAACCATTGGAGATGGTCTAGAAACACTCAGAAACTGGAGCCTTGTCTAGGAAAATACGAAATCTATTCGATGTCTACAAAGCTTTTGAAAGATAGAGATGCAGTAAATAAAGAGGAAGAAACATACCACAAGATCTACACCATCTTCGTTAAAATGCCATTGAGAATCAGATTTGATGACAACGAAGGAGACATGAAGCGTATCACCTTCATAATCAGCTTTATGTGAGAAACATTCTTCTCTATCTATCACGAATCTAATCCCTAATGCAGCCTGGAAACTCCATACCAGACCTAATACTACGATCGTAGCCTTCAAGTTCATCTGTCACAATAAATTCCCCAATTATAATTCGATTCTCTAGAAGAACAACTGTAAATTCCAATCCCTATTTAATTTTTTCGATTTCGATTTCATTCGAGCTGAGAGATTGATAGAAAGTGAGATAGAGATTTACCTTGGAAATCAAAGGGGATGGAATCAGAACGGTGATGATAGATCGACGGAGATTCGACCTGGTCGGAAATCGGAGATTGATCGGAGAAGGAGACGGCGAAATGATTTGGGGGAGATAAAGAGCGAGTTCGTACAGAATTGGACACGATGTAGAAGAGAACTGAGGGGCAGTTTCGTGAACCGACAAGATCACTAACTGTGAACGACGTCGTTTTTGATCCATTCGCTATTTAGTCAGCGGTCCTACGTGGCGTTCTGTTATTGGTTTAACTGAAACTTTAAACCATTTATATAATGCCACGTCAGAATCACAATAGCTTCCAAAATAATGAATTTTGGATTTGGAGAAGATTTTTCATTCCTTACTCGTCCTTTGTGATTTTTTATTGCATAATCAATTCCATATAAAAACGGCAATGTCTTCTATCGACCAATGAAAAATGTACACGTCGACAGATATGAGCTTGATATAGTGTAAGCATAACAAAGCCTACCTTGTTACATTTTCAATACTCATGACTTGAAGAAATTTCTGAGTCCACTGAAGAGCCTTAGTGCCTTCAGTTCACCGTTTCTTATATCTCTTAGTCTCCTCCTTAGAATCTGAACAAAAAAAGACGAACACAGATTCCACAATATTATAAATAGATTCAAAGAATCTTATCTATTGTATAGTTAGAAGAAGATCCTTACGTATTGAGCACGGTATAGTATTCTACGTTCACTGGTGGATAAGTCTACAGCTAACTGTTTTAAAAAGGCTCGTCTGTTTAATTGTTTTGGAGATGTTATGTCCAAATCCATTGATCCACTTTCCTACAAGTAGACGATAACCAAAACAAACCATAAGCAGATGCAGTGCAACTTTTTTACATTAGATGATTTGGTAATTTGTAAATACCTTTAGGAATCTGGTGTATTTCGATATGCTCTTTTCGCATGAGTCTAGAACGAACTGTAGAGCTTCTTCCTCGATTTCGGGATACTTTAGATCTTTCTTTGTTGATGATTTGTTTGAAGCAGCTTTCGCCATCTGAAGTGGGTATAATTTAGAAACGATGTATAATGAATTTGGGAAGAGTTAGATGAGTCATTTGCAAACCTCTTCAAAGCTGCTTCTCATATTTGGAGGGCTAACCACTAGATAAGCATACGCCATTAGCTCTAATGGCCAACCTGTTATTCTTACAGGGAAACATTGGGGCCTGCCAGTGAATAGTTAACAAAAACAATCAAGATAAAATTAAACGTGATAGGATATGTAAATATGGATGGTAGGGGAATTGGTTACGTGGATAAGCCGTATTTCTTTAAGATATCCAACTTTTCCTCGTAACACTTGTCGTTTTTCGTGAGTGTAAGTGGTAGCTCTACTGAATCACTAGGATTGGTTCCTTCTCTTGGAACAAAGCCATAAGATAGTAATAGCTCTCCGTTAGATTTATTCCCATACGATATGAACACCTGCACGAAGTCATGTAATAAAAAATGTCAGAGACTTTAGAAGACTCTGGCTCCTCTTTTAGACTACACCGAGCATTTAAAGTAATACACAAGTGTGATCAGTTCTTGATGTTCAGATTTTTCTAGAGAATGAATCTATAGGTCTTATTTACCTGCTCACCTGGCTGATATGGTCGATCTGCTGAAAAGACAACTCCTTTTGAAGACTTGTCATAATCCAGGTAGGTCTCAACCTGTTCAAGAATAAATTTGAATATTTGCTACCATAAAGTGTAGGCCTTGATAGGGGAATGTAGGAACTAATGGGTACAATAAGCAGAAGTACCTCACAATTATGATTAAGCATATCGGCCCATGGAACTAAGGCAAACCTTCCATCCATAGACGGTAACCGTACCTATGTTTATAAGAAGCATAAGTCTGAATGTACATTTGGTTGACCAGTATTAGACATCAGGTAAATGCAGGTGTGCCAGTGACAAGCATGCAGCACATCGGATTCCAGAAAGGAAAGAGAAACAAATTGTGCACACTAAATATTGTTATAGATGGCTATCTAGTACAGAGAGTCAAGAAAGCATCAAAGAACAAGTTTATTGTTTAAACCATTCAGGAAATCTATTTCAGAAACGTTAATAATCGAGGCCAGCAAATGGTTGCTTTTAATAAAGTAGTGCTTACCAACCGTGAGAATAGGATCCCAAAAGACCACTTAAATGTCTCCTCGTTGAAGACCTGCCAACAACGTATGTCAAAGTCATATAAGTAGCAAAAAAACTTCAAATGTGACTCTATATAGCAAACTAAAGAACAGAAGTTACGGAACCACCACTAGTAGTAAATACAATGTGTATTTAGTTATACGCAGAATTACTTTAGTGTTACAAATGTTTCTTCTTTACTTTATCCTAACCGCAATGTGCAGTTTTTACTAGAGACTAAGAAACCGTTGGTCAGCAGAATGTGGCAAGATGTACTCGATATACTTATGACTCTGAATGAAC
Source organism: Aethionema arabicum (assembly GCA_000411095.1). Taxonomy (NCBI): domain Eukaryota; kingdom Viridiplantae; phylum Streptophyta; class Magnoliopsida; order Brassicales; family Brassicaceae; genus Aethionema; species Aethionema arabicum. The sequence continues at coordinate 390,765 of KE152178.1, read as the reverse complement.
AATAGTGAATTATGCATGAAAGCTACCTCTTTAGGGAAAAGGTCAGGATGTTTGGAAAATATCCTGCTCCTTAGATCTTCGTAACTGGGCAAAGAAGAAAAACAAAGGCATGAGCAGTGCTCAACTCAACACATGGGCATCAATTCCCCCTGCCACACACATACAAACAGACCGAGTGCAAGAGAGTGCATCAAGTAAGGCAGGTAGTTGAGCTAAGCAAAGATTCCATGGAGTTCGGAGAACAAAATTCTACATATATCATCTCCCCCAGTTCAGAGAAAGAAAAAGCTCACGTTCCAACAACATTCGTGATTCTTTCAATTGCCCGCTCTCGAATCTGTGAAGCTTCCAAGTACATATCAAGTTCCGTCCGTGTCCTGAAATAGTACATCAAAGGTTTAGAGTGTAGAAACTGAGACAAATGCATATCCTCTGAATAAAAAGAAGACAATATATACAAGTTCAACTGTAGAAATAATACAAAATTACCAGTATAGAAGTGAGTAAGGCTGTCGAGGAAGAGCTGAGATATAGTTATACCATCTTGAATTTTTCTGAATACTTGCTTCGCTTATAAGATAAGTGGCAAGCAAAGGCCAATCTGGAACATCGTAACGCTTCATCACTTCCCCAGCCTCTGTATTACTCCACACCTGAAACCAAATATCAAATATATATATCGTTGCATTGATTTTGATTTGATTTTTCAGGAGAAACCGGATCAAAATTAAGATAAATTCCGTGATTTCTCAGATTAAGTGGAAGTGTAAACGTACGGAATCAGCAGTGATGACGAGAGGAGGAGGAACGAAGAGCAGCTTCTCTCCTTTCTTAACGCTCTGAGAGGCGACTAGGCCTCGCTCGCCGATGTCAACTCTATCGATAGCCATTTTCTGCGGCGGTAGGCCAGAATCGGAGAGCCAGTTCTGAAGAGATGTCGCATTCTCAAGTGAATCTACCTCGCATCCCCAAGATATGTCAGGAACTTCATCCACGGATCGTTTGGTGGTCTCACTGGCCGAAACTAAGCAGTGGATTCCGAAACGGCATCGGGACACCGAGAGTGAAGGGAAAGAGAGAGATGAAGTATGATTTCTAGAATTGTGCAGTGAAGATAACGCTGGAAGGAGAGTTGACTGCAAGACGCTCGAAGCTTTCGCCATGGGAAGGGAGAAGAAAGAAGCGACGAGGAGTGGCTGTGGATAGATGAGGTCTTTGGCGAATTGGCGGTTAGCATTTTAATTGGTTAATAAATAAATTAAAGATTAATTAATCGTGTATTTGTTTAAAAGTGAATACTAATGATGTTTTTGTATCATAATCAGACCATAATTTTAACAGTGCGATAAATATAGATATAAAATTAACTTTTACTATAAAGTGTTAGCTCTAACTATTGGTTAAAAATTTTGGGTATAGTTATAAAATTAAATAAAGATTAATTTTTGTTCATATAAAATTATAGATATAGAAATAAATAGAGTTTATTGAAATATAAATTATATGTGTAGTTAATAGAAAAATTCTTTAGTTATTTGAATATATTATACATTTAATATATTTTAATTTAATAGAATGACACATTAGACACCTTGAGACATCAATCATTGTATTTATTGATAGTCAATTTAAAATGAAATCTATAAAGAGGAATTGATGTTCTATAGCCCAACTTAATCCCATATTACTCCAACTAACATCTCATTTTTTGTGAATTGTCAATTAGCCCATTAATAAGGAAAATCCGAAAATGCCTTTTTTATTTAAAAATAATAACATTTATTAAAACAAACCCTAAGTCTGTTATTGAGCGATTTGTGCGATTTTTAGAGATTTTGTGCGATTTTCTTGGACTTGAGGTGATTT
>KE152178.1:334493-381366 GCA_000411095.1 Aethionema arabicum | reverse complement strand
CCTCAGGCGAGCGGAGTGTATCCTCCGCAACCGCCTGGAGCTGCAGCAGGAGGGAAATACTCACTTCCGCATTACAAGCCTGGGACTAATACAGGAAGCTTGGCTCATGTCGGTATGCCTGGTGGTTATGGACCATATGGGTCTTTCCCAGCAGGATATAACCCTAGCACTGCTGCGTCAGCCGGGAATTCAAACGTTAATGAGGATCTAAGCTCATTGCAGTTGAAAGAAAGCAACGGTTACAGCGCAGCACAGCAGGTATGCACTTTACCCTTCTATAATAATTCGTTGAAGATATTTAAATTTCCTCTGAATTGCACAAATAATGAGTTAATTTTTCCGCAGAGTGAACCATTGCCTGTATGGGTTGCTGGACCAGGGCGGGATGTGCCTACCTTGCCAGCAAACTCATTTTACGGCCTACAACACCATGGACAACACGTGACTTACACTCCAGCACAAGCTGCTCATGTCACATTCCCCGGTATGTATCATCCAGGACAACCAGTAACCGCACCAGGAGTTCATCCACTCTTACAACAGTCACAGGGTGTAGCAGGACCTGAAATGGTAGCACCTGCACCAAATGTTTTCCAACAACCTCAGCAAACACAGATGAACTGGCCAAGTAATTACTGAAACAGGAGTTAGAAAGACAAATCTTTCAAAGATCAACAAAGCTCCAATTCCAGAGAAGCTGGGAGAAGTTGAAAATTGTTCTGGTTTTGTTAACATGTGTGTGTGAGAGCCATCTAACAAATTACCGAAGAAGTGGGCTATCAAGTTTGAAGGGCGTAAGCGATGACGGGCTTAACGAAATTGATCTTAAAGGCTAGGGGAGAAGGTATTTTATGATTCCAATGCTTCTGTTTCTATATTATTTTTTTTGTTAGCATTTTTTTTTATATGTTTGCATTCTTAGCTTTCTAAAGGTCCTTCTTTTTTCTAAGTTCCTGATCTAATCCAAGAACTTTGCTTATGATGAATCTGTACCTGGAGAGTCTTGTCTTCATTCTTTTCTTAGCCTTTTGGTCAATGTTTTTTAACCCGGGCCTGAAATCAAACCCCATCAATGTTTAGCTTGATCTGTGTGGGTTCTATGGATTTTGATATTATAAAAAGTTATACTGTTTTAATATCTTTGCTTATTACACAGTTTAAGTGACTTACTTACAGGATCTTGAAGCAGTAGTTACAGACAGGAACTTTGGTTTTGACATAATGTCCTACGAGGTAACCTTGTCTTATTTTACAGGACGAATGCAACAAAAACAGGAAGTAAGTATCTTATGAATATACATCAAATTGCAGATATACAATCATTGTTTTGATTATCCTACAGCTCCTTTTATAACTACAAGAGAAGAACAAAACTCATGGAACCATGATCCATATTTGCTTACTTACATCATATGCTTGAAGAAAGCATAAGACAAAAGAGTTGATAAATTATATGTAAACCGATGTCAGAGAATGATCACATCTTTCTCTGAACAAGAATGAAGCTTTTTTTGAAGCCAAAAACCGACAGAATCCCCCTCAAGAATGAACTTATGGCTACAAGAATCATTACCCTTTGATCTGTTCTTGTTTTCATTTCCAGATCCCACCTATTTTGAAGTTCCTTGACTTGGAATTTCCCCATAAGTTTAAATCTTTCTGTTCCGTTCTTTTCGCTATTTGGTTCTAACTTTGTTTAACAGGGCATTTCTTCAGTAGCTTCTAGCTGGACTGAGAGGGTCGTAGTCATAAGCTTCACCAGCTTTGACGAATCTACCCTTTACTCGTCGTCTTACATCAGCTCTTGCTTTACGAGATTCATATCTTACTCGTTTATCAAACCTGTTTCAAGAATCAGATTAGAGAGAAGAACAAGAAAGAAGACTTTAAAGGGTTTTCTGCTGCAATGGTTTTGTTTAGAAGGTAACTTACTTCCGAGCTTTCTTCTTTTCCTTGTAACGCATAACTGCATTGTTCCGATTTGCTGAATGCGAGGTAGCGTTATCTTGCGAAGTTGGAGGATACCATGGCGGCTCACCAGAGATCTGCATTGAAGATGCTCCACATTCTTGAAAATCTCCAGCACTACTTTCTCCAGTAACACCAGAGAAAGAGATGTTTGAATGAGCTGGTTTTGATGTGAAACAAATTATTGGCTCAGTTTTCGAACTCATGAACGAATCCGCAGATGCAGCATTGCTATTAGCTGGCTGGTTTGCATTCATTGAGCCCTAAAGATCAAGAAAAAACAAAAAAAACCATTTAGAATCACGAAGATCTCAGAAGCTGTTTGGTGCAATTCAGAGACAAGAACAAGAAGACAAAAACAAACCTCAGGAGCTGTTTGATGCTTCTGAAAAAGACTATCAATTCCACCATGTTCAAAAAGCTCTTCAGATGGGTTAAAAGCCACACCAAAAAGCTCTTCATAATTCTCAAGAGCCAAATCTACTTCATCCATACCAAGATTCCCATAAAAATCATCTTCACATACTCCAAGATCCTATAAAAATCATCAACAAAAACTTCCTTCAGATCAAGAACAAAACCCTGATCATAAAAACATCCAAATCTCCAGCAAATAATGATGAAATTTTACCTTAGCAAATGCAGAATTCCCTGGAACACTAGACTGATCCATACCTTGAACAGCAGAGCTAGTTTCAGGTCTAGAAGATGATCCAACAGTTACATCTTTTTGATCTTCATCACCATTTTGATCAGCTGAAATCTCCTTTTGACTTTGACCATCATCAATATTCATCATACCCATTTCTTGCTCACAAACAGATTCTCCAGCAACAGCAGCCAAATCCAGACAAAAAGACCAGATAGAAGCTAGTTCAGAACTTGAAGGACAACCTGAGTAACAACTTATGTTCTGTCTCTTATGTTGTGTTGAAGAAGGGTTAGAACTGCCATGACCAGACCAATCACAGTTTTGACAAAGTGAAACTCTTTCTTCAGTACACCTAACTGATGCAGGCTGAGCATTGCATCTCTCGCAGACAAGTGTCCGAGAATGACGTTTGGATAATGCATTAGCGGAATGAACACTACGGTCACAAGAAAGACATAAGCAGGCTGCATCAGAACGGCAATACACCATTGATCTTTGTTCACCACAGAAATCACACATGTAACCCATTTTTACACAACCTAATAAGAACAAAATCAAATCTTTGTTAGTTTTATAATCTGAAGAGAACAAATTTCAGTTTAGGAAGAGGCAAAATAACAGAGAAACTCCAAAATTTGCTTTAAAAAGCAAGCCTTGAAGAAGAAAAAGACCTAATTTTTTTACTGAAAATTTCTCAATTTAGGGTGTGATTTAATAATCATAGGAGAAGTATAAAAAGGGAAATGAAATCTTTGAATCAGATTACTACAAAAGCATAAAAAAATTAGTAAATAACTTTTATATTTGAACAAAAACATCAAATACTCAAAAATCAAACTAGAGAAGTGTGAAAAAAAACAACAAGAACAGCTGAAAAATTTCAAATCCCAGATCATCTTATACATATAAAAATCTAAGCAATCAAATCTCAAATTCTCAGTATCTTCTTATAAACAATCAAGATTGCTTTTACAATAACCCCAATTTTCATCATCAAACTCAATAAAGAAAACACAACAAAAACCCTCAAATCAAAGATCCATTTCCACAAAAAGACACATCAAACAAAACAAGAATCTAAACCAATTCTTCATCAATAAACACTGAATAAACACTAACACAATCACCAAGAACAACACTAAACAAAAGATTTCAACACAAAAAAAAACAAAAGTAATCAAAAGAGAAAACAACTCACGTATAAGAGAGATCTTGAAGAAGTCGAAATCAGAGAAATTTCAGAGCAAGAAAAGCAGCAGAAGAAGAAGAAGAAAACCCTAAACAAAGCCGAGATTTTTCAAGAACTTGTTCTTGAGCTCGCCCAAATCTCTCTCTCTTTCTCTATGTGTTGTCGTGTGTGAATAAAAATAAAAATAAAAGAGAGAGGAATGGATAGACAATGGGTGGGTGTGTCCACAAAGAGACATGTAAAGCTTTGTGACATAATAATCTAATTATTTTAATTATTAAAAATAAAAGTGCCTAATTTTTATTTTTTTTTAATTACATAAAAACAACACAAAAAAGTGCAAAAAAGGTTAGGGGAAAGTGGGGTATATGGGTCCCACTCGTATTTATAATGAAAGTAAGAAACTTTATGGACCCCACAGATATTTATTATAGAAACAGATATTTGATGAAAAAGGGTTATGTTATCACACGCGCGTGAGAGTAGAGAAATGAGTGTACTCGCTTTGTGGAGATAACCAAGTGGCTACTTTGGCTTTTATTAGATGCTTTATGACCAATCAGAAGACTGCTGTGAGATACAGAGTTTGACCTTTCAAAAACCAAAATATCTTTCTGGAAATAAGATTTTTTATCTATTTATTTATTTTAATCAACGAAAGAAGATATTTTTATTTGTGAAAGAAAATATCTGCCAAGTTAAGATACGTCTGTATAATGATGAGACCCCAAAAAGATATTATGTAGTATGTAATAGTATCCATTTATATATATATATACATAAAATAATAATAAAAGTTAGATTTATGATAGTGTAGTAAGATATTAATAATATAATAATATCCAAGGATGAGTGTTTATTTATTTTTTTTGCTTTTTTTTAGAAATCTACTTTTTAACTTTTTATATTAAAAGATTTGAGGTTTGTATGGACACGTCATTGTTAAACACAAAAACAAATTTTGTATTGGTTTCCATCTTTTTTGAGATTAAGGTTTATTAATCTCAATTTTTTAATTCTATTATATATATTTAAGTATAGTATACGCTAAACAATAATTAGATATCGTGCATTAGAAAATAATATTGTAAAAAAATGTTATTTTGGTGTATTTTGATTTATGTTAACTCTACATTATACTCAAAAGTTTATTTTAGTATTTTTATATTACATCGATGTATTTGTGAAAGTTACCTTTATTGTTTTAAACTAATAGATACAAATCAGGGAAAAAGTACTATTTGTTTATAGAAAACAAAAATATCTAAATTCACTCAACGAAGAATAAATATCTTAAAACAATTGACTTTATAAAAATAGAAAATATAAAATAATGTCAAACTAACGCATCCCCCTTTGAAAAAGTAACAAAGTTAGAAAATCAAATTTTTGATCTTCCTATAAATATCATAACATATTACTTTCTCGTATAAATCTCGTTAAAATCTCTTTTGATAACATTTCATATTTTTTATTTTTTTAAAACATAATACAAACTTTTAAAGAAAACGGGCACTAAAATTGCATGAATAATAATCAATGTGGCAACTTCAAATTTGAGAATTTTGTTTTGAACATTTTTAGTATCACATATGTAATAATAATAGTTAAACTTTTCTAAATAATTTTTTCAACTAACCAAAACTATTTAGAAAAAATAAACAAAATAAACATCAAATACCTGAAATTTAGGTGGTTGTCTAAACCATTTCTAAAAATACTTAGCAAAATTAGTAATTTTCCTTGAGCCTAATTTATTATCCCATACGAGTATATGTTGGTGAAGACAATTACCTAATAATATATTCTATAATGGTTTCTTTTATTTAAAATATATAAATACCCAATTAATTTATGTATTTACCTTAAGAATTGTATCCAACCAAAACTAATGATTGAATTCAAGTCTATGAGATAGTAGCATGAACTTTAATTGGATAAATAATTAACAAAACTAATAAAAAACCAAAAAAAAAAATCTAATCAACGATAGTGAAATCAAGAAAGGAAAAAAATGGGAAGATAAGACGCACTACGAAAATTGTACGAAAATTAAAAAAAAAATGAAAAAAAAACATATGATATGATATGATGCTGAAACCTGAGTTGGATAAGATTCTAGGACGATCCGAACTTATATATATATACAAACATCGTATTCTTAAGGAATATAAAATCACCGGCTTAGAGTTATAGCTGACGACACTCACTTATATTTTCCCTAAAGATAACATTTTTTATACCTAATTTTCTTTATGCTTCTTCCACCAAATCATTACTTATAAAACTAAACCATTCAGCTCACAGTTTATATAAATCCACACACGAGGATTAACACATCATTAGCTACGACATTAAACAAAACACATCATTTGCATACGTTGACTCAAAATAGTAAAATACCCTTTTAAAAACTTAAGATTTGGTGCAAAAAAAACGATATGACAAGCACAAGTAACATAGTGCAGGCATTAGTTATCTAACAAGAAAAGATTTGTATAAGTTTGGTGATGAAAGTGACCTGACCTGAAGATTACCCGTAAAGAGCACGCCATGGACTCTCTTCTTGTTTTGAAGTTTTTGATGCTTTCCATTTGATTCGGTCTTTCGAGAAAGATAAACCGGTCCACTTTGCTACGAGCTCGCCTGTTTTATGGATCACCTTATGATGATAATCAAACTCATAAGTCAGTTAGTATACACATTTTTGTAGAGGAGAAAGTGAGGGATCTTTAAGAAAATTACCTGAAGTTCTACGTCTAGAGCTTTATTAGAGAGGCTAGTGCTTCTTTGCCCGATGAGAATTGAGGTGGGTAGGTTTTTGACACGAGCTAGATGAAGCAAGCATGATAAAGGTTCGTAATGGATTTGAAGTGATGGTGGCGGTTTCTCAATGGAAGTAAATAGTTTGCTGGTCTCTGTTTCTGGACCGATTTGCATGTAATGAAGACTAGCTTTGCTGCTGCTTGCTTCAAGGGATCTGTTATTGAACTTGAGTTTAGATGCTGCCACAAGGAAAGGAGCCACAAGTGTGGGAGGACTTGATGAGTCCCTTGTAATTTGGTCCAGCAGTTCACTCATGGCACACACTAGTGCTGGAGGCTCATAGCTTTGAAGAAGTAAAATTGAGACCTTGAGATGCAAAAAAACAGAAGGGTAAGTTCATGTAACCATGCTATTATCAAACTCCATAGAGGTGCATTTGATGTGAAAGAAAGGCAATAGATATATATCAGGTGACACTACTAAGATACTTATGAGTTATAATGATACACGAGGTAAATCCGGATCACCAGAAGCCATTAGTGCGATTAAACTTCCTTAGAAGCTTACAATAAGGTTATCCCACGTCATATCTATGTTTCTCTTTTGGCAGATTTAATGCTGTTACTCGCCAAGTCAATTCTCATTTGACTAAGCGTTCTAACTTAGCTTAAGCAGAGAAGTCATAGTATAGTGTTCAACTGTTCATTCTCATTAGTCTTTGGTTTCGGGTAGTAAAATTGAAGAAAGTAAGAAGAACTCGATTGCTGTTGCATATAATTTCTGGCTAGTGAAGCAAGATTGAGCATAATTAAGAGTTTCACAGCTCCCAGAATCACATTTTGCAGTTAATTTAACAACTACTCTTCAATTTAACAAGAGCACTAAATGAACTTCAGTTCCCGTATCAACCAACAGATTCCGTATCAGCTTAACATAGACTACGGATTTGAGAGCAGAAGAAACCAGACAAGTTCCACAAGCGAATCCAAATCAACTAAATAAACAATTGACCCCAACGAGTTCCCGCCTAATTTCTACCAAATCCGTAGTCTATGTTCCAGAGTAAGATCGCGAGCGAAACCAAAACAACGAGAAACAAACTAACAGCAGAAGGAACGAAGATTAACCTGATACACTCCATTCGAATCGACGAAATGAACAATGCTCCCGCCACTTCCAGCACCTTCAACACCGTACTTATCCAACGGCAGCTGGATCTGTTCTTCTCTGCAACAGCAATACAATGTCAGGCAGCCCGGGAACTTAAAAGAAGCCGAGTACACAAAATCAAGGATAGAAAAATCAATTACAGTTTGCGAAGAGGAGAACTAGGGTTAGAGTTCAAAGCATCAACAATGGATGCCGCAAATCCATCAGCATCATTCCAGAGCAAAACAATCTTCTCCGCTACTTTCATTTTCCCGAAATCTTCAGAGGTTTAGGTAAAAATTGATAAATCAAAGCTAAATATCGTTTTAGCTTATTGCCCAAACCAACCTTATTATTTTGTGGAAAAACAAAAAAAATTATTATTATTTTGTTTTTAATTTATTTATAAAAAATAAAGGTATTCAAAACCCTCTGATTCATAAAGAGGCTTTCTTTATTTAGCTTACACCAGACCCTCCTTAGTTTCAGCATCAACCTCTCTTTCAGACACAGAAGAACAACAAAAGAAGAAGAAGAAAGTTATGAACGATCACATTTCGAGATACTTAAACGCTTTTCTCTTAGCATTTGCCACTTTTGCAGTAATCTCTGCAATTTTCATAGCAAAAGGTTTCAACACAGCTTCTTCTCATCTTCCTACATCATCTTCAATATGGACATCTGCCTTAACCACGGTATATATCCACTCTCCTTTGCTTTTCTCCGGTTTAATTCACCATTAAAGATCAAGAATCCTGTCTTTTTTTTCCTAAATTCAGAACAAAAATGAATTAAATCCGAGTCAAGATCCAAATCCTAACCAGAAATGGATCAGAGATGTGAAAATCGAGGCTGAATTAGCAATCGCAAGAGCATTGATCAAAGAAGCTCAAACAAACCCTAATTTCACAGCATCATCACCACTTAAAGACGAAGATTACGTCCCTCACGGCGACATTTACCGGAATCCTTACGCATTTCATAGGTAAATGATAAGACTTACACGTTTTACTTGTCACCTGAGTTATCTATACCGGTATGTTTACTTGTTACAGAAGTTACCTTCTAATGGAGAATCTCTTCAAGATATACATATATGAAGAAGGAGATCCACCAATTTTTCACTATGGTCTTTGTAAAGACATATACTCCATGGAAGGACTGTTCCTAAACTTCATGGAAAACGATTTTCTCAAGTACAGAACACGAAATCCTGACAAAGCTCATGTCTACTTCTTACCTTTTAGTGTTGTCATGATCCTGCATCATCTTTTTGATCCAATTGTTCGAGATAAGGGTGTGTTGGAACGTGTAATTACAGATTATATTCATGTAATTTCCATGAAATATCCGTATTGGAACACAAGTGATGGGTTTGATCACTTTATGTTGTCTTGCCATGACTGGGTAAGTTGGTTTTTGTGAGGTTTTTGTTCTGTATCGGTTAACGGTTAACCGATGTTTCGGTTTGGTATAGGGTCACAGGGCAACATGGTATGTAAAGAAGCTGTTTTTCAATTCCATAAGAGTACTCTGCAACGCCAATGTATCAGAGTATTTCAATCCTGAGAAAGATGCTCCATTCCCTGAAATCAATTTACAAACCGAAGAAATCAACAACTTAACCGGCGGTTTAGACTCAATTTCACGTACAACACTTGCTTTCTTTGCCGGGCAATCACACGGCAAAATTCGTCCGGTTCTCTTAAACCAATGGAAAGAAAAAGATAAAGACATTCTAGTTTACGAGAATTTACCTGAAGAGATGGATTACAAGGAGATGATGAGAAAAAGCCGGTTTTGTATTTGCCCAAGTGGTCATGAAGTTGCTAGCCCAAGAATACCAGAGGCAATATACAGTGGATGTGTACCGGTTCTTATATCAGAAAACTATGTATTACCCTTTAGTGACGTTTTGAACTGGGATAAGTTTTCAATTTCGGTATCGGTTAAGGAAATACCGGAACTGAAAAGGATATTGTTGGGTATACCGGAGGATCAGTACATGAAACTATATGAGGGAGTGAAGAAAGTGCAAAGGCATGTTATGGTTAATGATCCTCCTAAGAGATATGATGTGTTTCATATGATTATACATTCTATATGGTTAAGAAGATTAAACATTAAATTGTTATGATTAGATACCTTTTTGTGATCCCATTGTAGCTGGTTTAATGGTTTCTTCGTCATCCAATGGTCTTGTTCATAACACTTGAACTAGTTAATCTCCTGTGATTAATCATCTAGTTTTGTTAAATTACAAAATGTGCAAAAGGAGATATCAGTGTTTTCGATACATTACTAATGCCTGCAGATCTTCATTGCCCAGAGATCTTATCGCTAACGTGGTGATTCCCAAAAGGAATCAGCAAAAGAGTAGCTAAAGCTACATAGCAAAAAGGGTTTTTTGAGATTCTCCATTACTCTGCCTTCTTCTCTTTGGTTTCCGTAGACCTGAAACCAAACGTGTACAAGCCATTAGTCAGCAGAAAATGTCACTTGAGACATCAGAGTATCTCGTAGGTATATGTTTATTAAATCTGGTCATGGATTCCATAGAACTTGCCTAGCTATCTCTAAAGTTAACCAGTAGAAGAAAAGTGTTTCAGCAACTCACCCATTTTCACTTGAATTTAGGTCTATGAGAGCCTGATTGGCTGCATAGACTATCATCTTCTTTATCTGTTGAAGCAAAACACAAAGAAACATTTAGAGAGATAAGCTAAAATTGCTTAAACAATCAGCAAGCTGTGACAAATTACCTCTAACTTGTCCTCTTTTGAAAAATGGTTCGGTGGAAGTAGACGATATTCTTTTGTCAAGCGTAAACACTCACTGACATTTTCAGGCGAGACAAAGTCAAGCGCTACCTTTGTACAGGACTGCAAGCAAACAAATGTACCATAACATGAACCTTTTCCAATACACTGAAAGCTTAATTGCTTGAATTCACTGTATTATAAGCAGGCTACCACATTCTTACCTTCAAATTTCTCACTTGATGGGGACAACCTACAGGAATTAAAACAGCATCTCCAAGCTTCTGAACAAATGTCCATGGTTCAATACCTATTCAATTTAACACATAAGTATGACCAAACTGCCAAAGAATGTGTAAATTGCACAGAAAATCCAACTTACCAAACTCTTCTTTAAGCTTCTTTTTATGATACTCAGTCAAATAGAAAGTTTGATCGTGTATTGGATGAACAACCTACAAGATGTAGACAAATATGTAAGGTAAGAAAAACCTGCAAGTTATAAAAATAAACTACATTCCGTCAAATATGTACTAATCATCACAGAACATTCTAAAAACCATGACTATAAGTATTATGGGTGGCTCATCTTAGCATCTAAGCCATTTAATCATGTAGACTTTTAACAAGGAAAATGTAGAGTACCTGAGGTAAAGGACAACAGTAGATATGTCTGAACTCCCTGTGATGTTTCTCAAGGTACATTTTCAATTTTGGAACATCTTTTCTCCGGAAAATGTCCCAGAGAGCTCCTTCATCAGTTCCAAGATTTTCAACTTCTTGATTAGTCTTCTCAAGCTCCATAGCCTTCGCCTCTTTGTTAGCTTCTGAACAGAACAGCTCCCTGAGATCTTGCTTATCATGCTTCTTCTTAAGTTTTGCTATTTTTGATTTCTTTTCATTATCGATGGTAACTTCACACATGTGCGTCAAAACATTCACCTGAAATAAACATCACAGCAATTAAGATATGAAACGTTAAGCTAAAAGAGAGTCAAAATCATTATAACAGTTACTAGTTTGGCTACTAGTAAATCAGTTTTAAGAGCATTTAACACTTTTTGTTGATTCTAACTTTAACAAACACTTTGGTGGATTTATATGATCAACACCAAACACTTTGGTGGAGTTATAAAATTGGCACAAGAAAAGATAAACCATAAAGGAAATTGAAGAGACAGAAAAGTACTAACCGCATCAGACATGTCGCAGTGAAGCTTAGTAACAGAATCTCCACGCCCTAATTCTTGAGCAAATCCATAAGCAATGTATGTCTTTGGTCCCATATCTGGCTTCACGCAATTTTTGGGCAGTTTAACAGCGAGATTCAAAGGTCCTTTATCTGGATGAGTGTACTGCTTGTAAGGTAAACTACATAAGAACTCCGCACCATGACGTGGTAAATTCTCGTAAAAAGACTTAGATGGAGGCCAATCTCTCAGTTTCAGGACTTGTGGCCAATCCTTGCGATCATAACGGCCCTTTGTATAACCGGTAAAGAAGTCACGGACGGTAATTGGGCCCTGCATCCATCACAAATGTTAGATAATAGCTAGAAGTTACAAATCCGAAGAGCCACAAATGATCCATTTTTGGTCAAGTGAGCTTAGTAACTAGCAGCTATTCCAGAAAATAAACAAAGGAATGAAAGTTTAAAGGAATAGTGACCTGACAGAAGTCCAGACAATCAATAGCCTCAACTTCTAGAAGCTTTTCATGTTTCCGGTTGCTCATCTGGCGAAAGGCGCGCCACATGACCATTGGTTCCCAGCTTAACCCAGATGTAGCTTCAAGCACATTTCTCACAACCACAGGCTCACCTTTTATCCAGTGATGCTGAAAATGCCTCAAACCATCTTGTTCAATATCTCTAAGACTTGGGAAATATAGATAATTGTCGTCTGAATCTGTTCGACTAGCAGCCTTCAAGGAATTGTAGTTCTCCAAGTCGATATCACCTCTAGAGTTATTACACGGGCAAGGGTCCATTAAAGTGTCTGGTATATCCATGAGCTCATTAGCTTCAGATTTTTCATCTACTTTCTTGACCAGTTCAGAGACCCAACCATCAGGAAGTATGTGTTTTAACTCCAAATCACCACCACAATAGCAGGAAATGCTTCTGTCTTCCTTTGTTTTCCACTTAGACGAGTGCTTCAAACGGTCTTCGCTACTTAGCATATCATTCATCTCTTCATCATTTATTATTCCTTTTCCATGTGTATAATCTAGGCTTGGGCAAGTATAATTCCAGGCTACGTCCTCTTGACCTGCCTGAAGCTTTCCACTGCGAATCTCCATGCAACAAGTAAGGCAGATATCAGAAGAACAACTCGAGCAACTCCTATGAAGATCAAAGATTGAAGTCTTGCAACTGTCGCTGGAAGCAGAAAGTAATTTGGATCAGAAAATAAGCAAATTACTAACATGATAATGAAAAGAAATAAAACAAAAAAACTGGCTTTATCCATTGAGACAAAATGTCAGGGTAAACTACCAGAATAATCTTTCATCATGAGAAAAATCTGCGCATTGGGGCTTGACCTCTTCAAGCTCATGGCCTGTGAAATTGAAACAATGTTAAGACATATCCTTGTTCCTTGGAAAGTGCAGCTTTCAGCTACCCACTTTGAATAAGAATCCACTCAACATTGAGAATTTCTTTGGAATATATGCGACGATATTCAACACCATAATGAACAAACCCAACTAATTCGTGATATCAATCATGGGATTGATACGGGTACCAACCAAACAAGCTCACGGGCCATAAAAGGAACAACAAGACAAACATTAAGCAGCCAAATTGTGAAAGTACCTAATATCTCAGCTTCAGTTTTCTTCTCAGCCATTTGTTCATTGTTTATTTCCTTCAGGTGTGGGAGAAGCATCCGTAAGATATACTTAGAGCACTCAATTTTTTCATCCTCACTGACTTCAATATTAGAATCAATCCCCTACATAGTATTGAGCAGTCATTATGTTATGGAGTTCAATGGAATACACAGAAGAATTAAGCAAAATATGCTAGATTAAGGAAAACATACTTCGATTTTAGTATCTAGACGTAAGCATGCTCTGCAGTTGCAAATATTACAGCAGACGGGACATTTCTTAGCAATATTTTCCTCAGGTATGCGGGGATACCTGTAAAGCAAACAAATTAGAATAACCTATCACAAAGTTGAAATTGGCAAAGTAGTCTAGGGCCCATCCAATAGAGCGTTTCCACTGATCACGCAAGAAATTCCTTAAACTTCAAACAAAATATGAGTGACTGTATCCCCAATCCCCAAATCCTGCATTAGTCGCTACTAGGAAACGCCTGAATTGTTCATCAAAAGATGAAAGTACGAAGGAGTCAAAACGAATTGAACACTCGAAAACTAAACCTCTTCCTTCATTCCGCCCAGAACAAAAACGTATGTATTACATAGCCATTTCAAAGAAACAGATAGTCCAAGAATTGGAATGTTAGTCCAGGCCAAAACTGTCGCTAAAAGTCACAGTGAAGAGAAAGCATACCAAGTCTCTAAGCATGGGATGCAATACCGCTTCCTCGTGCAACTCTGGCAACGAACAACTCTCCCCTTATCATTCCTTTGGCATTGATGACACATATTGGACTCAGAGTTCTCACCATTGTCCTATATCCCAGAAACAAATCCATATCAAGGAAACAGTTCACATATAACCAGCTATGGTTGAGCAAAGTACAAAGTTACAGCGACGACACTGACCTTCTCTGGGGTTGTATTTGTCTCTCCCGAAGAAACCGCACTCTCGAGAAATGTCTTATT
Organism: Aethionema arabicum; assembly: GCA_000411095.1. Classification (NCBI taxonomy): domain Eukaryota; kingdom Viridiplantae; phylum Streptophyta; class Magnoliopsida; order Brassicales; family Brassicaceae; genus Aethionema; species Aethionema arabicum. The sequence goes on along the minus strand of KE152178.1, from coordinate 367,083 downwards.
CGGCTTCTTAAGTGGAACTTCAGCATCGATTCCAACCTCTTCCTTCTTTATCACATTCGTTTTACGAGGCCTGCCCCCTTTTCCCTTACGCCTGTTTACAGAGTTGCCATCTGGTAGTGTATTGGTCACTCCCGAAAAATCCACACTCTCGATAACTTCCTTCTTTGGCTTCTTAAGTGCAATTTCAGCGTCGATTTCAACCTCTTCCTTCTTTCTCACCTTCGTTTTACGAGGCCTGCCCACTTTTCCCTTACACCTAATTAGAGAGTCGTCATCGAGGAGTGTATTCGTCTCCCCCGAAGAATCCACACTCTCCATAAATGTCTTCCTCGGCTTCTTAAGTGAAACTTCAGCATCGATTTCAACCTCCTCCTTCTTTCTCACATTCTTTTTACGAGGCCTGCCCCTTTTTCCCTTACGCTTCTTTGCAGAGTCGTCATCTTCGTCAGTCAAGGGATCTGCGTAACTAGTGACCTTCTTAGCAGACTCTCTCTTCTTCCTCCGCGATCCGGCGCATCGATTCACGTCTTCCTCTGCAACACCCATTTGAAAAGCTTCAAAATCGCTCATCAACACCTCTTGGGAGAAGAACCCTAAAATTATAAAGGAGGGCACGGGATTTGAGGTTTCTGATACAACAAAGTGAATTTTGGGTACTGTGCAAAATCTATTGGACTTCTCTTTTCCCGCTCATTTTTCTCTCCAAATCTTATGGAGTCATATAAATTAAATTTTATTAATATGCGTAAATTAAAGCTAAAATTATTATAATTAATAATCTTTTATTATCAAATGATTTTTTTTTATATAAAAATAGAAAGTTATGATTTTTTTATAAACCAACTTCAATATTAAAAGTTTATTGTGATAATAATTTTATCCATTAGGTTAAGATTTTCTTTATTTTACTGTTTCATTCGTAGATTTTAACTAAAAGTGTTTCAACAAAAAAAAAACTAAAAGTGTTTACCGTGCACACATATTAAAAAACATTAAGTACTCGTTACAGAAATTTTAATTTTAAGTTTATTTTATCTCCTAAATTTGTTCTATTTATATAATAATTTCTACAAAATATAATTAAGTGTTTTGAAAAACTACTAAGGCCATCTCCAACATTTAAATTTAAGTGTTTTAAATATAATTAAGTATTTTAAGTGTTCTCGAAAAAAAAAAGTATTTTAAGTGTTTTTAATATAAATTTTTTTTTCAGATTAAAAAAAAGATGACTATTCACGAACCGCCACGTAATCAGTGGGCCCATAAATAGTGTAAAGATCAATGCTTAAATAAGAGTTTTAAATAATAGTTATTAATTTAAATAACAAAATTTAAAAATTAATCTTAAAAAAACAATCATTCTTTAGAGAGAAAGTAAAATTTATTGGAAACTGAACGGTTTTGATGTTCTGACTCCTGATATGATTTTCAAAGAATAAAAATAAATACATATTCACAAAATTCCAATAAAATTACTATACGTGTATAATGACAATAAATTCGACGAATAAAAATAAATGTATTTAGATATGTGTAGTATATGAAAAAAAAATGATGTGTAGTATTTTTATTTTTTTACTTTTTTAACAATTACAAAATTTTCTCCACAGTACAGTTTTATATGTCTTTTTCTTCTTTTAAACGTAAATAATTCAGTTTTTTTTTTTGGGCCATTGCTTACTATTTTCTAAATATCTCAAAACACATATCAATGTTTGAAGTTGCCATAGATTAAAATTAAACCTTGTCTCGCAATATTTTATTATATCACTAGTTGCATAGAAAAGACGACATTTTATTTTAATATAAATGACATTTAGCACATTTAATATTTTTTAATAAAACTTATGACAACCATTCAAATTTCTCTGAAACTTCTCAAATATATTAATTAATATTATTTTATTGATGTGATTACGTGTCATTAGTACTTTATAAATTATATTTGTATAAATTTAGTATATTTTTTTTAGTCAAACTGCCATTTAAAAATTTATAATGCCATACAAAATTATTTAAGCTTAATTAATCAATGATTAGTTGCTTAATGTTCACCTTAACAATTTATTTGAAACTTTTTTTTTCATATGATATTCTATTTAATTTTTAATTATGCCACCTAATGTAAAAATGTTAATTATTATTGCGTGACTAGGCGAATGCAATATAAATTAAAAGCTAATTATTTCATAAGACTTGATCACAAAATCTAATTATATAGAATTCTTTTTTCCTATTGTATTATGATTTTATATGTAATGTTTGAGAAAAAATATACATGTGTTTGCAAAAAAAAAAAAAACATTTTCTTACCAGATTTTGTAAAAAAATATGTTTTTATTCAAAAAAATTAACAAAAATACTCTTCTTCAAATAACTCTGAAATATATATAAAGAAAAATTGCCGTACACAGCTGCAAAATATGATCATATAATATTTGACTAATACATTTTAACAGATTATTAGTCAAAATAATTTTATTTTGGGTGAAATAGCTAGGAAGTTGGAGAGAACCTTCTATTATTCTTCAGAAGACCAATACTTTTATTAATTTACAATTTGATTAAATAAACTTATTAATCATTATAATTCCAAATATTACGTACGAAAATATTATAATTAATTACTAGCCATTCATATATAAAAAAAATCAGAAAATATAATTTTATATATAAATCGTTATTTAACAATTTCTACCACAAATATCACAAATATATTAATTTTATTTTAAATTATGAATATTTAATAGATATCAGTTTGGATACAATGGTATCTCGAACTAAAGATCCTACAAGTCAAATGAATTATAAATTCTAGAATATAAAAGAAAAATAAAAAAAATAATTGCCAATAAACATGATAGGTCAAGAAGTATTGAGTAAAGAAAAAAAGATAGGTCAAGAAGTACTTGAAAATGAAATTCAAACTAAAATGACAATGACTAATGAAACAACCATCTATAAAAGCATATCTTTTAATTATATTTCATACCAAATTATACATCTAACATAAGACCAACAAATATATACACTTATCCCAAGAATCTCATCAAACATTCATAGGAACTTTAAAGCAAGAACATGAAGGTATGTCTAAATATTTGTTAATGCTCTTTGGAAATTTCGAGTTGTAGAGTATTTCCAATATTGTTTTATTTTTCAAATTCTTCAAATTTATTTTTGTATTGTTTTTCATTTTTTTTCATATAGTTACTATTAGATATCCTATATATCATCACTTGTAATTATGATTAACTCAATATTAATTTAATTTAGTGATCTATATATAGGATATCTAATAGTTACTATTATTTTTTTTCTTCAAATTTGAATGGTGAATTTTTAAAGAGAAAAACAAAAACTACAATTGAGCATAAAATTATTCACTTTTATATCTTCATATTTTTTTTTTAAATCACATTTAAAAGAAAAATCTAAAGAAAACTATGGGGATAGTCTAAACTATATACAGTTAAATCTCTAAAAATTAATAACGTTGGGGCTAGATAAATTTATTAATTTAGCGAGATATTAATTTATCGATAAATTAATAATTATTAATTTATGAAATTAATTCATAAAATATTCGTTTTACGAAAAATAATATATCTCAGAGTTATATTGATCTCTTTAAAATTGTATTACACCATCATGTAAATATTCAATTTATTATATATAATATTAAGTTTCCATTTTTTTGATATAATTTCCTTATTTTTACGTTTTTGTCTTGTATGATAATGCGTATTANATTTATAATATTATTGGGACCATAATTACAAAGGAATTTCAAAATAAATTATTATCTTATTATTTTATTAAATTTTGTTAATTTTTACACTCTCCCAAATCGGGATCGGAATAATTTATTAATTTATCGTGATTATTAATTTATCGAGTATCAATTTATAGAGGTTCTACTGTATATCTTTTTAAAAAACATTAGTAATCTTTTTTTCTTTTTGACGAGTTGGCCCAAACCCTAGTTTACCTAACTAGAGTCAGTCCCAAATTATACCGGCCGAATCATATATTTATTAAAAAAAATTATTTTCTTTCTATGAAATACCGAAACTAATACTTATGTATGTGTGAGTTATTATGATGTTAATAAGGTTATGTTATTGGTATGCAGCAAAAGATTTTGATAAGAGTTACTATGACCGATAACAAAACCAGAGCAAAAGCAATGAACAAAGCAACTCAATTTTCAGGTATAAAATACACAAATTTTGGTAATTAACTTCTTTTTTTTTTTTTTTTTAGGTTTTTAGTGATGAATCTAAATGGTTATATATACATATATAGGTGTGACAGGTGTTGAAATAAAAGGAGATCACAGAGACCAAATTGAAGTTACAGGCGTTGAAGTTGATATGATTGGTTTAACTAACCTACTTAGAGATAAAGTAGCCTTTGCTGAACTTGTTAGTGTTACCAAAGTTGAACCACCTAAAAAACCAGAACCACCTAAATGTAACCCTAACCCATGTGTCCCTAAACCATGTGTCCTTAAACCGTGTGAGCCTAAACCAAGTGACTCTAAACCAAGTGACCCTAAACCATGTGACCCAAAGCCATGTTATACACCATGGACTTATGGATATGGTGTGCCGTCCTCGTGTACATATCCGTGTAACCGTGACACGTGTAACCCTTACACGTGTGGGCCTTACACGTGTAACTCGTATCCGTATGATCAGCGTAGTTATATTGGGAAACCGGTTTATAACGACGAACCAAATTGCAGGATCATGTGAGAAGAAATTCAGGACCGGTTTAGTTAAGTTTGTGATTTGTCAATTTCAGGTGTTAAAAATCTTTTTGTTTATCAATTTCTTTTTTATTTTGGGATTATAAATTTTTTAAGACCGGAGGAAAAAAAATAAAAAATAAGACCTAGTATTAATTAGATGGTATTTATTAATATAGAAAATTGTGAAGTGTGAAAATGTTGTTTTTGGATTATTTCTCTGTGTAATATATTATGTTTTGTTTCTGAATATTCATTTTGTCTATGTATAATAATATTCATTTTTGAGTTTTTCTGAATATATTCTTCATATGCTATGTTTTATGCTAATATTCTACTTGCCACGTCAGATTCTCTTCTAGCCTCCACGTATCATTATCTTCGGTAAGTTTTACGACAATAATAGGGTGTTGTGACTAATTTGATTTTAACAAAAAATAAAACATTATTATCCAGTAATATCTAACAGAACAATGTGTTTTTTACACAAAAAATAATTTTATTTTCTTCGATAAAAAAACTTAGTAACTGTTTTATCACTTTTTAAACAAAGTAATATCTCCAAATAGCTATAAAAACTTTCTTAAACTTAATTAATCAATGATTAAGGGGGAAAAATTGATCAATGATTAGTTGCTCAATGCTAATCTTAGCAATTTTTAGAACTCGTTTCAGAGAATATTCTATTAATGATTCTGTTCTTCATTCTACTTTCACTTTTTTTTTCTAATAAAATCAACAATTAAGACCATCTGGTTCACATTCCTTTTTATGCTATTTTTATTACATGAGGAAGCTAATATATTTCTAAATTAAAAGCTAATCATTTTCACAAGACTTAATCAACACAAAATTGCAAGTTAATCATATAATATATGAGTAATACACATAAGAATGACATATTAGTAGTCAAAAATAATATAATTTTTGACTAAGTAGGAAGTTAGAGGGAACCATGTAATCTTCTCGATATGACCAAGACTTCTACGTTTCTAATAATTGTTTCTCATACACAACTGGACAATTTAATTAAATATACTTAATTAATCATCACAATATTATTATTATTCAGCCATAAGCCCCATACGTATATAAACTTTCAAAAAATATATAATTTCATATATAAAATTATTATTTAATCTTAGCATTCTGATCCAATGAAAAAATAACATTTTAAAAATGACAATAAGCTTTATACGCAAGGAAACTATATGAAAACGAAATTCAAACAATCAGATTCCGTTGGTGAATGATAATGACTAATGCAATTAAAAAAACATATAAAATAGCAAATCATTATTTATATTTCATGCAAAACTATTCATCTTAATCTAAAACAAGACCAAGAAAACATATATTCTAAAGAACACAAAGCAAAAAAACTCTCTGTTTATCTTTTAACAGATCCTAAAGGAGACAAGAACATGAAGGTATGTCTTATGTACTTAACTTATGAATGCATGTGTAAAAGATACAAGATTCTGTTGTGATGTTAAAGAGATTCTGTTATTGAATGCAGCAAAAGATTCTAATAAGAGTTACTATGACCGATGACAAAACAAGAGCAAAAGCAATGAAAAACGCAGTTCAGTTTTCAGGTATAAAGAAACGAACCTAAAGAAGCTTGATGATGCTTTGTAACTTGTTGTAACTCCTGTTGTGTTGTTCTGGAGCTGTAATATTGAATCTAAATGGTTATATATATAGGTGTAACAGCTGTGGAATTAAAAGGAGATCATAAAAACCAGATTGAAGTTACCGGTGATGAAGTTGATATGATTGGTTTAACCAACCGAATAAGAAAAAAAGTAGCTTTTGCAGAGCTTGTTAGCGTAAGTAAAGTTGAACCACCTAAAGCACCAGATGGACCGAATCCTAACCCAATGGGTGGAGGAGATAACAAAGGCGGTGACCAAAAGCCGCCAGGTGGCAAGCCCGACGACAAGAAACAAGAAGACAAGAAACCAGAGAAGCCAGATGAGAATAAACCTGTGGAGAGTAAACCAGAGCCATGTATTCCACCATGGCCTTATGGATATGGCGTGCCATCGGCTTATCCTTACCCGTGCAATCCCCATCCGTGCAACCCATACCCGAGCGATCCGCACCATTATATCGGGGAACCGGTGTATAACCACGAACCCAATTGCAAGATCATGTGAGATAGCAGAGATAAAGGATTTGTATCTATCTATTCAACGAAAGTTTTCTAGACTATATATCAAGATATTTATTCAATCATGTAGTCAGATTTGTCATATGAATAAAGCAATGAGCCTAAACCAATACACTATTATCTGTGAATTCTCTACTTCACATACTTATATAACAGTAAATGTTTAATCTTTTTGTCCATGGGATTGCAACAAACAGTAATTTCCTTACTCATTAGATGTTTCTGCAAAAGGTTGCTAGATGTATATCTCAGTACATTCTCCTACAAATTTAATTCACTGACCTTAACTTTTTCTAGTGCGTTGCTCCTGAATAGTAACCAAACAAGGGAAGTACATGTAAAAAGAACACATCTAACGACCTCTGCCACGAGCACGCCCACGTCCTCGTCCCCGACCACGTCCCCCCACAGCTTTTCCTGGTGAGAACGAAAGAAGCAAAAATGGATTGATAAAGGAAACTTAGAAAGAAGCAATACAATCAAGCAGTACAGTTCATACCAGCAACAGGCTTCTTAGGCTTAACCCTGGGAGTGTCCTCCACAAGTAAAGTCTCGAGGTTAAGGCTGTCAGGAAGAATGTAGTAGCGGATATTGTTACCCCTTACGCTTAGATGATCGAGTGCTACCGGGTTTTTCCCTTTCAGAGTTAGTTTAACAGTCTTTAAGTGAGTGTTCATGCTCACATCAACACCTGCTCAAAAGATCGACCTGAACTTTAAGAGATTACACTTTCCGCAAATGTGCATCTTATGATTACAGTGAAGGCTACTGTGATGGAAAACGAGATCAGATGGGTGAGACTAGGGCAACGGATTAGACTATACTTAGAGAACAGATAGCGAAACTATAAACAACAACACACGAATCAGATTACATTAAGGTTCCATTAGAAATCTCAATCCACAGCGAGTAGAGCTAGAAACCTAGTAATCGAGAGAAGTAGAAAGGAGCTGAAGCAAAATGGAAACGTACCAGTGATGGTTCCATGGACAACAGTCCCATTCTTAAGCTCGATCGACACAGTTTCATTGTTCAACTTCATCAAAAACCTACTCGATCCAAATAAAAAAAAAACCAAATCAGCTCAAGCTCAAGAATGGGACTCTAGGAATCGATTTCATCATATCCAGAGCTAGCTAAAGTTAAAATACAACATAAGATAGTGAAAACGAGAATTGAAACAATACCTAACGAGCTTCATCTTTACACAGAAGAAGAAGAAACAACAAACACTGAAAACGAAAACCCTTGTTTCGCAGTGAAACCTCTTGGCAGCAATTTTAGTTCCACGAGCTAAACCATGAGACGAGATCACTCCATTGTATTATGGGCCAAATACAAAAATTATAAGAAAGCCCATTAAGGCCTTTTTCCACTACCGTAGGAATATTCCAAAGTGTGTTATTTGCTAATGTTACTAATTACGTGCCACTAAATGCAATATATTAAGGGAAAATTACAAAACAAACTTTCTAAAATAAAAGTTTCACAACTTATATTCTCTATAGAAACTTTACCGAAATAATTATTTCAGAAATAATTTTGACGATTTATATTTTCCATCAATACTGGTGCATACAAAAAATACAAATTGTCAAAATTAGTTTTACAAAGTTTTTTTTGAAGGAAATAAATTGCTAAATACACCTATTTAAGAAAACTTATTTTACTATTTTCCGATATATTAATATAAGAAACCTGTGAATATATATTTCAAAGATAAACAGGTAAGAAAAATAGAAAAAAAAACAGACAATAAAAACGAATCAAAACAAATCAAATAACAAGCTGATAAAACAAGGAACCAAAACACAAACAAAGACAAAAGTAATAACCCTATTTATATGATAAAAAAACTATTGACCATACCAAAACAAACCACCATACTTATTCAATCAATCTTCACAGATGCGAAGAGATAATGAACGAAGTAAAACGATGTGATGAAACCAATGGTACCAGTCGAGAGCATGATCGCAATCGACATTAGTAGAGAGTAGCCAAGGTAAAGTATAGCTGAGACTGGTCCACTTAAGCTCTGAAGATCAAAGATCAAGTAATTAATGGAGTAAGCGAAGACATAAAAAGCAACAGATCCAGAGGCGAAGAACGCTTTCCACCACCATCTCCAATCCTCTACACAGAGGTGCATGTAAGTGAGTACAACCGAGACTTCTGCGCAGACTATGACCAGAAGCAAGAGAACGATTAAAAGGAACCCGAAAACGTAATAGAATCTCCCTAGCCAGATGCTGGAGAGGATAAAGAAGAGTTCTATGAAAAGAGTGCCAAATGGGAGAGTTCCTGAACCGAGGACGAGGAGCCATGACGGGTATTTACGAGCTGGGATCTCACGGGGAATTTGGTTGGTTCGGACAGGGAACTGGATTGGTTCAGCTCGTGTACCGAGTAAACCACCGAAAAGAGTTAGTGGTACTGAAATGCAGAACCAGAGGGCGAAGAGTTTGAAGTATAATGAGATTGGAATGGCTCCGGTACTGTTGTTGCTCCATAAAAGGAAGTTTAAGACGGTGAGGATCATGAATGCGATTCCAGGGAAGAAACAAGAGACAGACCAAGCTAGAGATTTCCACTCTTGATCGGTTCCTTTTAGAGTTATCCACATGCGTACACCGACGTAACCAGCAGCAATGCCTAAGATAAGATAGAGAAGTATCATACCAGTAAGCAGCATGCCTCGTGAAGCTGGTGACATGAAACCAAAGGCTGCAAATATTATAGTGACTACAGCCATTCCTGTGATTTGAACCCCATTGCCCACCATTACACAAAGAAGCTTTGAGTTTTCGGGTTCCCTGAAGACATCACCAACCACTAGCTTCCAGCCTGAGAGCTCCTCGTTCATCTGTGCTTGTGCTTCTTTGTCCAATTCCTCGTATCGTGTCAGATCCCTTCTGACGGTCCTGAGGAATATGATAAAGACTATGCCAGCTAGGAAAGAAATTACCATGAGAGAGTTGAGGATCGAAAACCAATGAACTCGAGAACCTTCCATCTTCAAATAAGCATCCCATCTGGAAGGCCACTTGGTGTCACTTTTCACAAATTCAACCTCGTATGTGAAAGATATACTCTCTTGCTCTCTAATTATTTGAGACTTGTCTAGGTCCAATGGGCAGTTCACAGATGGAACAGTATCATACATACTGAGCTTTTCCTTGCGCTTTATCATCGCTGCGGGATCATACTTAACACTGCACGGCACAACTTCAAAACCAACTATCTCATATCCAGATGCTTTCTTCTTATCAGATTCAGTAATTACACCCATACCCTCTTCACCAGTTCCAATGATCTCCACTCCAGTACCTTCGTACTCATGAACCAGCACTCTGAATTTCAGGTGATTGATAATGTAATCGTCATTGCTATTTGGGGGAGTGTACCCAACTGGGAATCCAGTCCACTGGATGTTGATCCCGTTTTGTTTTGCAAACCTCAGTGCTGGCAAGTTATCCAGAATCATATTCACCTGGTACAACTCACGTGTTCTTTGTTTTAACAGTTTGACATCATTTGCACTCAACGGGTTTGTGGTGCATAGATATACAGCTTCGTTCACATTCATTTGGAAGCGGTATGGAGAATTATCAATCTGATCTCCCATGAGGAGTTCCCCGAGATTTTCTGCACTCTTTTTTATCCCCTCAGAGGGCTTGCAGTAGGGAAGACTGTAATAGCTGAAAGGAAGCTCAGTTTCTATAGACGTTAACGAATTAACTTTAGCATATATAGGTTCCCCCTTTGAATAAGTGTGCATGTAGCTTCCCGGCAAGTAGAAGCCATTGCAAAGCTGACCAAACAAAATCACAAAGAGGAAGATTTGGTAGAAACCAACCATTCTTCGCTCTATTACAACTGGAACTTCCATACCAAATACTAGATCCCAGCAACAGATCTCAGTCTAAGCTATTGCAACAGACGCATCAATACAAGGATCTGCAGAAAACTGGAGATTGTTAACATTGATTCAACATCAAACTGAATCTACTAAATACTTTCAACATTAAGGAAATCAAAATACCAGCAAGGAACAATCAGGTGATAACCATTTTTTGGAAGGGTAACAAAGTAACAACCGTATAAACATAGAACAACTTTTAAACAGTGCACAAGATACATAGAACGCAACCAGTACGCTTAAAAGCTCAAGGCATCAACGAGAAATCACAGGGTACCAAAGAAAATACCAGTTACAAGATCCGTAGAGCCACCGAATATCAAATAGAAAATCAAACTGGTACAGATCTTGAATAAACAAATCAAGCAATCACGTCGATTCCAAATAAATCGAAAACCAATCAAACGACATAACAGAGCACGAGATCTCAACCAATCACACTCATATCGTCATTTCTATGCATGCCCCAGAAACAACATTATCTGGATTCAAAAAAGTACAAAGAAAACAAGGAAAACTACGGGGAATATAGGAGGAAAAACTTGACGTTACTTTTATTGGCGGAAATGGAACCGTTCGGGACGGATCTGAACGAATCAAACACCGAAACTAACGCGACAAAGGAGAAAAATAAACTTTCAATCTGCTTCTCAACAAGCCTTTCACGATTTTCTCCTCCTCCTTCTCCTTCTTCTCCAACTCTCGCAATCCACCTCGTAATTTGTATGTGCGTGAAACGAGTGAAACAACACAGTAAGGAAAGAGTATCTAGATCAGGAGGAATCATAGTATTTATCCCCTGTGCAGCTGAGTACGTGAAGATAACGTACACTTTCTCTCTTGATTAACGGTACCGTTATCTTTCTGTTACATTATTCATTCTCCGTTTCAATCTTCAGAGGTTCCCGTTACCGTTACGGTTTAACGTGTAAACCAACAGACCGGCTTATATTACGGCGTCGTATTTGTCCAGATGCATTTAGCGGCCAAGCCTGGGGGTTTTAGACGTTCAGCCGCATCGAAAGCAGCTACTTTTGTTCATTGATTCTGAGATCTCTTGCTCAAATACTTTCTCCGCTTCGTCTTGCTTGCGATTAGGTATTTTATCTCTTCTCTGATCTATCATTCTAGATTTTTTTTTGAGTTGTGTTCTGCGGAAGCAGTTCTATAAACCCTTGCATTTGGCTGAAGATTTGAAGTTTTTTCTCATGTCAATTTCAATGCATAGGTTAGTTTAAATCGAGGGTACTTAAAAAATGGCATGTTCCAGAGCTGGGAGACGACCAATTGGGGTCTTATTTAACAGTGTTGGTGATAGATTTGGTTTTGGAAAAGAGTACTCTACTAGGGCAATGAAAGTGGAAGGTCTCACTCAGTTCGGGAACTCTCTTTGGTCTGAAAACGTGAACACTGCTCGTGCGTTCGGGAATTTTTTGCGGAATTTTAGTTCGGAAGCTCCTGGTACATCAGAGCATATGAACCTTATCAGGAAATTGAGGGAAAGGACCAGTGCACCGATTAAGGATGTTAAGGCTTCTCTCGTTGAATGCAATTGGGACATTGGTAGGCATTGATTGTGGTTCTTTCTTATTTATTTTCAGCTTCTTTTGCTTTACTGTTTATTATGGACATAACACAGAGGCTGCTCAGAAAGATTTAAGAAAGAGAGGAAAAGTATTGGCTTCAAAAAAGTCATCAAGAACAGCTGCAGAAGGAATGCTTGCACTTGCGCAAAATGAGGGAACAGTTTCTGTTATCGAACTCAATTGTGAGACAGACTTTGTTGCTAGAAACGAAATTTTCCAATACTTGGTTAGTATCCATTGCAGCGGGCTGCTTCATTGTATGTAAAGCCATTTGTTTAGGTTTATACAATGGAAGTTTTCAACTGTTTTATTGTCTCTTTCTTTGCCATATCTTGTAGGCCTTAGCACTGGCAAAACATGCTTTATCAGTTGGAAACAGTTCTCAGCAGGTTTCTGGTGTCTTCCCTTTTGGACCTGAGCATTTTAAGGTCGGTTGCTCGGTGTACTCAATTTTGTCTTTTGATGTATTCAACTTCTTATAAGATTGCTACAGTTTGAAGGAAAAAATGAGGAGCTTGCCTCTTACTTCTCTTTTTGTTGCTGATACTTTCTGTTCAGTTTCAATCTAATTTCTCTAATGGAAGCCATTCAGGATTGGAAGCTCAATCTAGATCATCCAAAAGTAAGTGGTGAAACCACTGTTTCAAATGCTGTTACGGAGGTAGCTGCAATAATGGGAGAAAATGTAAAATTTGGACGAGGTTTCTTGTTTTCAAAAACTTCACCAGGCGTCCTTTCTACATATCTCCACACAAGTCCTCAACCAGGTAAAAATGTACAATTGTTTTTGCCATTATCCACTAAATTTTTCTTTACTTCTTTAAGCAACTCTAACTTGTTGATTTAAGTTCAGGTTTGGGTCGTATAGCTGGGATTGTATCTCTTGAAGTAGATGATAAAAATCCCCAAGTAGATGCTCTTCAGCGTGTAGGATCAGAACTGGCTATGCATGTTGTAGCTGCAAAACCCTTATTTTTAACTAAAGAGTTAGTTTCATCTGAGGCCCTAGCCAATGAACGCGAAATTTTCAAGTCTCAGGTAATTATCACTTGATTTGATTTCGCTGGTTCTGTTATAGAATTGAGCTGGAGTTTCTTAATAGATTGGCCTAAGTTGAAATGCGGTATTTCCAAATGTGATATGTCAGGCCGAAAGTGGAGGCAAAGCTCAGTTTGTTGTGGAGAAAATGGTGGAAGGTCGTCTGCGAAAGTATTTTGAAGAGGTTGTTTTAATGGAGCAAAAGTTTATTGTGAACGACACTTTAAATATCAAGGTATGTAAATTTAGCTTTTCATTTAAACCACTGAATGAGAGCAAAGCTTTTAATGGCATTTTATTATTCCACAGACACTTGTGGATAATTTATCCAAAGAAGTGGGTTCTCCTGTGAAAGTTGGGAATTTTCTGAGAGTTGAGGTTGGGGAAGGAATCCAAAGGTAATATTTCAGAGGCCATATATGTTTATGTAAAGCTTGCTTTTTTAGATGTAGCTAAACCAATACATGTGTTCTTTAGCAACACCTTAGCAGCTACCTGTTTTTTGTATTTTGAAGGCTGGAAGCATCAGATGCACCGGTTGCTCAAACTGCTTGAAGACCTTAAACGCCCTTATTTAAAAGAAAAAAGGTGCTACATTTACACATCTTTTCTTGGATTAGATATACTTGTCTTTTTTTGGCTCCGAGATCATTCACCATTTTGCGTCAATGTGATCTTGATATCACCCAATGTTGATCTGCCTTTCTCACATTTTCTTATAAAAGCATGAGTGTGTATTCCACTCAATTTAGCTACTCTGATCTTGTGTTGAATTGTGTCCTATTGCTTGTTCAATCTTTGGCTTCTATGCTTGATATCTGTTCGAGAATTTGCTACAATAGTGTATACACAGGAAGGATCATCTTAATCCTATAAGACTATATTGCAGAACCACAGGTACTGGCTCAAGAACAACCATATAATGTCTCAATTCATTGTCTGGTTTCTTGGATGCTATAAACGTTCCTGCTTATGACTGTTCAGTCAAGGAAATGCCAATAGTTAACCAAGAAAATGTTCTTTTAGCCATTCACATTGTAGTTTCTTACAAAAGACGGATGATATGCTTACATATGATTTTACATATTTAACATCAGCAGGATTTTCTAGATACGCAGATGGGGATGATTATCTTAATGGAACTTGAGGCTGGTCAAGATGTTGTTGTTAACTGGATCAGCCAAATGATCAAGAAGGTTCTGGTAAGGTCCAACACCAGTCACTAGTCCCTGAATAAAGTAACCGAGGACAGCTAACATTGCAAGTCTCCCGTTCTTGACCTCCTTGAGTTTCAGTTCCTTCATCGATTTCTCGTCTTTACCAAACCCTAGAGGGTTAAAGAATGGCCCACCCGGGTAAGCCGGTTCTCCTGAACCAGCTAATCCCTTCTCCAAACCTAGGAAGTATTGTTTCCCCATTGAACCTGGCTTGTACCAGTCCTGAAACCTTCTGTGTTCTGCAAATCCCATCAAAGCCAACTCTAGAACAAAGAGTGTGTAAGGGTCAGCCCAGTAGCTGTATGTTCCAGCAGGTGGGATCACTCCGGTTTGGAACCAGGGAAGTGCAGTATCTGCAGGAATCAAACCAGCCTTGCCTAGAATCTCAGGGGCAATAGCTCCAGCTGCACCCAACATAGCAAACCGCCCATTGATAATCTCCCCATAGGCTAGCCATTTCGGCTCGATGAACCCTCCTGTACCTTCAGGGTCTGATAGACCAAGCGGGTCAAACCCAAAGTCTCCGGGTAAGCTACAGAATCACAAGAACACATGCCCATGTCACAATCTAAAGCTAAAGACAGCAAGTCCAAGTAAGAAAGACTCTGTTTACCTTCCATCCAAGTATGAAAGACTCTGTTTTGATGCAAACCATAAAGGTCTATTTGCTCCTTGCTGAATCCAAACACAAACATGGTAAGATTCATAATAACTTATACATGTAGAGATATAAGATATGGTTTTGTTTATGTACCTTGACAGGTGGAGTTGATGCAGCCTTAACAGCAAAGGAGCATTTCCTCTGGGCGGTTGCAGCTGGTCTCGCACCTAGGATCTGTCTAGCATTCTCTGCATAAGAGGTAAGAGAAGAAGATACAAGTGCTTGTGTTGCCATTGTCTTTTGTTCCTCAACTCCTTCCTCTGCGTATTTTGGAACCAAGAATATGGTTTGGTGATAATAGATAAGCAGTAGAAGTAGCTAAGTGGTTTTGCTTTTAGATTAGGTTGGTATCTGGATCACCATTAAAATGTATCCACGTGGCATCATGGATAAGCAGAATTTGTTCTCTGTTTTTGCTGATATGCAGTAACTAAAAAATCTTTAAAACGATTTTAATTGGATGATTCTTTGCTTCTTGTTGGATCAGAGGGTTTGAAAGCTTTATCGCCTTGACGGAAAATTTGAAATTTTCCTTATTGAAAAACGCGCGAGGGTTTGAATACACGCGCTAAAGATCACGCGCGTGAGTATTTAACGGCTTACGACGATGACGAGAGGGCCCTCTCTCTAGCCTTTAACTACCTTCTCCGCGAAGGTGTAGAGTTAACAGGTCGCGGATCGCTACAGTAGAGAGATCGTTTTTTTGGGAATTCTTTAACCCTAATTCTTCAATGTCAAATCGGATCTCTGCTACGGAACGATACGATCCGCCTTTTGAAAGATTAGTTCTTCTACCTTATCGAAGGTGATACTTCTTCTCTTCTCTCTATCTTTCCTCTCTTTTCGCTCTCTAGTGGTTTACTCTCTGTTGATTTTGTTTCTTCGTCTGCTGTTTCTTCCTTCGATGTATCGTCTCTGGCTCACAGAAACCAGCCTGACTGCCCGACTTCGGAAGGTATGTGATCTTTGTCCCTATGTTCTTGCTTGCTCTAATGGAAGAAACGAAGCATATTGGTATCTACTTCTCTAGGTTACAGCTTAGATTGAATAGGCCGAGGAAGAGAAGTAACCTGACTGTAGAGACACTAGTACTTTCGTTAGCATATGAATCTAAGAAATCATATAGAATCAACCTGAGTTTCAGATCTTGCGATGATCTTACTGTCTCTCTTTACTAGCAAATCCGCTGGTTTTTCTTTTCTTTCTCTCCATTGTTGTGTTAGTTTTGCGTAGCTGCTTGAAACTGGTCCTTGTTCAACCTTTAACAGAAGAAGAAGCTATATCGAGTTTTTCTGATTATAATATTGTTAAAGATGAGATTCTTTGTTTGGTCGTGTTCTTGGCTAAAGCAAGAGTAATATGCAGATGACAGTAATCAACCTCTGGCTGATCAAACAATAAGCCACGAGACCAATGTTGATGACAGTAATGAACCTCTGGCTGATCAAACAATAAGCCACGAGACCAATGTTGATGACAGTTATGAACCTCTGGCTGATCAAACAAGAAGCCATGAGACCGATGTTGATGACAGAAATCAACCTCTGGCTGATCAAACAAGAAGCCATGAGACTGATGTTGATGACAGTAATCAACCTCTGGCTGATCAAACTAGAAGCCACGAGACTGATGTTGATGACAGTAATCAACCTCTGGCTGATCACACAATAAGCCACGAGACCAACGTAGATGACAGCCATCAACCACTAGCTGCTGATGAATCTTCCTCAGGGTCAATAACTCTAAACAACTTCCGTACAAGTGAAGCTTATGAGCTTTTGAGGGAGCGTAAGAATCTGAACTATCTCTCTATACATTTAAGTCGTATAATCTTATCAGTTTCCGTCACACTAATATACATTGACATACTGACCCACATCTGGAGAGTCAGTACTTGTAGAACCTCTGAACCTTATGAGCTGAGGTGTTTTAAAAGTCATTTCCAAAGCACTCACTTGATGTGCGTGTATCAAATTACAGGTTGGGCAGCTGCATTGCGTGAATACAACGACCCTACCCTGGATTCATCAGGTTAGTGTTAACCCTCTCTATCTAGTAACTCTTCTGCTGCTTGAGTTTCCTGGAATCCTCAGTTAAGATTTCATGAATAATCTCCTCTTTTCCTTCCACAGAGAGGCCAGTGATGCATTATGGAGGCTACGTTTGGGGTAAACTACCTCACCAGGTGACAAACCAACATGCTTTAGCTCTTTCAACATGTGTAAAATCGAACTTGTCTTTCTTATATTGTGTAACAAAACCATTACAGATCATAGCTTCAAGAAACAACACACTGCCTATGTCGATGTCACTAGAGGATTACACAAAAGAATTACAACGAGGATTGTTGACTCCAAAATTCCCAAACATCATTCAAAAAAAGGACCTTAAAAAAATGAAGGGTTAGTATAGTACATCTTAGAGAAATGACTTTACATAGTGTAGTAGCAGAACAACACATAGATTTCCATTTTTGCTGCAACTTACGCAACACTTGATTTCGAAATACAGGACCAAGATTTTATCTCGTTTTAATTGTGCATTATTTTATTATTTTATGCTTTAAATGAAAAAAGGAGGTTGGTTATGGTAACCGGTCGAATTCAATCATTTTCAAAGTCTTTCACATCTAAAACCAATAAATTTGCTTCTAAAGCAACGAACAAGACAAAGACAAAAATTTGTCTACCCTTTTTGAATATAACAGAGCTCTAATGGTTAGAGTTCAATTATATATTACTAATTTTTTATTCAATTCCTCAACTGCTTCGTTGTATTTAATCTAAACTATTTATAAAATTCATCATCGTTCTCCACTACTTAGTTTCTTTCTCTCTCTCTCTCTCTCTCTCTCTCTCGATTTCGTCAATTCAGATCCACAACGAAGATGAAGCGTTGCTCAGTTTTCTTCGTTTTTTGTTTTATTTCTTTACCATTTCCATCCATTGTTAATGCTCAACAAGGTATTGATTCCTGCGCTTTACCTCTACCTACTCTCAACAACCTCTCCTTCGACTTAACAAATCTTCAATGCGTCGACGCTTGGCCTCTTCAAAGCTACGTCCTCCGAGTAAGTCTCTTTCCAATTTCCATTTTGCAATTTCAAAATTCAAACTAAAACTCAATCGAATTTAAAAATTAGTACGCGAGAACTGGAGATAATACATGGAGTTTCATCTTATCGACGCCGGATTCGAGCTCCTACATCGGAATTGGATTCTCAACAAACAATCAGATGATCGGAAGTAGTGCTTTAGTTGGATGGATACCTTCCGATGGAACTTCAGGAGTTGTGAAACAGTATCTTCTCAGAGGTCAATCGCCGGATCAGGTTTTGCCTGATCAAGGAGATCTACCGATCGTTAATAGCTCGTTGACGATCCAATCTATCTCGTCGCGACTTTTCATGAGTTTTCAATTAACGGTGGCGTTACCGCGTACGAGTATTTTGTATGCTATGGGACCCGCCGGATTCTTCCCAATTTCGCCGGCTAACAGACTCAGAGAGCACCGGTTCATGACAACTACTTCCATTAATTATAATACAGGTAAGCATAAGCCACCTTTATTTAGTAATTAATTAATTAAAGTCAAATCATTAATTAAGTCCACCGTATTTAATTACTAATTTAATCCGGAGGATTAACGAATAGGAGTACATAATTTGCAATCGTCCATTACATTTTTTTTTGTTTAAGGAGTAGTTAATGAATTTAATTAATTAATATAGGGATTAGTTACAGTGACGTCGTTTTGTATCATTATTTTACCTACTTTGTATTATATACCAGAATTTGCCAACGACCCCCACCTCTTGCCCATTTTCGAAAAAAAAATATTATTTACAAGAAGACAATATTTTTAATCGTATACTTCATTTTTAATTATTACTACTACTATATTATTATATTATCTCTAATCGTATAGTTCATTTTTTTTCTTAAAAAGTAATTATATGAAAAAGAAAAAAATGGAAACAATTATCTCTAATAGATTTTTAATTTTGTTTTATTTTAATTTTATTCTTGTAAGTTTGAAGAAATTACGAATTAAAAAAACAAAAAAAATCATTGGATTCTTAAATGATTATAATATAACTTATATAGTGTGATAGTGATTGAGTTATATTAATTGATTTCTCACCAAATTGTAAATATGTCGAGAAATCAAGAACAAAAATAAAGAGTAAATCGTACAATTTTATGGTCAAGTCATATCATTTATTTATTTATTTTGGTATTGCTGATAATGAAATATGAAAACGTCACATTATGATTTCAATAGTTTGTTTTCCAATTTGTAATTAATTCTGGATTTATACTTGAATATAGTTAGTTATTCAACACAGCCATTACATTTGATTTTTATTCTTTTTGTATATATGAACAATATAATAATTTCATCGACTTAATATTAATAGATTTATAATAACTTGTCTTAAGATTCTTAATTTATTAACAATATATTATAATAAAGATTCCAATGAATTAATCAGATAATTTAAGGTTATAATACAAATAAATAATGTTATTTTTTAACTTATTTTATTAATAATTTGATGAATAAAAGGTACTCAAACTGAGGTAAAAACAGCACCATACAGTAAACTAAGGAAGACACATGGACTTATGAACATGTTCGGATGGGGAATTCTAGTCATCATTGGAGTCATAGTTGCTAGACACATGAAAAAATGGGAACCAACTTGGTTCTACGCCCATATAGCCATTCAAACCACCGGTTTTCTCCTTGGTTTAACCGGTATTATCTGCGGTTTAGTTCTCGAAAACCGCACCAAAGCCAGTGTCACAACACATAAAGGCCTTGGAATAACCATACTTATCCTCGGCATCCTACAGGTCTGTCTTCTATATACAACATCTAAAATATCAAGACCGACTTTAAAATTTTGGAGATCTAAAACAAAATCTAAAATTAGAGCTACTATTATATTTATAATTTTTAAACAAAGATAAATATATCATTCGAGAGCGGTTTAGATTGGAGATCGAAACGAATGTTTTGTCTGGCTTAACTCTAGATCGCTCTTGCAAAATATAAAAATAAAATATTTCAACCGGTTGTTTTTTGACAAATATTTCGAATTGTTGTTTGTGGAAAACGTTTCGACCAAATTTTAACTAAATCGTTTTTTTAAAATTTCAATAAAACTCACATTTACAACATGTGTTTTTTGACAACACTATTTTGTCGAAAATTGGAGGATAATTGCTATTTTCGATCAAGTTTTAACCATTATTTTTATAAAAAAAAAATTGTATGATTTTTTGTAGTGACAAGACCAAAATAAATGACTAATTTACATTATATTTTTTGTAACAGGTGATGGCAATGTTGGCTCGACCACATAAAGATTCAAAATACAGAAAATATTGGAATTGGTATCATCATAACATAGGAAGAGTATTGATAATACTTGCAATTTCTAACATTTTCTATGGTATTCATCTAGCTGATGCTGGCTCGGCTTGGGTCGGCGGCTATGCTTTTGCGGTCGCGGCTTTGGCGCTTGCAGCTATTGCTTTAGAAATTAAAAAGTTCTTGAAAAAGTAATTATTTATTACTCCTATTACTTCAATATATTTCTCTTCTTTTTATTTTATTGTTACATTATTTATTTTGATTAGGATTTGTTGTGAGATGTATTGAACAATTTTTTTGACTAATCATTTGGATGAGATGTGTTTATTTATTTATGGTCAATTTAATAATTTGAGATTTCCTTACTCTTTTTTTAAGAAAATAATTCTTGACAATATTAATTTTTTTGTAAAATTTCATATTTGATTTTAAATCAGGATTTATCATATATATGTGATTATTTAAAACATGTAAATTCGAATAAGTATTTAATTATATTTTAGAATCCATATAGTAAATATAAATCAGTATCTTCGGTAATTATGTGGCATATCAAAATCATGAATTTAGAGGCAAAACAAATAATAAACTAATTATATATTGATATGAGGAAATTTAGATTTTTTTCTAAAAGTAAATAAGAAATCATAATTTCAACTAATATGTAATATTATCGATATGTGGAAAACATAATATTATGTATCATGATAAAAAAGAAATATCTATTTTATTTTATAATTTATGAAAAAACTAAAGTTTAGTACCATTGAAGTTGAAAATGAATGACTTTTACCAAAATAAAAAGTTGAAAATGAACAAATAGGTGATTATTGGGATTATTATAA
The DNA here is from genome assembly GCA_000411095.1 of Aethionema arabicum. Lineage (NCBI taxonomy): Eukaryota > Viridiplantae > Streptophyta > Magnoliopsida > Brassicales > Brassicaceae > Aethionema > Aethionema arabicum. Next base: position 345,503 of record KE152178.1, on the reverse strand, counting down.
GTAATTATTTAATTAAGAAAAAGGATGAGTTGGGCTTGGTATGATAATGGGCTTAAGAAAGCCCCATTTAAAACTGACCCAAATAGTTGACAACTCAGAACTGTTCGCCGGCGAGATTGCACTGCAGCGTTTCGAAGAAGACGAAAGGGGAGAAGATGTTGAGGACTCGCCTTCTCTGGTTTACGCTTGGATTTTCAGTCACCGGAGCTTCCATCTCTCATCTCGTTTGGAAGGATCTCTATGGCGAACGTTACGCTATCTCTTCTGATGTAATTTTATCTGTTTTTGAAGATCATCCCTGCGAAAAGTCCTAAACAGAAATGCTCGATTTCTTACATCTAACCTTTCATTGCTGCAGATGAAGGAGAAATTCCATGCTCTTGAAGCTAGGGTTTCGGGTCTGGAGTCTTCCGGATGTGAGAATCCGAGTCCTGCTCAGGTCATCTCTCTTTTTACCTCGATTGATTATTGATGAAATCATCTCGAATCTACTGAATCAATGAACCTATATTTCTGTGACCTGAAATTCGTGGAAACTATTCGTTAATCACTTCTCATTATCGATTAAATTTCTCCAAACTCGTCAAATCATCGATGATTAGAAGCTAGAAAACAACATAAAGGAATAGTTCAAATTGTTACATCAGCTTCTCATCGTTACATAGAATAGTTTTAAACATTGAGATTCAACCAGAGCCATAAACCACAAAACTGTTAATTCTATTTACATCATTGAGTGTTTCAGCTCTGGTTGCTTAATATTCATGGCTTCGATTTTTCAACCAATCTGAGTTTTTTTTCTTCATCTCATTGTTGTCTGTGTATTGGTGAAACTAAGAAAAGCATTACAAGAAGTTATTCTAATGATAATTCATAGCTTTATGCTTCTTCAAATGATTCATTTACGCTTTGTTCAGTTTGTTTTAGTCTATACACTTATATTCAAATGCTTCTTCTTACAATGAATCATTGCTCTGTAATTCTTCACCATTATCTAAACACTATCTTGTCTCTCTCTGTGCAGATTGAGAGTTGAGTTCTAGGAAAGCTTCCATCTCCAAATTAACCCACAATTGGCTGAATTCAAGAGGGAGTCGTAATCTCCACTTGGGTACTTCTTACTTCAAACATGTTTTACAAAATCTCTAAACCAAAAATCTTTAAAAAAAACTGTCTTTTTCACTCCAGCTCTCTTCTGTAAGCTATGTACCCACTTGCTTCTCTATTTCAAATCATTTACCTTCCCTATGACAATAAAATGCTGTGCACATGTAAGTCTCCTTTCAAGACAAAGAACACAGCTTCTCTAAACACCAGATCTCTGTTTAATCCAATCATATGGTTAGTTACTTCTATCTACCAAACTCTTCATGATTTGTCTCAAAACGGTTCAGATCATACACAGATTACACAATAGATGAAAAAAAAGATACTTTCTTGCTGTTTCACTAAAAATGGGTCGTATGTAATTGGATTGCATCATATGAATTGTTATACATTTGATACTAACAAACAACTCAGCACCTCTTAAAAAGTGCATCTTTAGGCTCTAATAAACCCTCCAAAGCTTCTTGAACCCAATTTTATACAAAAGACACCTTTTTTTTTTTTACCACAAATCTATTCACATCCTAAAAAACACCAATACAACCCTCTACTTGTGCATCAATTAACCGCATGCTAAAAAAACATTCAAGAAACTGACGAAATTTGCAAAAAAAAACTATAAAAAAAAACTCTAAGGAGTCAGGAGAAACCCGTATTCTATGATTATACGAGTAGCCCACCATTTTATTCCTTCTTTGTTGATATCTCTCCCTGGACTAGACAAGTTTACTGGTCAGAACCATCAAATGGGTTCTTTAAAGATCACGTCTTTCTTTGATGAGATGGACGAGGAAGAATTGAATTCGCCAAATCGTCGTTCATCTTTACCGGTAGAGGCGGCATCTGCTTCATTACCTCCGGCATATCATTCAAGCTGCAAACAAACCCATTTGTTCAAAATCAGTAAGTAAACAACTTGAGCTCATACATTACAATTTCTTCAAGAAAGTTTTGATCTTTTAAGAAAAAGAAATTGAAAATTTTCAAAACAGATTTCGATTCAATAAGACATGTAATTGTATTACTCATTCAAGATTGCGAGGATATTGTCCCGGGCTTTGCATAAGATATTAACGTTCTCATGTATCTGCAATCAGAAGAAACAATCTCTAAGAAAAGATGGAAAATTTGGGTGTAATTCGATCAAATTCACGCGGATTTAGTTGAAAGTTACCTGAAAAGCTGAGAAATTTGCTGAAACTTGATTAAACATTTGAGCATTTTGTTCAAGAAGATCTCCACTTACACCACCAATAGCTGTAAGAACCCAAAATAAACACTAATCATCCTTCTAATTCAATCTACAAGAAGCACAAAGAGTAAGAAAAAAACAGATTCTTGAAGACAAACCTTTAAATGAAATACCATCATCAGTATCTACAGGTATCATAGGCGGCGCATATGACGGTCCATTAGGATGTGCATTCAAATGAGATGAAGACTTAGCTGCAGAATCTGCAGTTTTTTCCTATCAAAACAGATCATAAACACTATTCAATCACCAAAGATTCAAACACACAATAACCAATCCAAAAGCACATGTCAAAATGACTAAAAATTTCGAGTAAGTTACAAGATTAGAAATATACTTTCTTATCTTTACTTTTCCTTGAGGAATGATCTTCTTTCCTACGTTTTCCATTTTCTTTTCTCTGTAATCACATAACAAGATTAAAAACCAATCAAGAACTATGAAAACTTGTGAAGAGGGAATTGCAAAAACCTACACTCATCCATCTACAACGCAGCGCTACATCTCTGACAGTTTTATCCTTCATTTTCATTGCAATCTTAGCGTAACGAACAATTGTAGTTTCTGATGCATACCTGTAGAAGAACATCATTAACCAAAAGAGTGATTGAATATAACAAGAATGATACAAGAACACTCATACAAAAACCAAATCATATATGCTCAATTGCTCATCATGCTTCATAAAAAAACATATGGGCTAGCTAATCAATTAGCTCAAAAATGGATCAAGAAACCAAATGGGTAGCTAAGACATGAGCTATATAACAGATGAAACAAAGCATAATTCAAAAACAACAAGAAAGCTAACATCTTTCAGACAACAAAACTGAGAGCAAAAGCACATTTTCGTTATAAAATTTCAAGGAATTATGCTTAGAGAAACAATCTCAAGATCCCTGAAAGACCAAAGCCATAGAAGAGAATTCAAATTTGACAATAACAAACCGGCAAAAAGCTAAAAAAGTTTTGGATAAAACAGCAAATTCATATCTTAAAAGGACAAAATCGAAAGAGTAGAAAGATACTTTGCGAGCAAATCTTCCAATAATGACTGCTCTTCAAGATTCCAATCCACAGAGATGCCAGGATTATGCCTTAAAGCACTAATCGTCTGAGAATTATCCGTGACGGTGGCTCCACCGCCGGAGCCGCCTGTATTTCCACCATTATCGACCGAATTTACAGCAGCGCCATTCGTAGCTGCCGAAGAAGAAGATACCTTCTGGGCTGCTGACGAACCTTCTTGATTGTTACCTGACGGGTTCGCACTCGCCGCCATCAATACCCCCACGTTAATCACTGAATCCCTCGAGATAAATTCCACAAGCTTTCCCCCAAAATTACAGAGATTTCCCACCAAACAACTGTAAATTTCGGGCAATTGTAGAAGATTGAGGTGTATTCAGATATGTCTGCGCCGGAATTGGAACAGAGAAAGAGAGAGAAAGCTGCTGAGAAAAACCGAACGCCGACTGGGTTTCTCTCAAAAAAATGGAATCTTGTCACTAAAAGAAATTTTGTTTTTCATCTTTATCCTTTTTCCTCTGATTATATTTCCAGATTTGGGTTTAACTGTAAATTTTGGTTTTCACGCGGCTTTTATTGGTAAAGTTTGTAATTTTAGGGACTTAGATATAAATAAGATGATAGTAGAAAGTGATCCGTTTGTTTTCTCTCGTTTTTCGAGGTCCCTCCTCTGTCTTCTTTCTCTATCCTCTCTTTTTCTCTCTCCGCGCTTGGAGATTTCCAAGGGCGCTCTCAAATCCTCGTCTCAGCTATGGCTTCGCAACCATCAGGTTAGTCTTAATCATCTCAAATCTAACCCTAGCGGAGTGGAATTCCTGTGTCTCGATTTTGAATTTTCCTTCTGTGATTTTGGTTGATTCGATGGGACGCCTCATGTTCTCCAATTTCGAATTTCGATTCAACATCGTCTGGAATTAATTAGGGTTTTGATCTATCGAATGAGAATCTGTTTCAACTCTTTTCTTCTACCCAGAAACTCGAGGGTTTCGCTGTAACGTTCTTCGTAATTCGAAGTCCTTTTAAAATTAATCCAGCTGATTTAACTTTAATTCCTATCATAAAGAATTGATCTATGGCCGCGACACTGTTGTTGAAGCTCTGACTGTAAAATTCGAATTGAGGAAGCTCAATGTTATGTAATCTCTAATTTGATTAGAACTTTAGCAGATTGTAGTTCTTGTAAATTGCTTACTGAATCTTCTTATCTTATGGTTTTGCCTGTGATCGAGGTTACTGAATCTTCTTGTAAATCGCTGCTGCAGGTGGAAGCCCTCCTAAACCCTGGGAACAAGAAGGGAACAATACATCTGGTCCTAAACCTTTCAGGCCTCCATCAAATACCAGTACAGCTGATTCAGTTGAAGCTTCTGGTACAGCAAATCCTGGTGAATTAGTTTCCTCCGCGAATAGAACAACTCCAGCTGCTAATATGAATGCACTGAGTAGACCTGTACCAGCTAGACCTTGGGAACAACAGAGCTATGGGGGAGCTTATGGAGGTGTAGGTGGTATTAACTCTGGGTATGGATCAGGTACATATGGTTCAACATTAGGTGGAGGGTATGGAGGAGCTTATGGTTCATCTTATGGTGGTGGAATGTATGGTAGTAGCATGTATAGCAGAGGTGGTTATGGTGCTGGTGGTGGTCTTTATGGAGGTTCAAGCATGTATGGTGGTGGCGGGATGTATGGTGGCGGTCTCGGCGGCACTATGGGTGGTTATGGTATGGGAATGGGAGGTGGCATGGGCATGGGAATGGGTATGGGTCCTTATGGTGGTCAAGATCCAAACGACCCTTTTAACCAACCTCCATCTCCTCCAGGCTTCTGGATATCATTTCTCCGTGTGGTATTGTTTTACCTCTTCATGCTTCCATTGTTTAGCTGATCAAGAACCTCATGTTTGGTTTTAATGGCAGATGCAAGGTGCTGTGAACTTCTTTGGTCGTGTAGCAATGCTGATAGATCAGAACACACAAGCATTTCACATGTTCATGTCTGCTCTTCTTCAGGTTTCTTTCTTTTTTCCACCTTTGACTCGTTGTTCTGATTTCATGGTCTTTGGTTTTAACTGTTTAAAGCATTTGTCCACAGCTTTTTGATCGTGGAGGTATGTTGTATGGAGAGTTAGCTAGATTTGTATTGCGTATGCTTGGGGTTAGAACAAAGCCTAGAAAGATGCAGCCACAGGGTCCTGATGGACGCCCTTTACCTCACCAGCCACATGGAAACCAGAACTATCTCGAGGGACCTAAAGCCGCTGCACCTAACGGTGGAGGTGGTTGGGACAATGTATGGGGAACCAACGGTAGCTTCTAAATTACTTCTTTTCGATACCGGAATCCTTAAACGTTGGTCCAGAAAACATCAAGTGAAGACAACTCGTGCAGTGGCTCGAACAAAGATTGGACTATACAAAAGCCAGATGAATTGTTCGTTTACCAATCGAGTCTCTGCATAACTTCTGTGTCTCTTCTTTGTCTTTTCTCTGTCTCTGTGTTTCTAGTTGTGTGATAAACAAAACTGCAGATAGATATTGATGTTAAGAAATATGGAAATTGAAATAAAAGTGTTATAAAACCTTGTGTGGACATCTCAGTTTAACTGAACCAAATCCTGTTTAAAATAAAAAAAAAACTAAAGCTTTCGTGCATAGGAACTCCAGTTTGGTCCTATAACCATTACTTCTTCTGTCACGAGTGTTGTATAAGCATTCACTCTGTGTAATCTAAACATCTCAATTGCTCTATGAGTCAGCATCATGTTCCCATTCATGTAGAGAGTCCGGAGATTCCTGCAACCGAATCTAAGAGCTAGTAACCCTTGGTCACATAAGTTCCTACACCGGTTCACATGGAGTTTCTGCAACTTATTGCACCACTTTCCTATAGCTTGCCATCCCAAAACCCTAACTTCATGACACAAAGCCAAGTTCCATTCTTGCAGCAATGGACAACCTTTAGCTATTGCTTCAATGGACTCATCGCCAACTGTTCTACACATCCTTAAGTTCAAGAATCTAAGTTTTGAGGCCATTCCAGATCCAAAAGATACCAATCCATCTTTGCGAATGCAAGTACTTGGACCTGAAATGTTTAGAAACTCAATCCCACCGCCGCTAATCATCTCTGTTATACCCTTTGGATCAAGCTTACAAGACTCAGCCTCTACATAACCCAAAGTTGAGGAACAACCACTAAATCCAACACCAGTTATGTCCCTGCAGTTTGAGATCTTCACTGACTCAAGCTGCAAACATGCTTGTAACAATGCTTTTAACCCAGCATCAGATATAAGAGGACAGAACGAGAGATTCACACGTTTTAACGGCAAAGAAGCCATGGCTAATGTTTCCAACCCAATATCAGTGATATCGCAACGGTAGAGACTAATGACTCTTAAACTAGGACATAAGCTCACAATGGTAGAGATTCCAGTATCAGAAATCTCAAAGCAACAATCTAAGTAAAGATTATGCAGTCTTGCACCTAAAAACCTAAGAGAGATTAGACTTGAATTATCCAACATTGTGCAACCAGAAAGGTTAAGATGTTCCAACCACTGATACCGACTAAGAACCCTATGGAGTTCATGCGACTTTACATCAGGACATCTCTGCGAGAGAGACGAGGGTTCCAAGAAAGCAAATGAGCACCAGAATTGAAGAAATCTACGGTTTATGTTTTGAATGTTCAGCCAACGATGACAAGTTAAACCAAATGAATCATGATCAGCAACACAAAGTCGTTTGAAGATCAAGGAGAGACAATCATCTGGAAGGTGAATAATGGAGGTTTCAACATCAATAGACTCAGACAAATTCTCCATCTCAATTCAATTCCAGTATATACAATAAACAAGGTAACCACTATTTCGCACTAGAAGTCTCACCAGCTCGAAATAGAACAAAATCTAAGATCTGCTTCAACGAATGTTGCTTTTCTTAGTCTGAAATCAAGCAAGGTAACCACTTTTTTGCTCAAAATGAAGTAATCCAGAGAAGAAATACTTCAATTCAAACCAGATGATGACTGTGTATCAATCGAAGCTCCAAATCTTGGAGCTAGACGTAATCGGATAATAATAAATCAAGATCAGGGAAGATAATTACATAACGATTCGAAGCAGTCTCCACGAAGAAAAACTAGAAGCCATTAAACCCTCGCTAGGTTTGGATTTTGCTTGAACTGATCTCACGAATTTAATGGAGGAAATAAATCCATTACTGTTCAATTACTACAATCCAAAACCGGAATCCCAAACAAAGAGAACCGGACCCGAATTGTTTTGCTTAACCGGATTTTAATTTTCTGCTATTTTTTTTTTTTTAATTTCATTTGTATCCTTATATTTATTCATTAATGTAGACGAATCTGGACCGTTGATTTACATGGTTCTGCTTTTAACGAATGGCAGACGTTGATTTACATCACACAGTAGTTCGCTAGGGTTTTAGTATTTAAGATTCGTTTTTTCTTCTTTTCCTTCCGCCAAAACTTGTCACGTTTCGGCGACCAACCTCACTGATCTCCAGCCATGGTAATGATTCATTCTCGCTCCCATTTCGTTTTGCTTCGTGCGTTCCGCGATTTTTATGAGTTTCAGTTGATCTGGAATCGTAGATATACTATCGAGCTTGTTTCGGCGGGTCTTTTCGTGGTGTAGAATCGTTGTTCGTAGCTCAAACGAAATATTGTCGATCTATTAGCAACGATTCCCTTACGAAAATCTTCTATTTGCGTTTGATTGTGGCCTTTTCGTTTGTTAATTTATTTTGATTTTTTGTTCTAGGTGTTTGTGAAATCCCAGAAGAAACAAGCTTACTACAAGAGGTTTCAAGTTAAGTTCAGGAGAAGGCGTGGTATGTGATCTATCATTTTCGTCTCTCATTAGTTGCTCTGATTTCTTCAGCAAACGATTATAGTTTCATACTTGTGATATTGTAGAGGGAAAGACTGATTACCGCGCGAGAATTCGTCTTATAAATCAGGATAAGAACAAGTATAACACCCCCAAGTATCGTTACGTTGTCAGATTCGTAAGTATCCTCTGCTTTTGTCTCCCATTGTTGATCAAATTGAAATGTTTCTTATAAACATGTCTTTTTGCTAATGAAAGACAAACAAGGACATAATCGCTCAAGTTGTATCCGCTACTATTGCTGGTGATCATGTTCTTGCATCTGCTTATGCTCATGAGCTCCCTGGATATGGCCTTAACGTAGGGCTTACAAACTATGCTGCAGGTATGTATATGTAAAAGTTGTAACTACTGGGTTGTTTTAATCTTCTTTTTATCTGCTTAATAAGTCTTATTATTTGCTCTTCCAGCTTATTGCACTGGTCTCCTTCTTGCTCGTCGTGTCCTTAAGATGCTTTCAATGGATGGTGAGTACGAGGGCAATGTTGAAGCCACAGGGGAAGACTACTCTGTTGAGCCAACTGACAGCAGAAGACCATTCCGTGCTCTTCTTGATGTTGGTCTTGTCATGACAACAACTGGAAACCGAGTTTTCGGTGCGCTTAAGGTACACATCTAAACTTGACTTTTTATACTGATCTTTCTGAGTTACGAATTAATGGTTTTATAACAGCTGAGTTTATTCTTTTGGCTTTGCTGGTGTATGTTTTGTAGGGTGCTTTAGATGGTGGACTTGACATTCCCCACAGTGACAAGCGATTTGCCGGATTCAACAAAGAAGGCAAGTCACTTGACGCTGAAGTTCACAAGAAATACATCTATGGTGGCCATGTCGGCGATTACATGAAGGTAAAACATTTAACAACACCTCTTCTTGGATCCCACCATCTTCTTGCATCAGAAATCTCTTTCTCATCTTCCATTTGTATGCAGCTGTTGATGGAAGATGAGCCAGAGAAGTACCAAACTCACTTTAGTGGATACATTAAGAAGGGTCTTGAAGCAGAAAGCATGGAAGAAATGTACAAGAAGGTACACGCAGCAATCCGTGCCGATCCCTTAATGAAGAAATCAGAGAAACCAGTTCGAAAGGAACACAAGAGGTAAGTTACTTACACAATCACATGTCAAACCTAGTCAGGGATATTATCGTCTTTTGGGTTTAATAATCAATGTCTGAATTCTTTGGTTAACAGGTACAACCCTAAGAAACTGACGTACGAGGAGAGGAAAGCTAGTCTGATCGAGAGGGTAAAAGCTTTGAACGCAGCTAATGGTGCAGCTGATGACGACGATGATGAAGATGACGAAGAGTAAACTATTCTTCACTGTCTTCTTTAACGTAATCTTTGTCTACTTTATAACCAAGTTTTGGTCTTTTGTTTGTGGATTATTATCAGAATTATTTATTCTCATCTGGATATTTAATATTTTATCTTCCCATATGGAATTTTTACATGAGAAATTAAGCTTCTAGCTATATGAAAACTATTTTTATTGTTAACTTGTTAAAGTAGTTAAATAAAGAAGAATTTTATAAAATACTAGTATGATTTAAAGCGCTTTTTTTTTGTTAAGATATCTTAATGTTAGGGTATATTAAAAATACTTTTAGGTTTATTTTACTATGGTGTTTTTGCAAAAGCTTCTGCAATTAAAGCATTTTTTAAATTACTGAAATAATAAAGTTTCAATTTTTAAAATATAGTTGATTAATATTACAATTTCGCTTAATTTCTTATAGTAGACAACACTGTTTATCTAAGTTACTCCCGGAAGACATATTATATTAATTAACAACAGTTTACAAAATATTAATTTAACTACAGTTGACCACTCAATGTAAGTAGAGAATTTGTTTTCTCGTTTTCATTAACTATATAAAAATGGGGAAGTTTTTATAAAAATGATACCAATATCTTGTCAATATTACACAAAAAAAAAATCCTTAAAATACCTGCAAAAATACCTTCTTAAAAAGTATCTGTTATCTTTTAGTGCTTCAATAATTAAAAAAAAAAATGTGTTAAGAGTAATAAAACCAAATGACACGTCACAAACAAGATGAAATAGTTATCTTAGTCATATATGAGTGTACTTCTTTGGATCTTGTGAAAATTGTTGGACATTTTAACATAAATGTACACCCAATGGACCTCATAAGTCTTCATCTTTTTACTTTGTGTTCACATTCCAATCTTAAACCTCTTCCTATTTTGTTCGGTTCTTTTTTCTTATTAATATATTTACACCAAGATTGTCCAAATTTACCTAATTGTAACAAGGTTTTAATTTAATAATTAATTTTAATAAACAATAATCATATTTTCAAATTTGTATAGCATGTTTAATGATTTGCATATAAAGAGGAGAAATAAAGTTGAAGTATAGTAATAGTAGAGAGATTGGCATATAAGTCAAAAAGATTATTTTGAAAAGAGAGGCTCATGTAATTATTGCATATCATATACACTAATACACGTTCTTTTCTCGACTCACTTTATTAATTATTTTTTACTTTTTTAAATTCAAAATTATTTATTTATTTAAAAAAAATAATTCTCCATTAAACTCTTTCTTCTTCTTCCTCATGTGATCAGTAGAGATAGTGCGCAGAACACTCAAACCCCACAACAATGGCTGCCTTTTGCTTCTTCATCCTCTTCTCTCTCTTATCGTACACCTCCTCCGCTACTCTCAGC
>KE152178.1:318421-334394 GCA_000411095.1 Aethionema arabicum | reverse complement strand
GCCGCCGTACTCTCTCCTCCGTTCTTCCCACTTTACTCCGCCGCCTCTCCTCCTCCTCCGGCGCCATCTCTACCTCCTCCGGCCACTACAGTTGCTACATTTCCGGCGAACATCTCTGCTCTTGTCCTTCCTCGTTCCCCTAAGCCTCAGGCTAGCTCCCATAAGCTCCTTATTCCGGCGATCTCCGCCGTCCTCTCCGTCGCAATAGCTATCGGAATAGCTTTGTTTCTCTATGGAAGATATCGAAGTCAAATCCCAAATTTAAAAGACGAATCCAAGAGCTTAGCTACAGATATTACTCAATCTGAGTCACGAAACATCACTAACAATAATCTCTCTGTAGCTGCTTCTACCTCTGAGATTCTCTACCATAGCAACGTCGTGACGACTTCAAGCTCTGTAAACGAAAGAACCCTAGCTCCTAGGTCAAGCTTCGTGAAGCCAGAATCACCGGAGATTCGTCCACTTCCGCCATTACCGGCTTCTAGCTTCATTCATTACTATGAAACTAATCCTCTCACTGAAGAAGAAGAAGAAGAAGAAGAAGATAACGATGATTTCTACTCACCTATCGCATCTCTAGCTGGTACTGAAATCACCATTCGTCCCGGATTTGCTACTCAAGTGAACAATCCGTACAGTACTTGCTCCTGCTCATCCTCTAGCTCCGATTCACCTGTAATGTCACAAACTGTTACGAATTCACCGCCGATGAGCTCGACGGCGCCGCATTGGTCAGGAGAAAACCCTAAGTCTGAGCAAATTGAGAGACGAGTAAGAAGCAATAAGGGAAATGGATCGTTACCTTTGAGAATGTTTAGCTTATGGAATCAAAATGTTGGGTTTCCTCGGATTTCTTCTGCTTCTACTTCGCCAGAGAGAGGTATGATTCGAACGCCGGATGCATATGCTCGTTATTCTATGTACTCATCGGTTTCCACCTCGCCGGATCGGTTTTTCCGGAAAGCGTCAGAATATTCGCCGCCGAAATGGACTGATTTAAGCCGGAATGTGAAGTCTCTACTGCTTTCTTCCACTTCGATTTCACCAAGTAGAGATTTTTGTATCAACATTGGTGAATCTTCTAGATATTTGAAATCTTCTTGGGAAAATCCAGAGTTTGCTACATCTGAGCACTTTGAATCGACGGTTCCTCCTCCTCCACAACGACCACCACCGCCTCCGGTAATAACACAGAAGCCGCCTCCTCTTGTACCGCCGTCACAGCCTTTTGTTGGAAAAAAACTATCTTTCTCGGAGTTACCACAGAATTGTTGGGAAGCAGAGAGACCAAAGCAGAAGCTGAAACCTTTACCATGGGACAAAGTCAGACCAAGTTCTTACCGGAAAGCTTCATGGGACCGTCTTAAATCCAACTCTTTCAAGTAAGATACACTTCCTTTGTTTTTAGCGTTTATCTACTTGATTCCAGCTAACAAAAAAAATCCAAATATCAGATTGAACGAGGAGATTATGGAAACTCAAAGCTCATCAAATACTAAATCAAAACAGAGAAGAAGTCTAAGCTGTGATCTTCCGATGATAAATCAAGATATCAGAGTTTCAGATCCAAGAAAGGATCAAAATATTACCATTCTACTTACAAGACTTAAGCTCACCACAAAGGATGTTTGTCAGGCTCTTCTAGATGGTAAATTCACCTTTTACAAAGCTTAGTTTCTGCTCATTTCGATTGTATTGAGTTGAATCTAAGTTACCTTCTTTGAATTTCTTAACAGGTGACTACGAAGCACTTGGACTTGAACTTCTTGAGCGTTTATCAGTAATGGCACCAACTGAAGAAGACGAGGATATATTGAAGGTTTACAGTGACGATTCAGCAATTAAGCTTACCCCATCAGATAGGTTTCTCAAGGAATTGCTTAATGTGCCTTTCGCATTCGAACGAGTTAATACATTGCTCGCTGTTGCTGGCTTTGATTCTAAGCTTCAACACCTGAAAAAATCATTCAGTGTAATACAGGTAAAAAACTGAAGCTGCAGCTTGAAGATAACGAGGGACATTTATATATGTATGGTGTTATTTGCTTATGTGTCGTAACTTTTGCAGGCTGCTTGTGAAGAACTACGGAGTAGCAAAATGTTATTGAAACTTCTTGAAGCTATCTTAGAGACAGGAAACAAGACGAATGTTGCTCATGACTTCAAACTTGACACGGTCCTAGAGCTCCTAGACATGCAAGGGTTAGAAGGAAGAACCAATCTCATACAATCTGTTGTACAAAACATCATAGAATCGAAAGGTACCGAAGTCTCGAACAGTCCTTGGTGCAGGAAGCTTGTGTTACAAGTCATCGCAAATCTGAATTCAACTCTTGTCGATGTCAAGAAATCTGCAGACCTGGACTATAATGTTCTAAGAAGCGATGTATCAAAGCTTTATGAAAGAGTCAATGAAATTAGTGAGATTCTACAACTAAGCGAAGAGAGTGGAGCCAATAAAGAACAATGGTGGAAATTCAAGGAATCCATAACCCGATTCTTGAAAACCACTGCAGAGGAGATTAAAAAAATTGAAACAAAAGAAGCTTCTGTGCTCTCCACAGTGAAGCAGACCACAGAGTATTTCCATGGTGATTCAGCAAAGGAAGAATCTCAAGTTTTGAGAATATTCTTGATTGTAAGAGACTTTCTCTCCATTCTAGATGAAGTATGCAAGGAAATGGAGAGAGATGACTAGAGAACAGAGTCCTCAAGATTTCAAGTAAGATCTTAGAATCTATAGGGAACTGATGATGCATTATGTTACCTATACTAGCTAATGTAGAGTAATGCTTACCTTGTTCAAATGGTCATGGTTTCTTTGTAATGCATAAGTAGCCTGAAGAATATAATATCCTAAATTAAGTGTTTTTATTTCCGGTGTGGATCCAAGCATACCTAGAAAGATACCATAGATTACTGTTGTAGCATTTCAAGAGGGGTCCTAAGACCAACCACTTGCCCAACAACAGAGAACCATGACACCAAGTACAAGTCAACTGGCATCTGACATTTACCAGAACTGTTCCCTTGTGAAAGTAGCTTGATCCATTCTTCAGTCCCACAAGGATGTAGCTTAAACCATGGCCTGTTCAAGTACGGATGCTCCTGTAATTGGTACCAATTGGAGTCACAATCCATAGAAATCAACAACATTGCAGTACTGATTTGAGAAGATGATACCTCTTGTGTTATAAATGTCCATTTAGATTCCAGCAATAGATTTACAGAGCATGAAGGTAGATCTCTTTTGATGGTATCTAGAGACAGTGGTTGGCCATCTAGAAGACAACAAAGACAGCTTTTCTAACTTAGTTTCTAAATCAAAGAAAGGCATGAACTTAGTAGTTACAGGAAAAATTGTGAATTACCACTGCAGTATCCGCGAAAATATAGCACTGGAACTCCATATGATGCACTGTAAACTATATGGAAATCATAGTAGTGTGCTTCGTTTTCTAGGTTTTGGATCTAGAGGAGAGAAATTGAAACAAACGAATTTCAGAGATTGGAACTAGTTACTTCCATGGATTCTACTTCAGAGATGTTCAGAGAGAGTTTAAAGTTTATGTACCAAAATCGCAGAATCATCAAATAACTCTTCGTTTTCAGAGAAATTAGCTGCTTGATTTGGAGAATCAACATCTTCTTCTTCTTCTCGATTTTCCTACATATGAAGAGTAAAAAGGTAAAAACAAAGGATCATGGCACTGTATGAACAAAGAGAGGTCTGAAATTACCTCAAGTGATCTAAGAATGCAGATCTTCTCGAGTGATAAGTAGCCTTCTCCATCCTAAGAAAACACCAAAAAAGGAATCAAAATAAAAGTTCGATGTAGCAGTAACCTGGGGAATACTGTTCGACGATAATAACCGTATTTGGAAGGAGTGAAGTTCGATTGATCAGAGAAATCCATGACCAAGGAGGGAACAATTTGTTATGTAATTTCCATTTATCAGCAAAAGCTCGAGCTGCAACAGCAAAGCTATGGAGGTTAAGTTTGCCATCAAGAGAAGAGAAATCGCCAGTTTCTCGAATTGATTCCATCGGAGGATGACGTGACGGCAAATACGAAATAGGCAAGAAACGGCAAGTAGTTCTGCGATACCTTCACGTACTTATACATGGGAACAAGAAAAACGGCATGCGTTGTGTGTATTTGATATAACATGTATTCCACTATTCGTTAGTATTGTTTTTTTTAACCAAAAAATAAGGTAGAAATTAAGGAACCTAAAATTATTATTAAAAAAATTATAAATTATTTATTTTAATAACAAAAAATTAAATATTATAAATTAACCATTAATTTTGTTTATTAAATGTAATGAAATATTAACAACACCGGAAAATAATATTTTCAATGTTCAAACTACAAATAATAAACAAATTGAAATCCCCAAACTAAAAAAAAAAAAAAAAGCAGATCACGATCCAATGAATTTTTTCAAGTGGTTTTAGCATAAAAACCACAAAATCCATTTAACAACAATTTTTTTTTGTGTAATTGGATCATTCAAAACAAAGCTCATAAGCCTTTGTTTGAGCTCTTTATATGCATCCATGGTGTTTTGTATTTGCCCTAATCATTCTTCAATGAAAAAAAACCAATGATTTGGGATCTCAAAACCCTAAATCACAAATGGGTTTTTTTTTACAAACTTGATTCTAAAGCAGCAAAGCCTCCACCTTTCATCATTTGTTTAAACTCTTTAAAATTAACCATTCCATCTCCATCAACATCAACTTTGCTTATCATTCTCTTACAATCTTCTAGGGTTCTTCCTTGCTTAAGTCCCAAGGAAGACAAAACAGATTTCAACTCTTCCACTGTAATAAACCCATCTCTGTTCTGATCAAACACATTAAAAGCTTCAATCATGTCTTCTTCCTCATCTCTTTCCTCCATTATCGTCTGATACAAACCTCCAAACTCTTCAATGTCAACGTATCCATCACCATTCAGATCAATTTTATCAATCATCTGGATCAAATCTTTATCAGGAATGAAGATACCTAGATTCACTAATGAATCGTTGAGTTCCTGCTTTGTGATTTTGCCGTCACCGTTCCTGTCAAACATTTGAAATATCCGACAAAGCTCTGCTTGATCCATCTTTAAAAATCAAATGTGTATAAGTTTATAGACAAAAAGAGAATGATTTTGATGAGAACAGAACTAGGAAATGAGATACTTATAGAGAAATAAAAAGGTAAAGAAAGAGAGGAGTGGTTGCCATTTTAGACAACTCATTACAACTGTGATCGTGCTCTGCACCAGTTTTCTGTTGAACTGGTCTTAAAATAGGATCCTGTACCTCCCAAAAATAAACAAAATCTATACATATACACACGGTTTCTTCATATACCAATTTGAAACCGTGTTTTTGTTAGAACAGTTATTTCAGGTTAAACCGATGGACTCAGGTCCTGGTTCTTGCCTAAAGATATTGAATTTTGATATTAGTAACTGAGCTAGTCAAAGGGTATGTAAGCCTAACATGAGATCCACTAAAAAGATCAGCTTTTCTCATAACCAAAATCAAAAAGATGAAGCAGAATATGATAGTTAACTACTCTTATCATCTTTCATCAATGTTACTATTGAATCACTCCCATAAAACACTTGAACAAGAAGAGATCCCACAAAATGATAGCAAAGATGCAGAATCTGTAATTATAGAGCTCGGAGATTCCATATACTGCTTCTCAGCTATAAGCCTATAACAAAGAGATCCTAAAAATATGGTCATATCACTCTAAGCATATACCGAAAGTGAGAAGATCAAATCAAATAAGCTGCAAAAGGAGACTCTTTTCCCATCTGAGAAACCGCAAAATTCTATATGGTAACTTCACTCTCTCTATGTCTAAAGTTACTGGCGAGTTAAGCACAAGAGATCATCAGAATTCAACAGCATATGTAACCACAATTCGTCAAAGTGTGTTTACTCAGCTCCATCTATTTTCCGAATTCCATCACCAAACTTAGATATAACATCACAATCACTAAGCTTTCCTACGTTGTAACTGATAACAAGACCTAGTCTAAGACCATGAAGAAGCACGACAATGAAATTCAGAAAGTAACATTCACTGTAACCGCAACCCATACTTGAAGAAGCAGGGGATCTTTTAAACAAGCAAGTCATTGTTTACCACATTACAATAAAAAAAAGGTAAGGAAGATATGAAGAGACATTACAGATTCAAAATCCAATTTATTTGCAGAGTACAGAATATCTCAAAGCCAATTATTTCTCATTTGAAAAGCGAACCAACAATGGAGAATATCCTAAAAAACTTACGGAATATCCCAAGGCTTTGCCTCAGGGACAGCAACAACCATACCTTGAAGCTCCTGCGTTAGCACAACTTGGCAACCAAGACGTGAGTGCGTGTTCAGAACACGGGATCTAGAGCTTTTCTTCAGCACATACTCCTCATCATACGAACGCGGCGGGAGCTTCTCAAGCCATTCCTCTGCGATCAAGACCTCGCACTCCGCTGAGCAAGCATCAATATCATCCAATCGATGCGATGCTGGATCGATTAATCCAGTGTGAGTAAGAGCACGAAGGAGAGTCTGTCCAGAGAGCCCAATGATTTCCCGCTTGTATCCATCTGGATCTATAGCTGAAAGCCTAACGATTCGATCCGCGACTTTCTTCGTTCCTAGATGCGGAGAAGCAGCGGATACAGGAGCAGATGAAGCAGAGGTTCGAACGATTAAGGATTTGGCTAGTGGAGAGAAGCGGTGGATTTGAGATGAGAGTTTCCGCAGCGTCGTCGCCATTGTCGTTCCTCTTTTGCGTTGCTTTGGTCTTCGAAGAGTTCTTTTCTCTGAAGTGAATAGAGGATGACGCAGAATTTTAATTGGCCTATTATAAGCCCAATTATAAAGCCCAATTAGATAGTTCGGTTGAACCGGCCGGTTTAATCGAAATTAAATTTTAATCTGTAGATAAATTAATATTCGAAAAACCATTTAAGTATTTAATCCGCCGCATGTAATAAATATCACCGTTCAAACCAAAGGACTATATTATAATATGGGTCCACAAACCATGTGGTGGGGTCCACGACATTTCGACCGTATTGGGCCCAATCATAAGCTTAACGAAATTGACATGCGTGGCTGTCATTCATTGGTTGGTCCTACTGTATTTTGATGGTCATTGAAACAGTGGATTACTGCTCCATCCAAATTTCTCCCTCAATAATTTGATTTATATTTTCTGATCCACTCTGTTTCCAAGCTGTCAACAATGTCGTCTTCTTCTTCCCTTAAACCCTTCCTCTTCATTTCTTGAAATCCACCAAACAGATCCGCTCAAATCACGTTAATGAATCCAGGAAGAACATTTCCGGAAATTTAAAGAGATTTTCGCGGGATTAAGCGATGAATCGTATTGCTCAAATCGCGTTGTTTTACTTTGTTTTGACCGCTGGGATCTCGATCTCTGTTGTCTTCTCTCAGTATGCCTCTATTTACGAGATCCTACAAGCTAATGGATTACCGATGGGGCTATTCCCCAAAGGCGTCAAGGAATTTAACTACGACAGCGAAACGGGACGATTCTCGGTTTATTTGAACCAGTCTTGTGATGCTAAGTACGAGAGCGAGCTGCATTACGATACGAATATTACGGGAACGATTAGGTTTGCTCATATTGTGGATTTATCGGGAATCGAAGCGCAAGAGCTTTTCCTGTGGTTTCCGGTTAAAGGAATCCGAGTCGACGTTCCAAGCTCTGGTCTCATATACTTTGACGTTGGTGTTGTTCGCAAGCAGTTCTCCTTGTCTATATTCGATTCTCCGAAAGATTGTGTTGCTGTTCATCGGGAAAACAAGGTATGAATCTTTGTTTCCAAAATTTGATTCCAATATTGATTTTCATGGAATTAGCTGCAAGGAACAAAGGATTAGAACACCTTAAAATTGTTCAAATTCTCTGAAAACAATCTCTAAAGATATCTCAAATGTGCTTAGATTTTGAGCTTTTTTGAATGTTGATTTGTCTGTTGGTTGTATAATCAGAAGCTGCAGATTTGCCACGAAGAATTTAGTGATAAGAGTTGAAAAAGACAGTTAAATCATCATCTGCCAAACCTTTTTAAAACTTTATAGCTTATCACATCCCTTAGAATCTGGAATCTTTGAGATTCCTTTTTCAGTGTCATCTTCTTCAACCTTGAATCGGTTACCATTTCATTAGTGACATCTGGAAATTCCATAGAACTAGAAAAAGATTGATCAGACACATTGATATCATTGAAAATGAATTGATCTTGTCTTCCATTGGCTCTTGCAGGTTCCTCAATCTCATATGTTGCCATTGTATCAAGTAGAACAAACTCGTGGGAGAAACTCTGTTTAACTAGAGTTTAAAGTAATGTTGTTATACTCTACAAGAAAAAAAAGAAAGAAAAGAAAAGATAGATGCTCATCAATTCTTGAAGAAACTTACTGTTTTGATCTCCAATCTTAAGGCATGATTCATGGTCAAATGCTTCCTTTCTTCCCCCTCTCCTATTCAAATTCCGGTGTTGTTTTCCTGCATTTGCTTTCTCTCTCTAGGTTCTGCAGGGACTGAACCGAGTGAGCAGAAATGGGAAGAAACAGTGACTGGTTTGTGTTTGGGAAAGAGTTTAAAAAGGAAAAGGCTTTTAGATTTGGTTGAAGTGATGAAGAACAGTGAGGTGATGAATGTTTTGATTGTTATTTTATTTGTTTCATTTGTTATGTTTATGAACTTTTGGCATGTGACCAATGTGCAGATGTATTTTATGTGTAATCTTAATTTTTAGCCCAATAAATGGTATAAAAAAGTTTCCTTTTCACCAAATATCTACTTGTTTTATAAAAAAAAGGTAAAGTCTTGTAATCAAAAGTGTAACACTAGAAGCCTGACCTGTTCTGAGGTCACATTACAGTACACAAAAGCTGAGGTCACATCAGCTTCGTCTTCTAAGAGCTCAATTCATGAATTCATCTCTTAATTCTTGATACTGTGGTCGTGCAATGTCTACATATATGTAAAGCTCTCATTGATTTTATTCTTGTCTAATCCCTTGTGTATCTCTCGGTATCAAAGGGTCGTCTTTGTGCGTTCCAATTCATGTCTCGAGAGTCTGAGGAGGATGGTGCTGAATTCATTGGTGCAAAGGCTGCAACAAGAGAGACTGTTAAACGCAGAACTTCTAATAAGTTGGTTAGGGATGAGAAACAACAGTAAGCAAATCGAACAAATCGGTCACCTAAATGAGCTAGATTCAATGGATCCTCACATGCAAAGATGTTTAGCTCAATTTGTGTTGTAATCATCAAGAACAGTTCAATGTACTAGCTTTGCACAAGGTATGTTGGAGACTACTATAAGCAAATGCATAAAAAGCAGAGATATATAAAGTGATACTGGTTTAGATCAAAACTAGGTAACTAGACTATGCACTCAAGCACAATATGCTAGACTCAAGATGATGATGTAACTAAGCAGTTTCCCAATTTCTGACAGATTCCAGGTAATAAATATATGAGGCTTGTATACAAAACAACAGGGCCATGATTCTTGGTTTAACCTGTGTTTCAATGCACACAGATGCTTCTTTCCAATACTCAGACGAATTTTAACAGGTCATATTACCACTTTATATCTGTTTATGCATTCAAATGGTGAAGAGCATGCACGAAGTATCATCACACAGAAAACAAAAAGTACATGGTGATGAAAGCACACCTTTATCTCTCATTCTCCTTTCTCTATCATATTCAAATTTGTCCCGGATTTGATTAACTTTCTCCCAGTTATCATCACCTTGTGTAGGTCTGCTAAACACTATCTCCTGCTTTCAATTTCGATTCTCACAGAAATCAGACTCAAATTTACAGATGACAAGAAATGGGAGGAAATGAAACTAGACATGTGTGTTCAGCCACAAGATTTGCAAACCTACACTAAACACCATAAATTTGTTACCTTGGTTTGATCGCTGTGAGGCCGCCTGTTCCTGCAATGATCAAGAAGCGAAAGCAATCAGATATCAGTCCTGCACGCTTAACACTTTCTACTTTATAATTGAGAAACCTGTATGGGTTAAAATCTTCATCGTCTTCTTCAGCCGATTCATAATTTGCATGATCACTTGCAATTTTCTTCGAATATCCTTCATCCCAATAAAGCCTCTCCCAGTTCTCTCTAAGCTCGTTATATAGTTCCATATATCTTTTGCACCAAGGCTCATGTTCCTATCGTTGAAATAGCAGCAAATTCAGATTGATAACCGAATTTTCCTCAGAATTTTCTAAGTAATTGAAGGTAAAGAGCTACAATGATTGAGAGTAACCAAAGCAGCAACTACTTATCGTTTCTGTTTCTATTGGAAAACCCTAAAAAAAGGAGCGGAATATCAACTGACTGATTCTTTAAGGACGAGGCGAGTGCGGCGCATGAACTGCTCACGGAGCTGCTTGCGTCGTCGATTCGGGATATTATCCCTAGGAATTGTGAACCTCTCACGCGGAGGAACATGATCACCTATCTCATGCATCTCTCCGTCAACGATCCACCACTCCGATTTCTCTTCCTTCTTCTTTAGCGGCAGAGATGGCAACTTCTGTCGCCGTCTCGGCTGTCCAGCCTCCGTTCTGACAAGGCGGATCTGAGAAGCGCCATTGCGCAGCGACAGCAAAACAGACCCTAGCCGTTTAGCAACAAAGTACATGACGGAATAATCCCAGCGGCTAGTAGAAAGAATATCGGAGAACCCAGAATATCGTCGTTGAGTCTGAGAGCTCAAAGTGAAAGCGCTAAAACGACCTAAACCAGGTATGCTCTCTAAACAGAGAAAATCTTTGGCGGTTATAAACCGGTTCTTTAACATAACCGAAATTAAATACCTAATTCGGTTTGGTTTAATAAAAGGGATTTTTAATTTCATTGCCAATAATATTGACTTCACCATTTTTATACTATATCTTGAATAAACACATCAATTTAATTTAAATAAAGCACAAATTAGTTTAAATTACATAAAAAGATCTGGCTTGGTTCGGTTTGGTTTGGTTTGATTTGAGAAAAAACTCAAAAAAAGTAAACCAGCTGCATAACAAGACATCACAATACAATCCACAATTACCCAAGAGAAAAGCAGCAGCCAGGTCAAGCTAAAGACTGGATTTTTATCCAAATACCTAAAATTCTTGAACTTGTCATCATATAGATCAGATATAGATGATGAAATCTATTACCTAGCTAGGGAAAATAACCAACCATGCCCAGTTCAATCTCCATGTCTAAGATTCCAGAACCCTAACTAAACCTTGTCTTAAACTAAATCCCAATTTAGTTTAACTTTATGGGTCAGAAACAAGAACAACAGCTGAGAAGAAACAGAGGAATCATCAATAATTTTGTAGAGCATTAAACATGTAATTTGGGAATATTCAACAATCCAGAATCAAGGAACTGACAAGAAGACAAAACCTCATTTAATTCTCATCCTCAAGATAACAACAACATCAACTCCTCACTTTCTAATGTTGGGATACGATGCAAAAACACCCATTTCAAGAATCTAAAACCAATAACTTGAAGATCTCATCAGACCAGTTCAACTCAACTGCAGGGACAAAAAAGAATCAAGCTCGATAGAACATAGCCGTGTAATGTTCTTCTGATCACCATCTTTTTCAATCTCTACGCTGTGCTACCGTGAACAATAGATCCGAGTGTGCCCAGCACCGCAAAAGCTAGCAAGGGACTAACATCAAGCGTGTCGAAGATAGGAGGAATAATGTTTCTAAAGAGATTTAGATAAGGATCACAAAGATCTCTAATAGCAGATAATGGCTGTCTTTCCCAAGGGATATTCGGAAACCAACTTAGCAAAACCCTAACCATTAAAACCCCACTGTAAATATCTAACCACTTCTTTATCCCCACCGCTACAACCGTTAGCGGCGTGTTTAGATATCCCGGCGGTCTATCTCGAAGCGACGCGAAGAAGAATGGTCCAACTGTAGCGACGGAGAATCTAACGGCGTTTAATTGTCCTGGAATTGAGGTCTGGATTGCAAGAGACAATTTCTGAGCTAAGACTCTGGCTACAACCATTGTTAACGCCGCGAGGGATGCGAGAGACCGGGTTGATCCGGTGATTATTGAAGGCCGAGTCGTGGATTTCTCCATTGGCTTGAACGGAGTTGTTGAGGTGCAAGATGTATCTCGGATGGTTTTAGGGTTTCGAATTGATAAAGAGGGAAAAGTCGGAATGCAGAAACGAGCCAGTAATCCCCGATTGATTCCATGGAATCTACGATTTCCATCAATTGAAGGAGATAAACATAGATGAGCACGGAGAGGTAGAGCTTCAATGGCGGCCATCTTCGTCCTCCGAGATAGCTCCTTCGAAACTAAAGCGCCTGAAGATAAAATATTCAACCGCCTGAACCAAAACGCCGCGTTTTGAGCAAGATTCACTAATAAATCAATTTTTTAATATATTTTAACGTTTAATTATATAATTAAAATACCCAAATCTTATTATTATTAGCTGTCACACAAAATATAAAAACAAAAATTACAATTTTACAATTACAAATCGGTAAATAAAATTTTCCAATTAACAAAGTGGAAACAACTGAGGACGTAAAATAGGTAAATTCCAAAAATACCCTTCTAACATTTTCACATTGCCACCACTCGAAATAATCCCCAAAATAATATTTCTAAGCATCTTCATTGGTTTTCCGATGTTCATTCTCCACCTCATCGCCACCGTACGCGGCGGCCCAACCCAAAATCCTCGCCGTCGATTACCTAACCGGACCACAACGGTTCGCCTCCCCTTCCTCCACCATAGATTATTACTCACCGGAGCTGTGCTTCTTCTCACCATTTTTATTTTTATTTTCAGATTTTGTGATTTGTTTTGATTTTTGAGTGTGTATTGAAAGTGAATTTATAAGTAAGTGAGTGATTTGATTATGTGTAAAGTAAAGCTTTGGAATCAAAGAGACTTTTAATGATTGAAGAAATCAATGATTACGAGCATCATCAAAGCCTAGCTATAGTGTGACTAAAAGATTTTAGCCTCTTTTTTTATACTACTATATAATAAAACAATAATATAATATCAATGATCCAACGATATAAATCTAACTTAAAATTATCAACTAAATTTTTTATATCTCTAGAGTGACGACTAAGTTCATAAAATCAATTACTAATTTGTATTTAGTTGTTGGATTCGAGTAAATATACAAATTTAAAATATATACAGTGACGGAGCTAGATATATTTCACGTGAAATTTTATTTTATAATTATTTTTATTGGATATTTGAAGTTGGCCCACGTAAAAATAAATTATTAATCTCTATAAATTTAAAATTGTTGGGTTCTAATCATATTTTTAAAATGAAAACTTTTATAACTCTGATAACAATATTTTTTTATTTCGCTAGTGAATAAATATATATATATATATATATATATATTAGGAATTCAATCATTTCATAATTAATCAGCTAATTAGTTAATTTACGAAAATTGTGCTAGCAGAAAGTTTCTTAATTTTATATAAAGAAAAAGAATCGAATAATTTAGTTAGAAGCTAGAGAGATATTGGCATTTTGTTATATTGTTGGACCTCTAAGCTAAGATTAGTTAGGGGTATTAATTAAAATGCTATATAAGTTTGCTTTCGTCTGCAGTTTCTAGACCTCAAGTCTACGTTTTAAATTTGGATTTGAGAGGTATATTACTAAAATAATACCATAAAAACTATATAATAAACTTGTTGTTACTATTTTATTCGACCTTTAAGGTCTGTGCCTTATGCTAACCATCATTACATGTGACCCCATTTTATACACCTAATTTTAATGCCACGTCACCTTTTTTTTTTCTTTCGCTCCTTCAATTATGTTATAATCCTATATCAAATGTTACATATAATACATGTACTCAAATTATAACTAACAATTACGAAATTCAAATTATACCTAACAGTTACGAAATACAAATTTTAAACATCTTAATTAAAAGTTTTCTGTATTTTTTTTTATTATGTATTGAGTATTTATAGGTTTTCTAATTAGTATCGAAAAGATATTATCATTTCATAATAAATATTAATAGTTTTATTATAACTTATAAGAATGTAATATATGACTTCACGAATTTTGTCGAGACATATATTAGTAAGAAATTTCTAGGAAAAAAACATAAATTAAAGTATTTGTTCTAGAAGCTTTCATCTCAATCAAAGATATTTTTGTTTATCTTATATGTGGTATATCTCTATGTATAACAAAACCAAAATTAAACAAAAATATCATGGTTGACAAAAAAAAACAAACATATTATCAATCAACTAACGAATATAAATTTCATTGCTTTTAAATAAAGAATAAGTTTAAGCTTAAGTATTATACAAGGGTAGGGTTGTTTTAAATAAATACCACTATAAAAATTAATCATAATAATTAAGATCATCACAATATTTTTCAATTTCTAATTTATAATTAAATTCTTTAAATCGTGAATGGTAATATCACTATATTATAAACTAGGATTACTCCGCACTTATATCGTAAATTTATTGAACTAATAATTTTATACATCACTTAATCATATATCTAAAACCAAAAACCCATTTTTTGTATATATATATACTAATTGTTGATTCGTACAATATACGGATAATTTTTTGATAATATAAAATTATTACTATAATTTTAATAAATTAAATATATATATTAAAGTTATGTTAGAAACAATTACGAATTAATCAAGTTTTGTAAAGAAGACAAACGACTCTTTTATTCTTGTTAGACAACAGAGAAGTTTAGTATATTTATGGTATATCATCCGCTCTCTATTCTTGCGGCTCAGTTCTTTTTTTTTATCGCAGAAAATCAGTGAATAAAGTTTACTAGCGAATGAAGTTTACATTAATAAATAGTTTAATGTTCTATTTTTAATATTTATTTTTTAAATTACAAAAAAAATTTAGAGTTTTTATATAAAATTCATGAATAATTAATATAAATATTTTTTCAATAAATTTGTTTATAATCAACCAAATAACAATTAATTACTTCATTAATTTTTAAGTTAATTTTGGAACTTCACCGATACAACTAATTATATTAGTATGATGAAAAAAACACAAAGAAATACTAAGGATAATTTGTGTAATGAGTTATAATTTGCGGAGACAAATTGACTTGCATCCAATTTGTCGTCGAAAGTCGCGCACAAATTAAGGTAAAAAAAATAATGAATTTGGCTAGAGAACTAAACAAAACAAAGTGTTTGATTTTTCTCCACATTCAAATTGAGCATTGGTATCTGTATATGCTCTTGTACCGGAAATTAAAGACCTAAATTACAAGTTTCTCTTACCGTGACATCTTAATAAACAATATATCTAATTATCAATTTGACAAAAATATATAAGTATGTAATTTTGATGTTAGTGTCTTTGCAAATTATATATTTATTTTGCACATTAATTTTTCTCATTATATATGAAAACATAAACAACACAAAAAAAAAAATTATCATTAGATTTTCTTATTATTCTATTTTGGTAGTAAAACAAATCTAATAATGGAATTTAAAGAAACAATCACATATGTATAGAGATGAAAAAGTTTAATTGTTTGCATCTTCTAACTTAAAATCATGACTCTTAAAATTTCAATAATATTTTTAAAATATTTATCAATTAACTTTAACCATTGATTCAAAACGTATTATTATTCACATTTTTTAAATTTAGATCTCAGCCATTAAATTGTTTTGATGGAATTTTAATCATTGATTTAAAAAGTTAGTAAATGAAAAGATGCTATCACTTATATCATTTGAATTTTAAATTTTGACCGAATTATGATGAAACATAATCTTGACCATTAAATTATATTTATGAAAATATAGGGAACAGGGGGAGTAATTAA
>KE152178.1:305000-318059 GCA_000411095.1 Aethionema arabicum | reverse complement strand
AAACGGGTCGGGCCGGCCTCGAGCTCAAATATGCCAGGGGTTTCCGGGCTTCGGATCGGGCCGGGCTAGCCCGATTGACATCTCTAGTAAAGAGATGTCTTTGAGTTGAAAAAATGTCTTTTAGTTTTAAATCTAAATCATTGACATGTTTTGATGGCATCTATCTTTTTTATAGAAAATTAATTTTGACCATTGGATTTAAATTGATAACATTATAGTCTCTAAAACTCATTTTGCTATTATATAAAAATTTTAGTCATATTAATTTTACTATTCATAATATTTATCTACTTTTTCACTTTCATTATGTAATCAATAATCCAATATATTATACAAATATTAATTATAGAACCAACAAAAATAGAATGTGAATAATCTATTACATAAATAATTTATTTGGAATATTTTTTATAAAATAAAAATAGAGTGAATTGTCATTCACAAGTGTTATTTCGTTAATATTCGTTTTTATCACATTATAAAGTATACTACTATAAAGTATAAACAGGTATACTAATTAATTAATTAATTAATTAATATTATATAAATTTGAATTTAAAAATAAAGATTAACGCTTACACAGTTCCCGCGAATATCCTAACCTTGAAGAATACCAAACCTTTGCCTTCTCTCTCTTTCTCTGCTTCCTCTCTTTCTCTCCCAAATCCAAACTATCCTTTTCTTTCTTCCATCGATCTAAGCTTCCCTTAATCAATAGTGTGTTAATCATGCTTATATATCATCCCTTCATCGATTTACACATTCTCAATTCAAATCTTCTCTTTCTTCTTCTTCTTCTTCTTCTTCTTCTTCTTCTTATATTCCTCCAATTTCGAAATACTCAAAATGGATTCTCACCAGATTCCCGATCAGAAACTGCAGGATGATGTTATCGCTACGAATTCAATTGCGTTGTCAAAGTACTCGAATCGGGTTGAATTGAAGACTCTGCTTGAACAGAGTGATGGCGGCGCTGGGTTTATTGGGAAAAGAATTGTTGTTGGTGGTTGGGTTAAGTCTTCTAGAGCGGTTAAGAAAGATTCACCTCCTCCTCCTCATCCTCCTCCTCCGCCGGCGACTTTAACCGTACCTGCTTCGCCTCCGTCGGGTGGTTCTGCGACTGGGAATGTTAGCTGCACTGAAATCATCCAATCGAAAATGAATATCTTCAGAAAACTTTTCGATGTTTTGAGCGGCGGTGGTCGGACTTATCCTATCTTCGATAAGTCGGAATTAACTGGTCAGAAGCCCGCTCCGCCACCGGAGTATATCTTGTACTTCTTAATCAGTGATGGCTCCTCCGTCTCAAGTCTACAGGTAGCAAAATGTTTTGGACTCTTATGGCACAAAAGATGTTCGATGAAATGCCTGTGAGAGATACTAAAATTGTACTAAATTCCAGTTATTGTGTTCTATTTTGACTCAGGTTGCTGTTGATTCTACAATGTCAAAGATTCCAGCAACTCAGCTTATGGCTTTAGGGACTTGTATTGTAGCAGAAGGTGTATTGAGACAACCAACGGTTGCTTCTACAAAACATATTATTGAGCTTGAGGCAGAGAAGCTTCTTCATGTAGGAACAGTGGATCCAGAGAAATATCCATTGTCAAAGAAACAGCTTCCTCTACATATGCTAAGAGACTTTTCTCATTTCAGACCTCGCACAACTACGGTATATAAATAAATATATGCTTTTGACAATTTCATTGAGAATTTCCATACATGAATTTCATAAATTTAGTTTATGTGCTTTGACTAATAGTTTTCTCTTCTGCTGTGTGTAAAGGTTGGTTCAGTGACTCGAGTCCACAGTGCACTAACCTTAGCAAGTCACACATTCCTTCAAAACAATGGGTTTCAGTATGTTCAAGTACCAGTCATCACAACTACTGCTGGTCAAGGATTAGGCGCAATGTTTAAGGTTACTACTCTCTCAGACAAAACTGGTGATAAGAAGGAGGAGGACAAGCCTGTTAAAGAAAATGATGGATTCAGTATTGAGACCGTAAAGGCTGCTATAAAGGAAAAAACTAAATTGATTGATCACCTCAAGAGATCTGACAGTAACCGAGAGGCTATGGTTGCTGCTGTACATGACTTGAAAAAGACGAGCGATCTAGCATCACATATGGAAATGAAGCAAAAACCAAAGACAGGAACTTTGTTCAAATCTGAGAAGCTTGATATCTCTAAAGATTTCTTTGGTCGTGATGCTTATCTAACTGTTTCTGGAAGATTTCATCTTGAAAGCTATGCCTGTGCACTTGGAAAGGTGTATACTTTTGGACCAAGATTCAATGCTGATAAAATCGATCACACTAGGCATTTGGCTGAGATGTGGAATGTAGAAACCGAGATGGCTTTCTCAGAGTTGGATGTAAGCTACTTGAAACCTCCAAGATCCTACTTTTAACTCGCAAAAATATCAATTTTGATAAATGTAACTGGTTTCTGATATTACAGGATGCTATGTATTGTGCTGATGATCTATTCAAGTTCCTCTGCAAATATGTTCTGGAAAATCGTTCAGAAGACATGAAATTCATATCTAAACGAGTTGATAAAACCATCACCACACGTCTTGAAGCTACAGCTTCTAATTCTCTTTTGAGATTCTCCTATACTGAAGTCATTAGTATTCTGCAAAAGGTGAAACCCTAACCACTTTCAGCTCCCAAATACTTTCTATACTAGATTATCAAAACTTACATGATTTAATCTCTTAATCAGTCGACAACTAAAACATTTGAAACCAAGCCTGAATGGGGTGTTGCTTTAACAGCAGAGCATTACAGGTATTTCTTTTACCTTACAGCAAAATCCAATCAAGTTCTTGTTCTAATCTGATTCATAAATCTCCGTTCTGGTTAAATGTTTGCAGTTACCTAACCGAAGAAATCTACAAAGCTCCTGTAATCATACACAGTTATCCAAAATCTCTCAAACCATTCTATGTCCGCTTAAACGATGATAAGAAGACAGTTGCAGCATTTGATCTGATCATACCAAAGGTAACACCATTAAACCAGAGACTTCAAAGTTCAATACTTCCAATCAGAAAGTTTCAAAAGTCTTCAACTTTCATTAACAGGTTGGTGTTGTGATCAATGGAAGCCAAAACGAAGAACGATTAGAGATGTTGAATGCAAGGTATAATAAACTTGGTGTTGCTTAGAAATTGAAATGAACATAGATGACACATCTTTTGGGTTACTTACTACTTTTGATTACATTATTGGTTCAGGATTAGTGAATTAGGGTTCAAAAAGGAGCAGTACGAGTGGTACTTAGATTTAAGGAGACATGGAACAGCTAAACACTCAGGAATAAGTTTAAGTATGGAACATATGCTTCTGTTTGTGACTGGTCTCCCTGATATCAAAGACGCTATTCCTTTCCCAAGAAGTTGGGGCAAAGCAAACAACTAAAGTAAAAGATGACTTCATGTTATGTACAAACACAGTGTATATGTAATTTATGTAAATATACATGGTGAAATAAATGAGAGTTATAAAAGAGTTAAACATTTAAGCAAACTATGATCGATATGTGTAGTAAATTGATTCCGCCAATTGCGCATTTGATATATAATGCATTTTATTTAAAACTATATTAATCTTCTTTTGCTAGATATACTAATACAAAATAAGTGATAAAGTCAACTAATAAAGATAAGTTTCTAAATAAACAGTGAGTTCGTTAAAAAAATAAACAGTGAGTGTCTAAACATGGAAACCACGAATGATTTATTTTTAAAAATATCATGAAATTCTCCTAATTTTAAATATAATACATTTTGAAAAGAACAAAAAAATTATATACTAAATAAATTTAATTACATTATCTTCTTAAAATCACTCTAAATAAACACAAATATATGTATTTATTTTTCTAAAGTCTCTCCCATCTAAAAAATTAACAAACATTAGTCAACGTTTTAACGACAACTAATACATTAACAATTAAACTATTATATATCCCGAGAACATAAAACAAACTAAAATTATATAAAATTGTTTTTTTTTCTTAATATAATTTTGTATTAGTTAAAAAATAAATAAAATAAAAGTCTATTAAAAACACCGTCAATTACGCAGCCTTGTTCTCTCTAACTCTATCTGCCTACTTTACCACACTTATCAAAGTTTCTCAGAGCAAAACACTTTAACCACTCTCCAAAACACACACAAAAAATGGGTCGTGGCGACAACGAAGGTGAAGAGTATCTCTTCAAAATTGTCCTAATCGGAGATTCCGCTGTCGGAAAATCTAATCTCTTATCAAGATTTTCCCGCGACGAATTCGACACAAACTCAAAAGCAACAATCGGAGTCGAATTTCAAACTCAATTAGTAGAAATCGAAGGGAAAGAAGTAAAAGCTCAGATCTGGGACACAGCTGGTCAAGAAAGGTTTAGGGCAGTTACCTCAGCTTATTACAGAGGTGCTTTTGGTGCTCTTATCGTTTACGATATCACCAGAAGATCCACTTTCGAAAGTGTTAAACGATGGCTTCAAGAACTCAACAGTAAGTAACCTCCAAAAAACCTTACAAGATTATTGTGAAATGACCCCTCATCTTTTCCAATTTTGTATTAAAAAACCCAAACTTTTAAATTGTGTTTTTAACCCTAATCTTTCTCAATTCGGTTTTTTAGTCCCTCTGATTTCTTCGGAGTGACTATAAAACCAAATTTGAAAAAAAATAGGGGTTAAAAAACCAAAAAAATATCGGAGTTTTTTACACAAAATTGGGAAAATTTGGTTTTTTAGTCCCTCTTCCACGACGGAGGGGCTAAAAGAGGGACTAAAAAGCAGATTGAAAAAATTAGGGGTTAAAAAAAGGTTTAGGGTTTAGTCCCTCTGATTTGTTGCGGAAGAGATTAAAAAAGCAAATTGAAAAAAATTAGAGGTTAAAAAACCAAGAAAGTTGGGAGTTTTTTACACAAAAATCGGGAAAATTCGGTTTTTTAGTCCCTCTTCCACGACGGAGGGGCTAAAAAGCGGATTGAAAAAATTAGGGGTTAAAAAACAAAAAAAAAGATAAAGAGTTCTTGACGCAGAATCGAAAAAATTTGGAGATTATTTCACTGAACCTGAACTAACCTCCATTAATACCTCTGAAAACTTCTCTTAATGTTGATTTTGCAGCTCATTGCGACACTGCAGTAGCTCAAATGCTGGTAGGAAACAAATTTGACTTAGAGAATATAAGAGCAGTTAGTGTAGAAGAAGGTAAAGCTTTTGCAGAAGAAGAAGGATTATTTTTCATGGAAACATCAGCTTTTGATTCCACAAATGTAGACAAAGCTTTTGAGATTGTAATCAGAGAGATCTTTAACAATGTTAGCCGCAAGCTTTTGAATTCAGATGCTTACAAGGCTGAGTTATCAGTGAACAGAGTGAGTCTTGTTGATAACAGTAATGGCACAAAGAGCTCGTGGTCTGCATCGTGTTGCTCCAGATGATTCTGTGTTGTTTTCTTCTACCTGTTCTTTAACCATGGAAAAAAAACGTTAAGTTTTTATATAAATTTGAGGAATAAGAGAATTTGAGAGTCTTGTTTATGATTATTATGCTGAATTTGAAAATCTGCGGTATGTACATTGTGTGAATTAGGGTTTTCTTAAAGCGGAACCTGCACCCATTACTACTGCTAAGACAAGGCCAAGACCGGCTCCAAGTGAAGCACCAACGGTTGCTGCTGACATTGTTGATGACTTGGCTTGTGAACCATCTGCAGCTGCTGCTCGGTCTTTGGCTAGTTCCATTAACAATCTTTCTTTAGCAAATTCCTGAAAGGTTGATAAAGTTTGAAGCGAGTTAGGCATTACATTGATGACAATCAACAGAGACAAACTATACGTAATGTTGTTCGTTTAGTTGTTGAAAACGATTTAAAATTCAAAACGCTGAAAATTCTAACATTTAGTTTTTCAATCGCTGAAACTTGTCTTTGAACCATGAAACTTGACTCAGAACCAGCGACAAGTTAACGAACATGTTCAGCAACAAATCTCGGCAAATTAAAGTTAAATGCTAGATTTTTCAACGACAAAGATATAGCTGGTAACTAAACAAACATAAATTTTCGTCTGACAAGCTCAAATTACAATGTTCTTCATCAAATGGTTTAAACCAGATTGAACTTTAAAGTTCTATCTTGGCGTTTCAAAAGTTAACCGGGTTATATCATGGTGTACGTGCCATCATATAACTCTGCCTACTGGATACTAGCGTCGAGTTCCAACCATTGTAATATGCCATGCCATTGGTAAATTACGTAGCTATCGAAACAAAGTAAGAAAAGCTTGAAGAGAGTTAATAATACATACCTCAAAGCAAGCTTCTTCTTGAGTTTGAAGCACACGATGAACGAGATGGCAAAGGGAATGCACACCATCTACTGGAAAAATAGTGTCCTTTCTCTGGAAAGGCTTTCTCACAAGGTTAAGCGGCGCGAATATCAGCTTCTGAGTGTTTACTGCTCCTTCATTACCTGCATTCACTGCTGCCCAAGGCAATGAAGAATTTCCAGAGCCAGAGATAACATAAGGGATAGAGTTGACGATTTCGGTTGTGTTTGGAGACGCTTGATATGCATGAAGAACAGCGTCGATAACAGCTTTTTGCTGGTGAGCACTGACTGAGAACTTATTTGTTATGGCAAGAACCCAAGGAATGCCGAGTGATTTAACTTCGTCTAGTAGAAGCGATAGTGCTGGTTGCTGTTGTGTTGCGTGTTGGTAACGTGGTATTCTGTGGGAGAGATTGTGTACAAGAACGATTAGATCTATCTTCTTACTTATGTTACGTACTCCCTTCCATAGTTCTTCTTTAAACCGTGAAGCCTCTAAGTGCAGCTCCTGCGTCAGATACCGAAGTAGTTAATAACTGGGAGATGCTGGAAACTCATATGAAAATGGTAAAATAGACCCTGAACTTTGTCGATTTGGTGTAACAACCCGCAACTTTAAATATGGCATTTTAGACCCTGAACTTTGATAAAGTTCAGGGTCTATTTTACCATTTTCCCAAATTTAAACTTATGTAGCCAAAATGTGAAAAGAACTACCTGCAGGTTCACTCCTACTGTATCCATGTAGCAAACACCACCAACAATAGATTCTTGACCATCAGATTGTACCTGTAGATTCTCCACATGTGTCATCGAACTCAACATGCTTTGACCAAGAATTGCCCGGAAAAGAGAGGTTTTACCAGCACCCTGTGTAAAATGAGCCAGATTTTATCACTATTTGCAGGAAAAGAATGAAATGGTAGGAACGAAACAAAAAGTTAAGGTACCTCAAGCCCTAGTAATCGCACCCTCCGTGTTCTAACTTCAACCTCTTTGGCTACAGTAGTAAAATCATTAGTGCAGAATATGTAGAAGTCCTCTAAACCCTCTGGACGAACAAGCTTGTCTTGGAAAAATCCTAGACCTTCCTGAAGCAAACCAGTGTTTGAATCAACAGACGAGAACATAGGAACTAAAGGATCTTCGACCATTTGATTGCTTGGAGGTCGCTTCAGAGGAGATTCTATCTCCACTCTAATTTTCTGTATTTCACTTTGTTCTACGGTATTTGAAGAATAAGCAGGTGCTGAAGGGAAGGATTCAACTTTAGTTGAGTACCTGGTGACAGTCGATAACTGATGAGTACCAAAAGTTTCACACAAAATGATCATAATTAAAGAAAAGGTGATAACGTATTTATACCAATTTCCATTCACTTGCGCATGAACAAAAGAACACAAATGCAAGCCAAATCCAGTGATATCAACTTTAAGAGGTTCGGCATTCTTATCACCAGGAATGCCTTTCCAGCCAAGAGGGGCTATTGAAGTGGCGGTTCTAACCATGGGTAATTCAACAATGTGCCCAAGTTCCACACTACCACCAACAGCAAGTCCAAGCCATTGTTGTAGATGTGGAAACTGTTTCTGCTGGTCCACTCCAAAAAACCCATCAATATCCATGCATAGGTCATGTATTCTACAACAAGAAAAACATATATCAGTGAAAAAGCAACAAAAGGCATGAATCAAGGGGTAGCCAGCCCACACTTGGAATGTTGGATTAGATTGAGAGGAACTATCACCTCTGGAAGCGAGACCTATAAGACTTCATAGAATGCGACTGAAGGCGTTCCCTCAATTCGGTAATCACAGATCTGACCTGAAAATATCTTTGCCAGAAAAATGCTGTCAATTAAACATAATATATCAAGCATACGAGTATACAAGTAGACCAAAATTTTTGTTTATGTTCACTAATTGATCAACTAAACACTTATTATCATATTTATGAACAAAGGAAGTTCGTACCGATGTCAATTTAGAATACTCTCCTTCTGAAAGCGATTCCACAGATGAAGTTCCCAAGAGATATAGCTGGATGACACAATATAATTTGGTCAACTGTCAAACAACATCTAGGAGATCATTTTAAAGGGACCAGAAATCTACTGATATATATTAGCATCAATCTGATGCGATGCCATTATAAGATACCTAGAATTAGCATTGGCAATATGCTGACAGATTCAAGTAAATTAAGCACTACAGTAATCCTGTAGTTTAAGTATGTATATTAGTTATAAGAGTTACCTCTCCAAATGGAACGTATGAAGGTAAATAAGGAACCCTGCGCCAACTTTTCTCATACCCATTGGATGAATCGGTCCTTGGATTAACCGTGTCTCCACTACTGTTATCTGAAATTGGCTTGAGAGATATCCCATCCCTACCCTCCTCTATTTCTAGAGATTGTGGTCCAACAACCATTTCCTCCATAGGAGCTGTCACTGTAGATTCATTAGCAACAGAAGTTTCTGCAGGGTCCCCTTTCTTTCCCCTATACCTATCAAGTTGCTTTTTTACAGCCTCTATGGGAACAAGTCTTGAAAGCCTCCAGAATGAGTTCTGAACAGGGCCAACACCAATGACCAATTGCTCGTGTTCTTTCTCTTTTTTCTTTCCTGCCTCTGGTGCTACACCCTGACCATTTTTTTTAGACAATGATGAATCCGTGGTTTCTGCCTCTCCAGCCATTGATATTCTCTGTTCATTGTAGTGATGAAAATATGCAGGAGACAATATCCTGGGGACCAAATCTTCAGGTATACAATAGCTCTTGAAATAATGATGCCACCCTTTTTCATGTACATAACTGCAAAATAGACAAGGGCAACAGTATGAGAATGCTCTTGCTAAGCTAAGCTATATGTTTAATGTGTACTCCAAAAACATACTCTCTCAAAGCTGCATTCCCGACAGGAGGCTGGGAAAAGGTTACACATTTCACATGAATGTTTTCACTTTCCTTCTTGGTAGAGGAGGCAGCAACAACCCTCAATATGGCCAGTGTAGCTAACGCAGCTACCTATGAAAATAAAAATAAAAATTAACTTGGGATCAGCGAAGATAAGTCAGATGTAGTAAAGCATCAGACTTACAGCGCCACCAAGTGAGTGTCCACATAATACAAGTTTTCGCTTCTTTTTCTGAGCGAGCCTGTACAGTTCAAGAGCAGGTATTCCCTTAGCACGAGCCAAGAATCCCTAGTAGTTAAAATTGAGGGGTAACTTTTAGAAAACAACCAAATATTCTAAAGGTCAATAATCAAAAAGTTACTGAAGATACAGAAAAAAGGAAGGCCAACTGAGGTGGACGAACTGGCAATTCACATACCCGATGAGCAGCAGGCTTGACCTTCTGTCTAAGTTGCTTAGCTTTTGCATCAAGAGGACTCGCCAGACTCTCTCCATTATTCCTCAGTGATTCACTTTCAATAGGATCAGATGCTGCCATGCATTCATCCTCTGCAACATCGTCGTTAAATATGTGACCTTGAAGTATATTTGCATCGGTCATGATGTCCCTAGAACACACCCGCAAATAAATAACACACCGTTTCCATCTGACCTATTTTGTTTCCATGAAATAGAAACTCCAAGACTTACTTATATTCCCTAGTTCCAACAAAGGATGCAAATAACGTGTCACCTGTCTCTGCGAGTAGATATCTGCAATTAAGATATTTCCCTTAAGTTAATTCGAATATGAATGAAACAGTGAAAGCAACCTCAGCATTAAGAAGCACACTCATAATATAAGACCAAGCTGAATTATCATCGATTAAATTTCTTATTTCGTGATAAAGCATATGGGTACATAAGTACAGATTAAAAGTATTCTTCTCTGATACACCCTCTTCAAACGAATAGCTATATCCAGATCTAATCTTGACTTCTCTACTCAAAAAGGGAAACAAATGCAATCTAACAACCACTGAAACAGCTCGTAGATATACCTGTGAGGAACATGATCTGAAGAAGGTTGCACTCTCTCCAGCGAAATAAATTGCCCACCAAAGTCAGCTTTAAATTTGTTTACAGCTCGAACCATCTCACCGGAAGGTCTCTATTATAATGCCACACATATAAATTTGAATCTTAGAGCACATAGAGC
Source organism: Aethionema arabicum (assembly GCA_000411095.1). NCBI lineage: Eukaryota > Viridiplantae > Streptophyta > Magnoliopsida > Brassicales > Brassicaceae > Aethionema > Aethionema arabicum. The sequence goes on along the minus strand of KE152178.1, from coordinate 307,584 downwards.
TATTGAATTTAGCTATCTCTCGTATCAAACAGTTATATTAAGTAATAATCCTTCACATAACAGAAAATGTTCCCTCTAAATCAAATAGTTACCGTAAACCGAGACCAAATTCAATTACAGTATAGTAATGATTAAGCAGAATTGCAGAAGTAAGGATTACCTTATAAACACACTCAGATAGTACCATGCAACAAAGTATATCCTGCAAATCTTCAACCGATTCAGCCTTAAGGGCGTGGCAGAGATCCTGAATTTGCTTTTTACGCTTCTCGAACTCAAGACGGATCTTACTCCTATGATCGGAATCTCCACCATTCCATGGCGGCCATCTAAACCTCCACTGAACTGGTCCCCATGAAACCCGTAGGAACCTCGCCCTCTGGTCCCTGATCCACGATTCAACTCGGTTCTGTATCGACTCCATTACCTAGTAATTACTATATTACCTGTGCTCAAAACTTGAAACTCAAAATCGATATAAATTTGGCATATCTAGGATTTGAAATAATCATCGAATTGTGAAACATGGAGATTGATAAGAGGAAGATAACTGAAGGAGATGAAGAAAGCGCCTAAAAGAAGAGAGAATTGTAAGATTTGAGCATCAAAAGGTATATACGCTTTCTCAGGAAACTTCTTTTGTTTTTTTTGGGCCGTCTAAATAATACTTATTGGGCTTTAGGCCCATAAGCTTATCATATTTGAGTTAGAACAAAAACCTATCTTATTAGAACTATTTTTTTTGTCAATATTAAGCTAAATTATTTGCCTCGTTAATCATTAGCGAAATTAGAGATCATTTTTTTAGTTTTAATAATATTTTTTTTATCGTTATATGTATATGATCACTTATATTAATTAATCATCTTCAAAAATCTAATAGTTAGATTTTAACAATATGTTTTAGGTGAGGTGATTTCGTTTATAATTCACATATAAAATGAATTCTTGTGTAAAAATACTTTATGGATATAAAGTTTAAAATTTAAATTTTAGCAACTTGTTAAAAAATCTCATGTATAATCATCACATATGTAATAATTTATTTGTAGCAATAATTTATAAAATATTTAATGAGTATTATATATAATTAAAACATACAACATTTCATGTGGAAAATATGTTTTATAAACATTTCTTTATAAGAAATTTTGTTTATAAATCGTTACCGAATTAACAATTGGAAATAAAATATAATTATTTGTATGGAAAATATATTTTATAATATCTGCGGATGCGAACACCAATAGGTCCAATATACACACATGTACATGATTATTAGCTAAAGTAATTTATTTTCATTATATATAATACTATATGTGTATAATATATATAAATTTATTCTGTAAAGGTAAATAAAGTAAAAAGTATATCTAGTCAAGGTTTTAATTTAATTTAATTAAAGTTATTTACAAACCAAAAAAAAGCAACCTAAAACTAATTGAGATTATTAGAAATATTATTTTTTTTTTGTTAATCTATTAGAAATATTATTTCTATACATAAACCCATAAAAGTGTTATTAAAGTTGCTTTTTTGAGAATTATTAGGTATGATTAGTTTAAACTTTTGTTTTTTAGATTCTAACAACAAGAAAATTACTTATAATACTCAAATAAAACATGTGATTTATGTTGTCCATATAACCTTTTAAAGAATAGTCACGAGAGACCAAATCCTAATTATGTCATAAAAAGTAGTTTGTGTGTATAAATAGATTATTAACACTAAAATATGTTTGAAGAAATCTCTGTTATGTCGTCTAATGATAAATTAAACATTTTGAAACATTCCAATATTGTTCTCTAACATTGTATTATATGCTTATAAATTTATAATCATTACGTAACAAAAATAATTAACACTATCGTAAATCATTATATAATAAAAGTAAAAATTATTTCATAAACAATCATCATCTAAGCATATCGTATTAAGTAATATTTGATCACAAATATACTTTAAAATTTAACAAAACAATAATTTTAGTCCATCTTTAGATAAACTAATTTTATGATTTACGCTTTTATTTTAGTTTCAGATCGAAAAAATTATCCAAGTTTATAGAACAAATTTCTCTAACAAAAAATGGAAAAATTATTAATTTTTTTGTTTTTAACAACGATTTGAGTCACAAATTCAAATTAGTTTACAGAAACAAAATTACAATATGTTGTTAATTATATCACAGCAACATTTACGCTTACAGAAATAAAATTACAATATGTTGTTAAAGAAGGGGACGAGAAAGATCAATTCCAAAATATAAGTATAGTCCCCAACAAAATCAAAAGTCCCAAATTGACCCCAACATTTACGTTTGTCATTATTGACCCCCCGCTCCCTGAACCTGCTGGACCAGAAGCTCCTCCTTCAGGTGGACTCGAACCACTAGTCACCGGCGACGGAGCAACACTTGGAGCTACCGGCGCCGGAGCAACACTAGGAGCTCCGGCACCTCCACCTATAAAACTCAACAAACCAGTAGATCTGCGATTCTCGGGATCTAAAGAATGTCTCATGGGTTGTTCTTCATTAGTCACATTTGCACCGATTTGCCACACTTGATTCACTCCATCAACTC
>KE152178.1:270050-283423 GCA_000411095.1 Aethionema arabicum | reverse complement strand
AAATTCAATTTAAATTATTTTGACGAATCTAAGGAAAATCTTACATAATTATTTTTTTAATTACAAGAAAGAGTCCACCGCCATGTAAACGGTATAAGATTTATATTTATATTCTTGGTATGCATACGGTCTACTATTTTATAGTTTAATATCATTACTAAAAAAATAAGTCCTCTAAATCCAATGTTTTATTCAAATTTTGTAATAAATTGCGCGGATTTTTCTTTAATTCGTAATGGTTTAAAAATATACTATATTAAAATATGCACAATTCAAGCAATATTTGATATCGAAAAAATAATAGTCCAAATTAAAGGGCTATTTGGAAACAAAAGGAACAAAAAACTAATCGTAAAGCCCAAATATAATATAAGGTTATTACTTGTTTCTTGAGTCGGTCCATTTATATGTAAATGATATGTGAAACTTTATTTCTTGACTCGGCCCAATTATATTTATTCTTTTTTTTTTTTAATATATATATGAATATATCATTTTTTTGTGAATATATCATATATGATTATCTCGTCTAAAAANNNNGAAGTAAATAAAAATAAAGAGTATATATATATATATATGAATATATAATAGATTGTGGACAAAGAAGTGTGTTAGCACCGCCACATGTGTTGGACATGCAACGTCGTTGGTTCCTTTCTTATGTGAATATGCTTACGTTTTATATTTTTCTCTTCCTTAATACCCCTTCCACTTCTACGATACCTCTCTTTTTTTTATTTTAATTATTATTTTATATTCATTTTGATTCCTTGTTATATATATGCTTTTCAAAGTCTAGAACTTTACCCTATATATATTTATTTCAAATAAATATTATATTGTGTATACGGTTTCATTACGTGTATTTATATATTAATGTGTAAACAGTTTGAGACTTACCACAATATAATGAAATATTTGATTAAGTTCTTACATGATATTATATGTTTTAAGGTTTTATTACCTGTATTTATACATTGTGCAGTGTAAGTTGAACCTGTTTTAGGTCAAGTTGAATGAAATATTCGTATGAATTTTTAAATCATATTGTTTATTGAATCATATATTTATTTAATTATTTAACAAAATATATTTTTTATATCAAAAGTCGATTCTAGTTTTGAATTTTATTTCAACTTCAAATGGACCATTTTTGTGTCAAAATTAATTAATTAAATATAATTATTTTTATATTGAATATTCTAGTCACCATCTTAGTTTCGTAACTCGATATTAGCGTTGTAGAATTTGGCTAAAAATTTACAATTTCATGAACATTTTTAGTCAACTTCTTGGAGTTTGGAAACTAATCTAAAAAATTTGCGACACAATTAGGAAGTCAACAAAGTAAGATTAAAAATCCTACTAATTTTGATGTGGTTAAATTATATATTTTAAAAATGAATATCAAAATATAACGAATTTAAACATAACAAATATATATACTTTTCGTCGCAAAAAATATAATATTTAACAGGTTATATATCATGGTTTAACGATTAAACACTGTTTTATATTATTTTGATAAAAGAATAGACTACAACATATGTTTGGTTACCTAACATAAAAAAGTGAATTGTTTCATCGAATTTATCAATTTTTAGTTCTTAGTCTTAATTTATGTGCTAGAAGAACAAAACTGTTATCATCAAACACTGTTAAATAACATGTAAGATTATAACAAAAATAAATAAAATTAATTTAAATATATTGTTTAATTGTTGAATTTCATATGTTTATTAGTGAGACCGATTAACGTCAAAGGCCCGGCAAACTCCTCCTAACACTTTCCGCTTTTTCCGGTCCGACACATAAATTATTTTATTTTATTTATTTAATTTTACATTATTACAAACCTCATTGATTGTTATATTTTTTTATTAATTAATTTTATAATAATAATTATTATTATATATAAACCCCATTACCACCATTAATGAGCTTCCTCTTTTTCCCCCTTTTCTCTTCTTCACTTTCCCAAAATTACACAAACTTTATCTTCTATCTGATCTAAGATTTAATTAATTACGCTTAATTTAAAAAATAAAACTCTCTCAGATCTGTGATTCAATGGAGAACGAACTGTTTATGAATTCAGGTGAGATGAATTCTTCATCCGCGATGCTTAATTGGGCTTCAATGGAGATTCAACCTATTGAATCGAATCTCAGTTTAAATCCTTCACGAGATTGTTTTTTCTGGGAAAAGTCAACGGAACAGTCAATCTTTGATTCCGCTTTAAGCTCACTCGTGTCTTCTCCGACGCCGTCGAATTCAAATTTCTCCGGCGGCGGCGGTGGTAGTGGAGAGAAATTTGTTATCAGAGAGCTAATCGGGAAGTTAGGGAATATTGGTAATTGTTCTAATGAGATCTATGGAAGTAACGGTAATGGAAACGGAAACGGTTATGTACGGAGCTCCGTTACGAAAACGGCGCCGTTAACGGAATTTTCAGGTGATCCAGGATTTGCTGAAAGAGCTGCGAAATTCTCTTGTTTTGGTAGCCGGAGTTTTAACGGTAGAACAAACACGGCGATTCCTGGACCTGTTGTTAATATTCCAACGAATGGGAAATTGACACGTGTCTCGAGTAGTCCTGCTCTAAAAAATCAAGGAGATGTCTCTGTTTCTTCTGTATCTGTAACTGCTTCGAAACCGTTGATTCCCGCCGGTGAAGTTTCCCGGAAAAGAAAAGGAAAATCAAAGGAGAATTCTCCAAATCTCTCAAAGGTTTTTTTAAAATTTTCCGGGAAAATTTTAAATTCTCGAGTTTCGTGCTTTTTTGGGGTAAAAAGTCAACATAATTTGTTTTATTTTAGGAAATTGAAGAAAAAGATGAATCAGATCGGAAAAAAACCAAAGTCTCCGACGAAAATGGCGAGAAATCAAAAGCTCCTGAACCTTACAAAGATTTCATCCATGTCCGAGCTCGCCGTGGTCAAGCCACCGACAGTCACAGCCTCGCCGAACGAGTTAGTCTCCAAATTCAATTAATTTTAATTTAATTAATTTTAATTCAATAATTAGGAGTTTATTAGTAATTGATTAGTGAAATTAATTGTGATTTAAATTTTAAAGGTTCGAAGAGAGAAAATAGGGGAAAGAATGAAATTACTTCAAGATCTAGTGCCTGGTTGCAACAAGGTAATTATGTTTTAATTATTAAATTATTAATTACTTAATTAAATGGGTGATTAGTTGTGGTTAAATAATGATTAAGAGATTAATTATTAATTTTTTTGTTTGTTATTATTATAAAAGGTTACTGGAAAAGCATTAATGTTAGATGAAATTATAAACTATGTTCAATCATTGCAACGACAAGTAGAGGTAAAATTTTTTATTAAATTATTCAACCTAACTTTTATAATAATCTTTTTCATTATTTGACAATCACTTTTAATTAAATTAATTTTTAATTATGATTTTTTAATAATCCATTAAGTCTTTAATAATTGCAGTTCTTGTCAATGAAGTTATCTTCAGTGAACACCAGGCTGGACTATAACATGGACACTCTCGTCTCTAAAGATGTAAGTTTAACCAAACAATTAATTAATTTTTAATTAATACTAATTATAATAATAATTCTGAATTATTAATAATTTTATCTTTTATTATTACAGATTTTGACTTTAAGCAACAATCCATTGCATCAGCAAATACTGCAATTAGAATCTTCGGCGGAAACCTTATTGGGTGCTCATAATAATATGAATTTACAAATAAACCCCAATATTTCTTCCAATAACATTATGGTCCAATGTCAAATGGATCCTTTGGAATCTTCTCAATTACCAACACTTACACATTACACTGACTCTATTCCTCAGGTTTTTATTCATTCTCTTTTTTTTAAATAAATATTTATTATAAAATAAAATTTCTTAAAAAACTAAATTTTATTTTTATTTTCAGTATTCAACATTCTCCGAAAATGATCTACATAGTATTATTCAAATGGGTTACACACAAAACCAATCTGATCAAGTCCAAGTTCAACCAAATAGTTTTCGAGGTAAAAATATGAATATATATAATTTTGTATAAATCGATTTCATTAACTGAGATACTTTTTTTAATGTTATTATATATGATGATTTATGTATAAATTTTGTATAATACAGGATCGTCGAATCAAGTATCATCACACATGAAAACGGAACTTTGATAATATAAAAATTATTTTAAAATTCGAAAGAGTAAGAAAAAAAAAGGGGATTGATGGGTGTATATAACAAGAAGCTTGAATTGGACCACACCATTTCCATATTCATTTTCTATAATAATTTTTATATATTTATCAAATAGCATTTTTTTACCTATTTTTATTGTGTTGCTTTTATTCATTTACGACGGTTTATAATTGTAATATCATCCATTGTTTTTATTATCGGATTACTTTTTTCAATTTTATATTGTTGTAAGATGTAACATTACTTTAAATAATTATAGATCTAATTTTTATTTAATACTACTTCTTTTATAATATTTTTATATACAATGTTTTTGGTTCAATGATCTTAGTCTTTGAATGTGATTTATTAGTACTTTTAAATGATATTATTGAAAACCACAATTAGATAAAATACCTTTTGGACTTATAGTCCTTAAAAAGAATAGATATTGCATCAAGGTGTTGTTTTATGCAAATGAATTGTTCTCAAATTAATATGTTTTAATTTTAATTTATTTGGTCTTTTTTGCTTAAAGTATTGTTACCAAACCTATAAAACTTACTAAAAGTAGCTTTTATGTGACCAATCAAAATATTAAAAAAAAAAAAAAAAAACTAAAGTTGATATTTCAACTTCACAAAAACTTGTCAATGTTTAGATCTATTGAAATTGATTATTTATTAGTGTTAACCAGCTGTGTAAGTAAGGGTGTTGTTATGTCTTTTTCTCTATCGTGTTTAACTGAAATTCATTAAAAAAAAATAAATTTAAATAGAAGATAAATTAAAAGTCTAATCAGAGTAGTTATTGGTTAAATAAAATTAAAATTAAAATAATTAGGTTCACGCCGTGATTTATGGGAATTATATGGGTCCTTTTGTAATTTTTAAAAACAATAGAGCATAGAATGTTCTCTTTTTATGTTCACCAGCTGGTGAAAGCTAGAAACCAAAGTTATTCACTAACCCAAAAAACAAATATTTGTCTAATTAATAAGACAATAGCTATATATTTTCTTATTCCATAATATCTTATAAGACAATAAAAAGATTTGAAGATTTTTTATTTTTTTTAAATTTAAACAATCTAGTTTTTTATTTATTATTTCGTATATATATATACATATAATTTTTTTTATGTTTTATCACGTTTTGTGAATTGTAATTTTGTAAATGCCATATTTTAATTTTTTTTAAAGAAAATGATAAAAAAAATATTTATGTTGTTCTTTTCCCCAAACTTTACTTATGTTGTTATGTAATAGTGGAATCGAATCAAAATATTTTGTTACATATACATGATATTTTAGACCATAAAAATTCGACGATTAAACTTAGTATTTTTTTATAGCAAAATCATCTATAATATATATTTAGAATTTTAAAATATGCAATAGATAGTTTTGATAACAAGATTTTAGATACAAGTACAGTATATTTTTTTACTAAATTTAATAAAAATTTCTTAACCGGTTTTGGTTAAGTCCTTAGCTGTTGAACTAAACGACTTCACAATAGAGAACCTGAAACAAAAACATTTTGATGGGCTTTTCCATTTGATGAGCCTATAAGGCAAAATTGGACCTTGAAATAACTTCTTATAAAATTAATTTTAAATAATTAAATCTAATTATACAAAATTATGAAGTCAACGCCTCAATGTCCCTCTCACTTCCATGATCTAACATTTTATTGCTATTTTTATTTTATACCTTTAAATCAAATATTTAATCATGTTTGATGATGCAATTTTTATTAAAAATTTGATATCTTTTAACAAATGAAAAATAGAATACGATATCTTTATATGATGTGTTTTCTCTTTTAAAAAATGTATTTGAATCGAAAGTTAAACTATAAATTTCACAATTTTGTTAAATTTTAAAATTATTTCTTACAATTTAGAGATCCCAATATAAACAGAAAAAAATGACTTCTTATTTAAAATTTATTTTAAAATAATTGTTAATTTATTAAAAAAAGCTCAAGAACCCGAAACATGAATTGAACCGGTTTAATCTCACCAACCCTAATTGCATATATATTATTATTATTAAGTTTATACAAATAATGATGATAAAACATGCAATAGATTGAAAGTAAATTTTGGTAACGAATTGAAATATCCTATTGTCATCACATATAAATTATTATTCTTATCACAACCATTTTATATAATACATTTTGACATACATGTATCATGTATGTATATTTATATAAATACATCCCCATAATTAAATTAATCTGACATACATGTATGATGTATGCATAGTTATATAAAATTATAAAAAAAACAATATCACATAAATAAAATAAAATAAAGAAAATGAAATTAGACGAGGAAGAAGAGTTACAAAACACGATCGAAATTATGAAGAATAGAGAAAACTCAAAAAAATAATGATTGGTTGATAAGAGAGGTTAGTCACAAAGTATACATTATGCTCCATCACGAATCAACCACTCCTTATTTAATTAAAATTACTATATAATATCTTCAAATTTTAATTAATTAAATATTTGTATACAATTATCTCTTAGTTTAAATTAAGAAATAAAATTTTTGAGAAATGACGAAAATCAGAAACATTAATAGTTTTTGTCATGAGTAGCTAAATAAAAACAAATAATTATGAATTACAGAACAAAATAAATTATTAAATTAATTAAAAGCTTAACAATAATAAATACGTTAACTGTAAGGTATAATTATTAAATATATTAGGCTGAATAAAAATAGTATTATCATAATATTGCCAATAATAAAGTAATTAGTTTCTAAAAAAAATGTAACTGCCTGGGATAATAAAATTAATACGTGACCCGAAAAAATAAAATAATATATTAAATTTAAGTTATATAACTAAAAAAAAAGAAAAAAAAAAGAAAGAAGAAGGATCGGAGCAGACACTGGATTGAAATCCTCTTCTCTTCTTCTTCTCAGATTTCACAGATCTACAGATTCCTTCTCTCCGTCGTCTTGATTTCAGCGTCGGAGATCTCTATTTTCGTTGGATGTCTCGAGCTCAGAACGAGGAGTTTCAGGAATGGTGGAATAAGCAGCGAGATAGGAACAACAACAACAACAACTCTCGTGAGGATGATGCGTTTCTCACCGTTGAAATCAGAACTCCTGTTGTTGATCGAGATAAGGATCGGATCCGAACTCGAACCGCGCGACAGCTTTCTTTGCTTTACCTTCTAAAGTTTCAGCACCTTGCCTCATCCTTCGTCTGGATCGCTAATTCCTTTGTTTATCTTGTGCGCACCGCTACTCGTCGCATTGCCAATGATGATCCAGTTTCTAGGTCGGTTTCGTCCTCGACTAGATTGTATCGAGGTATTAAGGTTTTTCTTGTCTTTGTGATACTCCTCCTCTGTTTCGAGCTCGCTGCGTATTTTAAGGGATGGCATTTTACTCCGCCTTCTGTGGCGTCCGCTGAGGTGGTGGTGGAGGTGGCTTACGCGCGGTGGTTAGAGATCAGAGCTGATTACCTCGCGCCGCCCTTGCAGAGCTTGACCAATATCTGCATAGTTCTATTCTTGATACAGTCGGTCGATCGTCTCGTGCTGGTGCTCGGATGCTTCTGGATTAAGCTACGCCGCATCAAGCCTGTGGCCTCCATGAAGTATCCTGTTTCGCCGGTTACACAGGGGGAGAGAGTGGAAGATTATCCAATGGTGCTTGTTCAGATTCCAATGTGCAATGAGAAGGAGGTAAGCAGACGTAGGTCCCTATTCCCTTGTTGGTCTTGCTGTTCGAATCGATCCTATTGCTAACGAGCTGAATTAGGATTCATACCCTGAATAAAGCATCTATAAGTAGGATTCGCTGCGAATATAACTCTTATCTATGTGTTTCCTGTTCATATCTGGAGCTCGTTAATAGTTTTGTTGGATCTGCCTGCTAATTTAGACCCACTGAAAGAGTTGAACTTTGCTTATTCATTTTAGTTTTGTATTCTCTTCTCTTTGCTGTTTCCTTTCTGAGGTTGGCAGAGTTCCTATTTTATCACCTCATTGTGTTGATTTTAGTTGGTGGCACTTTCAGGTTTACCAACAATCGATTGGGGCTGTCTGTGTTCTCGACTGGCCTAGAGAAAGATTGCTTATCCAGGTTCTTGATGACTCCAATGAATCAGACGTTCAGATGCTTATAAAGGCAGAGGTACAGAAATGGCAACAAAGGGGTGTCCGGATACTGTATAGACACCGACTCATACGTACTGGCTACAAGGCTGGAAACCTTAAGGCTGCAATGAACTGTGAATACGTTAAGGACTACGAATTTGTCACCATATTTGATGCGGATTTCCAGCCACCACCGGATTTCTTGAAGAAAACTGTTCCTCATTTCAAGGTACCGGTTTTTTTATCTTTTATTACTAATTCATAGGAAATGTTATGTGATCATTTGCTTTATTGGTACTCTCATGAAAGATATTTGATGGTCATTTTACACCTATAGAGAATGCTTATCTCCTGATTTTAGGTTCTAATTAGTCAGAAGATCAATGATATTTAGTTAGAAGTTGGAGATCTGGGCTAAAATGCCGTATATGGTTTAGCATTCGATTTAGTAACTATTCTCGGTGTGTTGATATCTGCTAGAATTAGGGTATGTGTGTCCTTATTGCAGTGAATGAAGTGGCTCTAGGAAGAACATAGAACACGGAAATGGAGAGATTTTGCTTCTCTAGAAAGTATATTCTTTACTCAACGCTGGCTTAGTAGAATCTTCAACTCCAAACTTAGGTTACTGAGTTGTACATATAAGTTCAGCTCACATTATTATAATTGACTTTTAACATAGTATGAGCCTGTGTACTGTGTGTTTGAATTTCCTAGGCTTCTTCATCAGCTGGACATATGATATAGATTAAATTCTTCGAGCTACAGATATTATTTCCACTTTTAGTTTAAGTTCTATACCTGGAAAATATGCCGAATGATACAGTATTCTTGAATTTTCTCTATTTCTTGCAGGGGAATGACGATCTAGCCTTGGTCCAAACACGATGGTCTTTTGTGAACAGAGACGAAAACTTGCTAACAAAACTACAGAACATAAACTTGTGTTTCCACTTTGAAGTCGAACAGCAGGTCAACGGTGTCTTCATCAACTTTTTTGGCTTCAACGGAACTGCTGGTGTTTGGAGAATCAAAGCCCTTGAAGACTGCGGAGGGTGGTTAGAACGAACAACTGTCGAAGACATGGATATAGCCGTTCGTGCTCATCTTTGTGGATGGAAATTCATTTATCTGAATGACGTTGAGGTACTTGTTACCTATAAATTACTCACTAGTTTCCTTATATGCTCCAAACGATATAAAACGGAACCCTTTTATCTGTTTCATCTTACACAGTGTCTTTGTGAACTTCCGGAGTCCTATGCCGCATACAAAAAACAGCAATACCGTTGGCATTCCGGTCCAATGCAGCTCTTCCGTTTGTGCTTCTTTGACATTCTTCGCTCTAAGGTGAAATGAGATCCTATCTGTCCCATAGAATTTAGAGATTATGGCATTTTAGACCCTGAATTATGTCCATTTGGTGAAAAAACCCTTAACTATCAACATAGTTTTTAAACCCTCAACTTTGATAACTGAGTTTTTTAAACCCTAAACCTTAATAACTGAGTTTTTAAAATATGAATCTTATATTAAAACTTGAAATTATAGTATAATTAATTCAATTTGGATTAAATTTTGAGATTATAATTTAATTTTGTCTTTAAAGTTTAATTTTGATTTAAAATTTTTGATAAGGTTTAAAAAATCTTGTTATGAAAGTTCGGGGTTTAAAAAACCATTTTAAAAGTTGAAGGTTTTTTATCACCAATAATTCCTTGGCTTATCTAAAATTCGTGGTTTTTTGCTTATACTGCAGGTGAGTGTTGGCAAGAAAGCAAACATGATCTTTCTCTTCTTCCTCCTACGGAAGCTTATTCTACCATTCTACTCCTTCACACTCTTCTGCATCATTCTCCCATTAACAATGTTCTTCCCAGAAGCTAAGTTACCAGCTTGGGTCGTTTGCTACATCCCAGGAATCATGTCAATACTTAACATCATACCCTCCCCAAGATCCTTCCCTTTCATCGTCCCATATCTCCTCTTCGAAAACACCATGTCCGTAACCAAATTCGGAGCCATGATCTCCGGTCTATTCAAATTCGGAAGCTCCTACGAATGGGTAGTCACCAAAAAACTCGGAAGATCCTCAGAAGCTGATCTAGTTGCATATGGAGAATCAGATACTCTAGTGGAATCATCAGCTCTTCAAAGATCAACCTCAGATTCGGGTTTACGCGAACTTAGTAAGCTCGGTGAAGCAAAGAAAACCGAGAAAACGAAACGAAATCGTTTGTACAGAACAGAAATTGCACTTGCTTTTATCCTTTTGGCAGCTTCAGCAAGAAGCTTGATGTCAGCACAAGGTATTCACTTCTACTTTCTTTTGTTCCAAGGTATCACTTTTGGTGTTGTTGGTCTAGATATGATCGGTGAACAAGTCAGTTAGTTTCTTATACCAAAACCAAAACCAAACTAAACCAAACCAAACCAAACCAAACCTTTTTTTTTCATTTAAAGCTACATTGAAACTATACAACAACAGGAAAACCCCCCAAGTTTAAGGTCTTTTTGTTTTTGTGTTTTGATAGATTTATATAAAAGAAACAATTGAGTTCAAAAGTGTTTCTGTCTTGAGAAACATGAATTTATGATTCTTTAGTTTATTAGAGAAGACGAAGACGACGACTTCTGGTCTTTTGTCTGTACCGGCCGGTTTAGGTTTCGGTTAAAGGTGTTGATTTGAAAGAGTAGACCGAAGTGGTTTTGGGTTGGGGAGGAGATGAGATTTGTTTTGTTGTTATATTAAAACCAAAAAACTTAGTTTTTGTTGTGCAAAATTTGTTATTTTAGGTTTATTTATTTATATATGTTTGGATACTAAAGTACTGAACAGCTTTAGAGTTTTTTTCTTTCTTTTCTATTGTAATGTTACATTCAAAATTCTTTTGAGTAATTTGTTGTGGGTTCCAATCTCTACAAAGTTTATTTTAATTTATTTATTTCGTTTATAGTTTAACGTTACTAAAATTAGTGGTAGACTTTTTTTTTTTTTATATTGTCGATTTGTTTTATATTAATGACTAGTGATACCAATAATTATTGCTTAACCTATAAAATAATAGATAAATTTTTAGAGTGTTAAACATATAGGCAAACCATAAACCATAATTAGCGCAAACCAACTATATATATATATATGTAATATACATCAAAAACATATTTAAAAACAGTAAAAACGCGAATCTCTTCAAGTTGGAGATCAACATTTTCTTCCACCATGCGCACTTGATTGTTAACTAACCTTAGTCTAAACCAGACCATTAAAGAAACTAAACCAAATAGAGATTATAACGCATCACTAATTCGATTATCAAAAATAAACTATGTTTATAGGTGGTAAATATAATACCTTAGAGATTATAGTTATGAAAAATTTGTGCAAAATTCATACAATCATATATGAATAATAAATATATATAGTAAAATTGATAACTAATATTCTATATATATATATATATATATATTCTAAAATAGACACGCAATTTTATGAATTAAAGAATAAATTTCCAAAATATCGATCTTATCTTATTACGATCTCCAAAATGTTATATTTTTAGAACATACCATTAAATTTTAATTTGTAAAAGATTTTTTTTTTATTTGTTATTAAAGCTTTCCATATTTTAAACCATGTTTTACAGAGTTTATTTTAATTTATTATTTTGGTTTATAGTTTAAAGTTATTGAAGTTAGTAGTAGATTTTTTTTATATTGTGGAACTATTCATTTTCTTCAGAAATTTTATTTATATTTTTAAAACTTAAAAATATATTTTTGAAAAATAAAATGAAGATTATCATTGAAGATTATAACTTTTCACTTTTGTTATTAAAAATTGAAAATTCTTTGTATTAACAAAATTGAAGAAACTCGATGAAAATGGTTTGAAAACTAGTGAAAACAATATAGAATAAAACTTTTCGAATATGACAAAAACACTAAAAATATAAATCTTTTGGACCACCACACCCGCTCTATTTGCTTTATTTCACAAAATAAAAGTTTATACGTATTTTTAGTTTGTTATTACAAGTCTACAATAACATGTTAAAAGAAAACAAGTGGGACCATAAATTGATATATATTATTAATAAGTATAAATTTACCCAATCAATTTTTTTCCCGTTATATAATTACACTGAACAAAAAGTTAATAAAAGTTTGATTCCTTTCATTTCACATACTATATTACCTATTTAGTTACACAAACTATATTTAATTTAGTTAATTATTTACATATATAAACGAAGCCGTTGAGAGTCATTTATAGATTATAAAATATGGAATCTAGAGCATATTGTCATGTCACATCGTGAAAGATAACTTTATTTTACTTTATTAGGAGACGACCGTTGAGATTTGTCTAGAATATATTCTCTTTTTTTTTTCTCAACAAATCGTACATCTTATTATCTTAATTATGAATTACTAATCAATTAGAGTATAAAGAAAATTAGTAATTTGACAGAAAAAAATAGTTGAGAATTTATTTTCATGATTATATATTTGATTTCCTAACAACACATGAGATTAGAAATGAAGAAAACTTTTTATTTTGTTTTGTACTATATTATTAATTTTTTTTAAATATGTGTATCAAAAGTCAAAACTAAGGGTATAATACAAGTATTGTTTAAGTAGTTTATAAGTTATTTGAAAAAAATATATAAAAAAAAATCTTTGAAAATATAAATTAAATCATGTCATAACATATACTTTGCATTTTTGCATAATATTAAACAATTGTATGAAACAATAATAAGATAAGATCGGTATTTTAGAAGTTTTCTGATTGTGTAGTATTAAAATAAATTAATCAATAGTTAGTTTTTTCCGGTAATATATAATAGAAATAAATTTAGTTGAATGATATGGGTGTAATTTGAATGTGTTGTTATTTAATTTGTTATAATTTAATACACTATATAAACTATATGTTATCTTTGTCAAAATCTAATATTCTTTTTATTCTTTTGAATACATACAAACATAGTTATACACCATTTTAATACTAGCTAAAAATGTAGTATTAATATGGTGTATAAAAAGAATATTAGAT
>KE152178.1:231420-269991 GCA_000411095.1 Aethionema arabicum | reverse complement strand
GATTTTAATCAGGCTGTAGTTTTATGCAATCCGACCTTATATATATATATATATATATATTATTTGTTTCTAGTTTAATCATTTTGTAAAGTTTTGAAAAATATGAACTCGTAAGTTTTCAAATATACTATTCACTGTTCATCTTAAAATAAAAAATGAAAAATCAACAGAGAATATTTTTTCAAATTTTTTGTTCAAATATAAATAATAAAACACCATTAGATTAGATATGCCTTAACATAAACATAACAATATCATGATTTTAAAAAAATCACGTTTTAGTATCAAAATTATTCTAACATACTACATGATACTAAACAAATTACATTAAATTTACACAAATCACTATAACATTTTTTCTTTTAACATGACTTAATTAGTACCCTACATAAAAAAAATCAAAAAATCATTGTTTTTGTAAAGACTATGTAATGTTTTATATATCTACACATAAGTTATGTTCATATGTTTTTATGGTTTATACATCTGTTTATATTTTCGACTCGGTTTATCATATTTAATTTCAAAAGAAGTAACGGACCAATAATATAATACAGTGTCAGTTATTATATAGTTAGTAAGCTTCGTGGAACTCGCTTAATAAATGACTATACATTACATTTCTCTGTCTTTCTCACTTTCTTTAAATGTTCATGTAATACAAATTACTAAATTTAATACTACACATATTTGTGTATATATAAAAATAGTACATTGTATCTATCTTTTGGTCAAATCTAATACTCAGCAAATCTCTCTCCTTTTATGCCCAACACGTAATTCCATTAAATATCTTCACTCTCTTCTCTTCTTCTCTACCCAAACCAAACCAAAGCTCTCACCTTTCTTCTCTGCAATTCAGACAAGAACTCAAGAACACCGAAAGATACGAGGAAGATCAAGAAACTGAATACGAGATCTGAATCCTTCATGGGTTTTCTTTATCTCCTTGCTCTGTCTCTTTCTTTACTCATCTCTGTTTCAGGTAATCTTTTCTTTGAAATCAACCTCCATTAATGGCGGCTCTGTGTTTTCTTCAATGCTTAGTTTTCTCTGTTTTTGTTTACAGGATCGAGATTCTCTGGTAGGCCAGGGGTTAACTATGGCCAGCTTGGGAATAATCTTCCATCGCCGGAGAATTCTGTCAAAATCATTGAATCTCTAAAGGCAAAACGTGTTAAGCTCTATGATGCTAACCCCAAGATTCTCTCTGCTCTTAATGGCACTGATATCTCTGTTTCTGTCATGGTACCTAATGAGATCATTGTCAATATCTCACATTCTCAGTCTCTTTCTGATCAATGGATCAGTACCAATATTCTCCCATTTTATCCCAATACCAAGATCCGTTACCTTCTTGTTGGCAATGAGGTCCTTTCTTCTTCTGATTCCGCCATGAAATCTGCTTTGGTACCTGCAATGAGAAAGATTCAATGGTCATTGAAATCCTTAGGTGTTCATAAGGTTAAAGTTGGAACTTCACTTGCTGTTGATGTTCTTCAATCGTCGTATCCTCCATCGAGTGGTGAATTTCGTGAAGATATCTCCGGTGAAATCATGAAACCTATGCTTCAATTCCTGAATCGAACTAAGTCGTTTCTATTCGTTGATGTTTATCCGTACTTCCCATGGAGTCAAGATCCAAAACATATCAATCTCGACTACGCGCTTTTTGAATCTAACAATATCACAGTGACGGATCCAGTCTCGAATCTGACTTACCATAACCTCTTCGATCAGATGGTGGACGCGTTCGTCTTCGCCATGACTCGCCTCGGATATCCAGATCTCCGGATCTGGATCGCAGAAACTGGTTGGCCTAACAATGGCGATTACGATCAAATCGGAGCAAATCTCTACAACGCCGCCACTTATAACCGCAATGTCGTCAAGAAACTCGCTGCGGAACCGCCTATTGGTACACCAGCTCGACCTGGAAAAGTTCTTCCGGCGTTCATTTTCGCTCTCTACAACGAGAATGAGAAAACAGGTCCAGCCACAGAGCGACATTTCGGACTCTTTCATCCAAACGGAAGTCAAGTCTACGATCTCGATTTGTCAGGGAAGACGACGGAGTACAAGGGAACGTTACCGGCGCCGGAGAATAATGAGCCGTACAAAGGGAAGATTTGGTGCGTTGTAGCTAAAGGAGCAAATTGGACTGAGCTAGGTGATGCTCTATCGTACGCTTGCTCACAGGGGAATAAAACTTGTGACCCGATTCAATCTGGAGGCCCATGTTATAAACCCAATTTGATTATATTGCATGCCAGCTATGCATTTAGCTCTTATTGGTCCCAGTTTCGGACCTCGGGTGGGTCCTGCTCCTTCAACGGTTTAGCTACCCAAACCATTAAAGATCCAAGTAAGTCAAAATTCCAATTTTTCCCGGTTTAGTCCGGTTATTGTCTAAATCAGATATTTATTAGATTTTGTTAATAATGTCTAATTTATTACCGTTTGACCAGGCTACGGACGCTGCCAGTTTCCGAGCGTCACGTTGTGACAAAGTCAAGAAGAGGAAAACTGCACGATGTTGCGGCTTGTTTACTTGAAACGGCACACGGTTTTGGACTGATATCTCCATTTAGTGTTTTTTTAATTATTTTTCTTGGGAGAATAATAGAAGTTAACGTTATTAAGAAGATTCATGTTGTTGGATAATTAATGAGCAGACCCACATGTCCTAAACAATATTTTTGTTTGTTTGACTTTGCAAAAATGATGGCAAATGATATATAACGGCTAGTTTTTCTCCACTTTAGTGAGCTTAGTTTTCTCAATTTAATGTATCTTATTATAACCAAATAAAGAAGAAGATATTATATTTTGTGGTGGACCAGTTTTCATGTGCTTGGGACTCTGTTTTCTACCAGAAGATATTATATTTTCAATCGAAAATATATTTTTATTACGATAATTTGGGGTCCATTCTCTGATAAAATTAATAGAAAATAATGTTTTTAATTTTAATATGAAAAATAAAGGTTGACCATAATTAATCTCAAACATAAGTTTAACAAGAATAAGACAAAGTAATTTTAGTGGTTTCCACTAATTCTCTACAAACATTTGGGTTTTAATTCAACAAACTATTAAAACTGAACAAAAAAAATTATTTATGTTTTAGTTAATGAAACTGATTTAATAAAAATTACAATTATATAAAAAAAAGGTGGCAGAAGAATCTAGAACATGAGAAGCCAAAAGAGAGGATAGATAGTGTAGAAAAGTATGATATAATTTAGTTAGCGTCCACAGATTTTATGAAGCATGGATAAGATACAAGAGGCGAATACAACAAATGAACACATTATGTTGACCAGGTCTTGTCGGCTCGCAGCTCAAGGAAACTTGCACAATTTCTATTAAATCATTTACTACTACTTATACAATTTTAATTAGTTCTTTACAACGAAAGTGCTGCAAATTGAAACCATATGTTTTAATTGATTAGACAAAAACTAGAGGTATTATTATATTTATTAAATTATAAATTCTACAAATAATATTGATCAAGGGTCAAAAATCGTTTTAGAATTGTGGTTGTACAAAGTAAATATTATAGTCTAAATTTGATTTGAGTTATCTTATTTATCCACTATTTATAATTGATTTACCAACCTAAGAGATTTAAATAATATTTTTATTTCGTATTCTAATGCAACTAAATAAAATAGTTTCATTAATCCTTATATTGAAAAGGCATTAAACATGATGTGGCATCTTTAACCTTGTTTAAATAATCATCAATAATTGAGATTAGGTAGGTACCAATCTATGCCACTATATAATTATATATATTATAACCTCTATATATATAAATAATTATGATAATTTATAAACAATGTATAATTATTACGTTTTCAAACACAATTATAAGACTGTTTTTTATCTTTGGAATTATTTCTAGTATTTTTTATATGAATATATGATTCTTAATTACGTCGTCAATTTTGATAATTCGGTAAAAAAACTTCATAGAGTGGATAAATTCAAAATTAAAAAGATTTACATATAAACTAAAATAAAAATTTGCTTAAATTAAAGCCAATGATATGTAACCAATTGGAAAGTTGCAGTTGCAGATATATAAAAGGAGGTCGAAATTGATTTATATATAAATATCGTAAGTATATTAAAATACAAAAGCTTATCCAATCTTCGCCTCTTCTCCCACTAATCCGCATCAATCTCCTCTCTTCATAATCCCCAAATTCTCTCAACCTAAATTCTCTTAGGGTTTTTTATTTATTTTCACTGATTCATGGACGGTTCTCTCTCCCATCAAGCGGCGCTCTCGTTTCTTCCTTCGCTCTCCTCAAGACAGAGTAGCAGCGGTTTCGGCGATGGTGGCGCCGGTGCTCCTGGTGGTTTTGCTCTCTTACCGAGGAGTAAGTTTCGGTATGGAGCGCTGGTGGTTGTTGCGACGGCGGGACAGAGTCGATGTGAGCCTGGAAGCAGCCTTAACGCGCCGCTTGAGCCGAGGTCAGCGCAGGGGAGGTTTTTGAGAAGCGTATTGCTTAATAAGCGGCAGCTTTTTCAGTACGCTGCTGCTGATGAGCTGAAACAGTTGGCTGATGATAGGGAAGCCGCTCTGGCTCGTATGTCGCTTAGCTCTGGTTCCGATGAGGCTTCTCTTCACAGGTCCGTTAAACTTACTCCTTCGATCTTACCTAAATCATTCGATACTTCATACACTTATATGCTGTATCGCGTTTTGGAGTAATCTGATGTACTGTTTGGAGAATCTTGCTTGATTATATGACTTGAGTGAAACCAGAGTAGCCTATAAGTTACTATTTTCTGATTTCCCTTGCTCTGTGTCTTGTGAAGCAAGTTTTGTTTTAGCATGATCTTGCCTACTTAAGCTTCTTTCGTGTTCTATAATTGGTTAATTTCAGTTTCCTTGTGAATTTCTTCATGGCGATTCGAGTGATATTCACTTGTGTTAGTTTCTTGCCTGTGTACTGCTCATATAAATTGATCTGAGCTTAGCTTAACTTGCAGCTGAGGCCATTTTATGCTCTATTTGTTAACGTTTTGTTGTTTCTTCCTCCATGGTTTGCAGAAGGATAGCTCAGCTGAAAGAACGTTACTGTCAAACTGCAGTTCAAGACATAATGTACATGTTAATCTTCTACAAATACTCCGAAATAAAAGTCCCTCTAGTCCCAAAGCTCTCTAGATGCATCTACAATGGAAGACTCGAGATCTGGCCTTCAAAAGACTGGGAGCTAGAGTCAATTCACACCTGCGAATCCCTAGAACTCATCAAAGAACATGTAAGCGCAGTCATTGGATTACGAATCAATTCCTGTGTAGCTGACTGTTGGGCAACAACGCAAATACAGAAACTACATCTAAGGAAAGTCTACGCTTCCTCAATCTTATATGGCTACTTCTTAAAATCTGCTTCCATCAGACACCAACTCGAGTGTTCCTTATCAGACATCCATGAAAACAACTCCAGACCTGTACAGTTTCCAAGAAATCCAATCTTTGGATGTTCTTTCACACCAACAAACACTTCACAATTCTCCACAACACAGCTGAGACATTACATCTCAGGGTTTGATCCAGAGACGTTACAGAGATGTGCTAAACCAAGAACAGAAGAAGCCAAGAATCTGATAGAGAAACAAAGCTTGGCTCTGTTTGGTCCAGAGGAAAGCGATGAAACTATCGTGACATCGTTTTTGAGTTTGAAAAGATTGGTTCTTGAAGCGGTTGCGTTTGGGACGTTTCTGTGGGATACAGAGGTTTATGTAGAAAGTGCTTATAAGCTTAAGGAGAACGTGAACGCAGAAGAAGGAAACAGAAGCATATGAAGAAGAAAACAGAAGCATCTTTTGGTGTCTGTAACTATGTATAGAGAAAGGTTTCTTCTAATTTTTTAGTATATAGTTTTTGTTTTAGTTATTTAATAAGCACGGTCGAATAAATAGAAATGTATATAAGTTTATCTTCTATTGACGTAAATTTAAATAAAGTCAAAGTTACTAGATTTGACCTAAATGGGCTTTTTGTATGTGATGAAAGCCCAGCCCAAAAAGTTAGACCTATCAAAACCCCTCTTTGTCCCAATTCTCACTGAAATTGAGTAATTTAGTCTTTTTCTCTATACGTTTTTTGTTTTCTCGCCGGAGAATTCATTTCCTAATCGTTTCCCCACCGTCGTCTACTCACCGGTAAGCATAGCCACCGTCTTCCTTGTATCCTCTGTTTCATCTCTTAGGTCTATCTCCGTCCTTGTGGAGTTGTTTCCTTCTCTTTCTACTGAATCGCGCGGAATCTCGATAATGGCTGCGGTTGAGAAACATCGGAATCGTTCAATTACATTTGTTTAGGTTACTTTTCAACTTTTATATTAGAGCAAGAGTAATTCTGCTGAAACATTTTATTGTCCTAGGGGAGAAAGGATTGCGTAAGGTTTCGAACACACAAGATGCCAGACATCCAATTAACGGTGGCGGAATTTGTTAATAAGCTCCGGAAACGGTGATCTCTTAGGCTTTTTTTGTTATCTAATTCGTGAAACTTTGTTGAGGTAGTTGCTGATTTTGATCGTTTTTTTTCCAGTAAGATTGAGGGGTCACAGGCTACAGCCAGATACACCGTAGAGCTTATGAGGTCAGTAATTTCGCAGCAGCGGGTGCCTCACACAAACCAGGCTGCAGCTCTTATTGCCGCTATAAAATCCGTAGGGGAGCAATTGATTGCTGCAAATCCTGTTGGTATGTCATATGATTCCTATGATGTGTTCAATTTCACATATCGATCAAGGAATTAGATTGTCGGATATGACTGAATTTGGGTTTACTTTGATATCTATTTATGTATCTGTAGAGCTTGCGGTGGGGAATGTAGTTAGACGGGTTTTGCATATTATAAGGGAGGAGGATTTATCTCTTACTACAGCAGCGATGGGTGGGTTGGACTTGTTGGATGCCAGTGATGATGAAGATGATAGCAAAGGAAGTGGCTATCCTGCAATGTCGGCAGCCGTTGTTGCAGCTGCCGCTAGGAGTACGTTACGCCCTCCATCCTTACAAACACTCCTAGAGGGCACCCCTGATGCTGCGACTGTCCCATACACATCTTCGTCTGGTGCTGACTCTGAAAGCAAAAGTAAATGTACCTTTCCATCCATTTTCTCTGTTTTCCAGATGCTGGTTTCTTTCTGTAGAGATGTATGCTGGTTACTTTAGTTATGTCTGGTTTTTGTGGTTTGTCTCGCTGCCTAATTGTTCTGAGTTTTTTTTCTTTTTCGGTTCATACTTTTGGTCATGTGGTTAAGGTTTATACTCTCACATAGTGTCAATATTTTAACTGAATCGTTGGTCAAATTTTGTTTAGTAGATAAATAAGTTAGATTCATGCTGATTCTAATGGTCTGTATACTTGTTTTAGCTGCTGATAGAAGTTCGATAACTCGGAAGCTGAAGCATGATGTTATAGAAGCAGTCAATCAGCTTATCCAAGAGATTGCTGGTTGTCATGAGCAGATAGCTGAGCAAGCGATCGAGCATATACATCAGAAGTACTTTTCGTCTCTCTACCATTAATTTCCTGTAACATGCAATAGATGAGGCAGAATGTTTGTTTACCATTCATCAAGATTGCAACTTTTATTTTCTTTATATTCCTTTTGTCAGTGAGGTGATATTAACCCTGGGTAGTTCAAGAACAGTACTTGAGTTTCTCTGTGCTGCAAAGGAGAAAAAAAGATCATTTCGTGTATTTGTTGCCGAAGGTGCTCCAAGGTTAGTGACTCCTTTATCTTTTATGTTTACCCTTACCATCATTTTCATTTCTGTATTGTGCAATATTTCCTCTTGTGCTCAGCTATTTCACTCTTACACCCTTCTTCGAACTCTATTCGGTTAGGTATCAGGGTCATTTACTAGCAAAAGATTTGGTAGCTAGAGGTTTGCAGACAACAGTGATCACTGACTCTGCAGTGTTTGCCATGATATCTCGAGTCAATATGGTAAATATTAATTCCTAGCCAGTATTATATTATGTTTTGAGAATATGGTATTTTTGACCTTGAACTATCTATATTTGGTGAAAAACCCCTTAACTATCAAAATGATAATTTAAACCCCAATCTTTGATAACCGGATTTTTTAAATTCTACCCGATTTTGTAAATCAAAATTAAACTTTAAACATAAAATTAAACCATAATTTCAAAGTTTAACCAAAAAATATAATCCAAATTTAGATTGATTATACTATAATTTTAGGTTTAAATTTGAGATTTCGGTTTTAAAAACCTGGTTATTAAGGTTTAAGGTTTAAAAAACTCGGTTATCAATTTTCAGGGTTTAAAAGACCAATTTGATAGTTGAGAGATTTTTCACCGTTCAGGATCTAAAATACATATTTGATATTCCCGGCTTCAAAGATATCTCAAATAATGTATAATGCAGGTTATAATAGGAGCTCATGCAGTCATGGCTAATGGTGGTGTAATAGGACCTGTTGGAGTCAACATGGCTGCTCTTGCAGCAAAAAAGCACGCAGTCCCTTTCGTGGTTCTAGCCGGGACTCACAAGGTTTACTTCCATAACATTACATTTCAAGTTATATTTTACCACAAAATTTCAACTTAACTTAGGTTTATTTTGTAAACAGTTATGTCCACTCTATCCTCACAATCCTGAGGTATTACTTAACGAGCTAAGATCACCTTCTGAGCTACTAGATTTCGGCGAATTCTCCGATTGCCTAGACTTTGGAACTGGCTCAGGATCTCCCCTTCTTCACGTCGTTAACCCAACATTCGACTATGTCCCACCAAACCTTGTTAGTCTCTTTATAACCGACACGTAAGTCTTGTAACCTTAATTGCTAGTAACTCAATCTAGTTCAAGTCTGTGTCTTGTTTAAGACAAGAAGCTGAAAATGGTGGTTACTTTTGGTGACAGGGGAGGACATAACCCGTCTTACATGTACCGGTTAATAGCTGATTACTACTCTGCTGATGATTTGGTGCTGTAGTTTTGAGTCACTTGAGGAGCATAGAGGATTGATTCAAACCGGTTAATTCACAATTCATATATGAAGGTAATAGAGAAATATGTGTACATTGCACTAAAACAGGTGTGCTCATGGATTGTGAATCAGAAAAGAGAAAATTACACTTTTGTGTGTCGGTCCATTTTTGTACCAGTCAATGAAAATCTACTCGGAAAAAAAAAATACACTTTTCTTGCATCATTTTGACGTATACTTTCTTTTTTTCTTGTGTATTATTAATGTGAGAGTTGCTAACTTATTCATGATGTGATGTTAAATGGTGTCGAAAACAAGTTTATTTTTTTTATTAGCCTAGCTTCATTTCTTCATTACATAACATTTTGAAGATTTATTTCTTTTAGATTTTATTTTAATTTCCGTATAAACGTATAGGGAAAAATGAATAATGGAAAAATAATCTTTGGTTCGGTTTGGTGGTTTGAATTGGAATGATATTTGGTTTGGGTTTGGTGCGGTTAAGATTGGAATATTCTTTGGTTTTGGTTCGGTGCGGTTTAGATTGGAAAAATCTTTGGTTCGATTTGATGCGGTTTAGATTGGAATAGCTGATAACCGGATCGGTTTAGTGAGTATGCGAATTTTGCAAAATCTAACACCTGCTAGTATGACTTGCAGTAAAAACCTCGTCTTTAATGGCAGGACTGATAAACCCTAAATCTTTATTTCAAAAGGAAAAAACCCAAGTTTTCTGTTTACGTAGCATTCTCTGTCTCCGGCTCACTGCTCTTTCAATTTGTGCATGCTGATACATATTAGAAGTTCACGAGGGAAGATTCTGGGTTTGTTTCGTCATGGGTTTCCGTCTTCTTCTTCGTTTTTCTCCCAATTTTGCTCGAACACAGAGGAGGTGTCTGCTCATGATGTTGTATCTGAGCTAAGAAAACGCAACTGGGAGAAGAGTACTAGTCTTAAATCTCTCGTTTCCTACATGAATCCACGTCTTGCTTCACAGGTTATTTTGCAGCAACGCGACGATACCGACGTTTGCGTTAGGTTTTACTTGTTGGTCTGCAAGCATTCCTCGTATTGTTTTGACCCAGGTCAGAAAATCAAGCTTCTGAGATTGATCGTTGATTCCAGTTTATATCAAGTTGCGCATATTGTTATTGTTGCGTTGATTAAGGAATTTAATAAAGATGAGAATGCGATGTTGAAACTAATGGATTGTTTTGATGAGTTGAGAGAGAATGGATTCCGGTTAAATTACCCTTGTTATAGCTCTCTTTTGATGTCATTGGCTAAACTTGACTTAGGGTTCTTGGCTTACATGACTTATAAACGAATGGAAGCTGACGGATTTGTTATTGGCATGATTGATTACAGAACCATTGTCAATGCATTGTGCAAGAATGGGTTCACAAAAGCTGCTGAGATGTTCGTTTGTAAGATTTTTAAGCTCGGTTTTGCGTTGGATTCTCATATATGTACTTCTTTGTTGCTCGGTTTTTGCCGTGGATTCAATCTTAAAGATGCACTCCAGGTGTTTGATGTAATGTCTAGAGAGGAAACTTGTGCACCAAACTCTGTGAGCTACTCGGTTTTGATCCATGGGTTATGTGAAGTAGGAAGACTTGAGGAAGCTTTTGGCTTAAAAGATCAAATGTGTGAGAAAGGTTGTGAACCAAGTACGCGTACATATACTGTGCTTATTAAAGCTTTGTGTGATCAACGTTTGATTAGTAAAGCTTTGAAGCTGCTTGATGAGATGATTGCTAAAGGGTGCAAACCAAACGTTCATACTTATACTGTTTTGATTGATGGGTTATGTAGAGATGGAAAGATCGAAGAAGCTAATGGAATTTATCGAAAGATGGTTAAAGACGTGATGTTTCCTAGTGTTATAACTTACAATGCATTGATAAATGGCTACTGCAAAGATGGACGGATTCTTCCTGCATTTGAACTTCTTACTGTAATGGAGAAGAGAGCTTGTAAACCCAACATAAGAACTTTCAACGAGCTTATGGATGGGTTATGTCGAGTTGGGAAACCATTCAAGGCAGTACATCTTCTGAAGAGAATCGTCGACAATGGTCTATCACCTGACATTGTAAGCTATAACGTTTTGATCGACGGGCTTTGTAAAGAAGGCCATATCAGTCTAGCTTACAAGTTACTTAACTCAATGAACGCCTTTGAACTTGACCCTGATAATCTCACATACACTGCTATAATCAATGCTCTCTGCAAACAAGGTAAGGCTGATCTAGCGAGTGGATTCTTCGGTTTAATGGTCAGAAAGGGAATACACCTAGATGAAATAACATGTACAGCTCTTATTGATGGTTTCTGTCAAGTTGGTAAAACCAGAGATGCGTTGTTTATAATGGATACATTGGTTAAGATGAGACTATTGAGAACTCCTCACTCGTTAAATGTACTTCTCGATGTTCTAAGTAAAGATAGTAAAGTAAAAGAGGAGTTAGCTATGCTTGGAAAGATCTTAAAGCTTGGTTTAGTTCCTTCTGTTGTGACTTACACAACATTAGTAGATGGTTTAATTCGATCAGGTGACATTAATGGCGCCTTGAAGATGCTTGAACTGATGAAGCAAACTGGTTGTTTACCAAATGTATATTCCTACACAATAATCATCAATGGTTTTTGTCAATTTGGAAGAGTAGAGGAAGCAGAAAAGCTTCTTTCTGCTATGGAAGAGTTAGGAGTTTCGCCAAATCATGTTACTTATACAGTTATGGTCAAAGGATACATCAATGCAGGAAGATTGGACTCTGCTCTTGAAACTGTAAGTGACATGATTCGCCATGGATTTGATCTAAATGATAGAATCTATTCTTCGTTGTTACAGGGATTTATCATATCTGAAAAGGGTATTGATCATTCAAATGAAAACCCTGAAGAAATTGCTACAGATTATAAATCTATCAGCAAACTTCAATCAATTGTTGAAGAACTTGGTGGATCTAGCAATGGATTATGTGAGTTTTTGGTTAGAAGGTTATGTAAAGAAGGAAGAACAGATGAGTCTTGTGATTTAATCCAAGCTTTGCTCAAGAATGGTGTGTTTCTTGAAAATGCACTAGACATTATCGTAGAATCTTATTGCAGCAAGAAGAAGAACACTAAGTGTTTGGAACTGATGAGACTTGTTTTGAATTCTGGGTTTGCTCCAAGTTTTAAAAGTTTTTGTTTAGTGATTCAAGGAGTTAAGGAGGAAGGAGATGCTGACATGGCAAGAGAACTTGTAATGGAGCTTTTGAGATCAAATGGTGTTGTAGAGAACAGAGAAGTGTTGACTTATGTTGACTTTTTGATGAAAAGAGATGATTTTAGTGAAGTTGTTATAGACTTGGTTGATCAATTGCATTGTAATGAAAAACCCATTTTCTAATTTTGTATAGCAATTTTTAAAAATTAAAATGATTTAGATTAATATTAATGCTTTGTATTTTTCTTAACAAATTAATATACATATGTTTCTTTATTTATCGTTATATTTTTAATATTAAAATACATATATGTAGTGTTAAAATTCTCCATATTTTATAAATTTAGCTATTAATTTATTTTTTTTATTTTGTAAAATTAGCTATTAACAAATTTTCTCAAGGAATTTGTAATGATCATAAATTGTTTTTTTCCTCTGTAATGATCATATATTGTAGAACTACAAAATACAATTTTCTCATCTTTCTATAATATAATTTGGGAAAATTTGGTAAATAGGTAAATATATTAAAACATAACTTTGGTAGTTTTATTAATACATTAATTCGAAGAACCTACTTTTAGATAATGTAACATGTGCATCTCCATATCATTTTAAAGAGTAAAACGTACATTTCCATATCATAACTAGACACATGTCATTTTTATAAATGATAATAAACTTCTGTTTCATACATAATAACAAAATATCAATTATATATATATATATATATGATATTATTTGTGTAAATAAATAGATCAATTATACATGTATATTAATTTAGTTTGGTCTATTTTTCATTTATTTTAACTAGAAGGTACATATAGTTGTAAGAATAATTTTAAAATATACTATCAAAATAATATTATTTACACCATCAAAATTAATAAGGAAAAACATTGCAGAAATTATATATTTAAATTCTTGTACAATAACTAATCTCCCTAATATTTTTTTCATTTTTGTTACCAACGATTAAAATTGTTAATTATAATATCTTTGGAACATTAAATTGAATTAATTTCGTAATTAATCATCCTAGCGGTTTATTAGAAATTTAATAGTAATTTTGTCTTTAATTCTTCAAAAAGTATGACATGTAATATAGAATCATGTACAAATGATAATTAGTATGTTCTAAAATTTATAATATCCAAAAATGATTATTTTCCATAATATATTAATATCATTTTTATATATAAAAAAACACGCTCACACATATTTACACAAATATATATAAAAAGTCTACACTATAGAGTTAAATTATAATTTACGAATCCAAAAAAAGGTGTAAAAAACATATCCAAAATAATCATAAATTAAACAAAAACTTTGAGTAAAAAAAAAAAAAATTAAACAAAAACTATATATGGTTGTTTTATTCAGATGCAGTAAAGTTTTTTAATGAAATTACTTTTTATAAATCCTTCGAAATAATTATATTACCAATATTTGTTTTAGATTCATAGGTCACTTACACTTAATATTTATGTACCAAAATTACCAAAATATAAAAAAGTTGAAGTGTAGACTAATCCCAAATAAAATTGGGTGAAATAAAGCTGCAAAAAAAAAAAAAAATTGGGTGAAATGACGCTGCAAAAAAAAAAACGGGGTGAAATGACGAAAATACCCTTGGTTCTTTAAATACCCTTTAGCCATCTGACCAAAGCTTCTGTTTCTTTGGCTGGCTGGGGTTTTGAGAGAGAGAAGTTAGAGAGAGAGAGAGAGTTTCTTCTTCTCGTTGAAGAACAAAACCATAAAAGAAAAGACTCTTAATTTATATAAAAAAAAAGACACAAGAACATTACAGATATATACAGAAAGAGAAGGTATATACACCCATATGCCAACACATGTAGATTGAAAGAGAGAAGATAGAGAGAGAAAGAGAGATTTTTTTCTCACTTTCTTCGGTGTATTTCTTCTTCTCCTCCGAGATCTTCTAATCATTCTCTTTCCTGTATATCATTTTGATTTTTCAATTAAAAAAAAAAGAAGAAAAAACCCCCAAAAACTGTATCAATTACACCCTCGATTTCTGATTTCTTGTTTCCTTAGAGCTGAAACCCTTTGTAAAATAGTGAAATTGCGTTTGTTTTCTCTCGTTAAAGTTTTGAAATTTTGATCCGGCGATACTTGTGTTTAAGCTGATTTCGCGATTTTTGCTATCTGGGTTTCGCTTTTCTTACTTCCTCTTCCCCTAGGCAATTGGTGCAAGTACCAATTTCTTTGGTTGCTGGTGATTTTCTTGACAGTTTTTTAATTTTTTCGATTAGTTTTTAGGGTTTGATTGGATCGCCCCTGATTTGAACCCTAATTGCCGTTTTTATACTATTAGGGTAACCTCTTTGGAGATTTCAGAGTAACGAAAAGAGTCCCTGGGAATAAGTGTCGCGAGTTAGTAGCTCTTCGATCGGGTTTCCTCGACATTGAATCGGGAAGAAGCCACCTTGCTGGCGGCTGCCTAAGGAGTTCATATTCTTGTTGAATACACAGATAAGGTGCTTTTGAGATACTCGTATCTTATCTCAAAAAAGTTGTTAAATTTGAGTTGCAGATGGTTATGGCGTGGGATGAATGGTTCTGATTATTGATAAACTGATGATGATTTGTCAGGTTAAGTCACAAATCTTGGGGGTTTCCGTTTCCATTGACGTTCTTCTCCAGGAGTTGACCCTTTTTAGGGTTTTCCAAGGTGGAAATTGCTAATTTTTAGTTGTAATTTAGGATCTGTGAAGTTAGGATTGGAAAAAAAGTTAAAAGATAAAGAAAATTTGGTGGTCTCTTAAGTGTGTTTATTGATATGGTGGAGTGGATCATAGATTCTGATGTGGTGAGGCGCTGGGATAAAGGAGCCAGAAAGTAGAACGAGTGGTGAAAGTTTACCACTTTACAGTTTCAACGGACAATTTGCCATGTCTCGTTGCTTCCCTTTTCCACCTCCAGGTTATGTGAAGGAGATTAGACCTAATGTAGCAGACCCTCTTCCACTAAAGGTTGGAATCTTAACTCTCTGGATCTTTCTCTCATCTGAATCATGTGTTTCTAAGATCGTATTGAACTCAATTGTGCTTGAAATTCCTTCGTTTTGGTTGGAGATGACCAGAATCCTGAGTTAATGCACATATTATCTCTAAGCTACTAGAAACTGATGAAGAGAACTTAGCATATTCATGAGAATGGAGGAGTCTTGTAGGCTCCTTTGTGTTGTTTTTTTAGGACATATGCGCTTAGTTAAATCTGTTGATGATCATTAATGGTGAGAAATTCATGATTGGTGATGGATTTGCATAGAAATGTGAAGGAATCTTGAAGTAATACTGTAGTACTCTGCCATTTTATATCCTTGCAATAGTAGCTTTGTGGTCTGCTCTATTGTTCTCTCAGTTATTTTTCTTGTGAATTTCCTAGTACATAGCGATTTTGCAGATCCTTGAGTAACTTCAAATGTGGGATGTGAAATTGAAGTTAACTATGTTCCTGTCTTTGGATTAGATCTTTGTATCCCATTGATTATTCGTGACTGGATTGCCTAGACCTGAAGCTTATTAGTATCGCTACTGCACTCTCCATACTCGTAGAAATCTAGGGACATACTTTTTATTCACCTGTTTAAGATACAATGTGAGACCCATTGCCTATGAGTGGTTGCTTGTGTGGTATAATAGCAATCAAAAAGAGTAATTCTATGTGTGTTCATCTGAGTTGTTTGTCCATGAAAGCGAAAAATATCCTCCGATACTTTCAGATTGTATATATGCTAGAGCCTCAAAGTTAACCTTTTATCTAGTCATCACTTAAACATGTGTGATATTTTCGTTTTGGTATTTAGTCACAGGAAAAGCCTAAGGAGAAGAAGCACAAGAAAGAGAAGAAAGATAAAGAAAAGAAAGAGAAAAAGGATAAAGAAACAAGCAAAGACAAACATAAGGAAAAGAAGGAGAAAAAAGAGAAACATAAAGATAGAAAAGACAAGAATCGCGATAAAGATAAGAAGAAAACTTCAGAAGAAAAAGATGCAAAAGCTCTTCCAAACACTGTGGACAAAGAAAAACTTGCAACAAATAGCTTACAGAATAATATCAATGGCGATTCCAAGTTTGTTGAGGATCTTGCAAGAAGAATCAGAGAGGAAGAAGAAGCTACAGAAAGTCAAAGCGCGCAAAAGATTACTTCTCCTTATGGAAAAAGTTCTGGAGTTACAGTTAAGAACAACACTTCCTGCCAAATTCCTCAAATCAATCATAGGAAAGATGATGATAAGAGAATCAATAACCATAAAAACTCATCAATGGCGAAAAAATCTGAAAATCTGGTTCCTCAAGCACCTTTGGAGCAGAAAAGAGCTGAAGTTATGGCTAAACCAATGGAGAAAAGGGATCAGGCAAAGCAAATGGAGCTACAAGTCAAGAATCACCACAAGGAAAGTGTAACAAAGGGTGATAAACCATGGGATTTGAAGAAAAATGAACTGAAAAGCATAGATAAAAGTAAAGAGAAAGAGGTGATAACAGAGGTTATAAACAATATTGGTCAAAAGAAACCGAAATTCGTGGAGGGAGGGCCTAGATTAAAAGAGAAAGAACAAAACTCTGTGGATACTAGGAATTTTAGAATGCAGGATCTTTCAAAAGGGAGCGTCGTCGTCAAGAACCATACGAATGAGGGCATTCTTGGCAAACGGAAAGGTCTTGAGGCAAATGGATTATTGTATGGTGAGTCCTTTCCTTGCTCCATATGGTAAAATTATACAAACATGGAATCATATACTTAAAAACGACCTTATACTATGTACAAATACGGTATGTTACCTTGATCCACTCATTTTATAAGCTCTTGGTTTGTATCATTAATTGAAGAACAATTAAACTGATTTTGTGTTCTTGCACAATATGTGGATGTGTTTTTCTTACGCTATTACCATTCTTATGCAGAAAATGGAACCAAGCCAAATAAGATGCAGAAGCCAGTTGCTTCTCCTGTGTTGGAAAACGGAAGAAAGTTGGGATCATGTCAAATTAAACCAAAGGCTACTTCTGAGCAGCAAAGATCTGTGTGTACTCCAGAGGTTAAAGAGCATAGAATTAACGGTTTTATTGACGTGCAAGAACCGAAAACTCGTCCACCTATTCCTTCAGGTGCAGCAATGAAACCGTTGGTAAAAGAAAACGGTGAAGCATCTGTGAAACGACCTCATTCAGACTTAAAGTATTTGGATCAGATTCTCAATGTGCCTAAAAGGAAGGAAATGGACGAAGTTGATGAAGATCAAGAGTGGCTTATTGGTCAGTCTGATGAAAAGTCAAAGAAGATAAGAACAGAATCTAGTGGAGTAGATGAGAGTCTGCAAGTTTGGAACCAAGCTCTTAGAGTAGAATCTGCAGACATTATAGCTCTTCCTTATGTTGTTCCATTCTAGTTTCACTGATGTTCTTGATGTTCTTGATGTTCCTTCAGCTCAAGAGCCTCCTTCACACGGCCATTGCAGTAACTTATGCTCTGTTTGCTCATTGCAGTAACTTATGCTCTGTTTTACTGCGTTTGATTGTGCAGTCTCCATCTCTGAGAAACTGATTTAGCAGCCCAGTGATAGGCAAAACTATGGGAAATGATGAGGTATGACTGGTTGGTTACTTTACTCCATTTTGCAGAGCCAGAAAGCTTTTGAATGGTTTGAATTTGATGAGATAAGAGAAGAAGCTTCCCCTAAGAGAAGAAGGTGAAGTCTCAGTAAGAGGGCTGTGTAGATTAGAGAGTTAAAGATCTTTTTGAGAGGGTGATTGTTGGAAATGAGATTTATGACAAAAGATAAGGTTATAAATTTGGTTAAATTTTGATTCTATGCAAAAACATGATATGATATAAGGTTTAGATGAGATTTAGCATTAAGTTGTATATTAGAGAGAGCAATTAGAGTATTTACCCAAACCCTTTCTGAGTTCTGAAAAATCCACACCCTGTGTGGTGTGTACATTTAACATATGTATCTACTTCTTGTCCCTTTTTTGGGTAACACAATTTTATTGGAATCTAATCAAATCTCTTTCATCTTAGTTTCTGTACAAATTGCTTTTGTCTCTCTTCTTACCATTTTTGGAACACAGATATGGTTTAAACTTTATTGCAAAACTTTCCTCTGTCTTGAGTGTTGTAAGGGGAATTACCAAGTTTTAACCAAATTAAGTAGAGATAAATAAAACAAATTAAACTCTGAATTTCTCCATTTCCAAAAAAAATAAAAATCTTCAAGTTATAATATTGTAAATTAAACTCTGAAATTTCGTAAAAAAACCTCTTAATTTTAAAATTGTAAATTGAAGAATAGTTTAAAGATGGTTTATGGTTAATTATTTTGTTTAGTTCATTTTACAATTTTAAAACTCGATTTTTTTTTTTTTGGTTTCACAAAACAGAAACTTCAGAGTTTAACACAATCAAGTATAACAAAATCTCTATTTTATTTAGATAAAATCACACAACAAAGCAGATAACAAAGAATCACAACAAAGAAAAACATTCATCAAATTTAAAGATTTCAGAATTGTTGTGATATATAAGAACTAAAACACATCAGAAACATAAAAAGACAACAACAACAACAACAACAACAAACACATGAACGCCTACAAGATTTCTCTCCCCAGAACTTCCTCATCTTAGATCTCAAACTGAAACTAACCCAAATGAGCAAGCTTGAAGCTGAATTGGAAGCAGAAAACTGTTAAGCTTTCAGGTAGATTTTGTCTAGAAACGCTGCTCTATAAGAACTATCATCTGAAAACTGACCCAATACAGCAATTGTTGCTGTACTGCTTCCAAATTTCTCAATTCCTCTTGAAATCATACAAGTGTGTCCAGCTTCTGCAACAACTATTACATCTCCTCCAACTAAAGGACCTAATGTCTCAGCAATTTGTCTAGTCATACGTTCTTGAACCTGAAGCTTGAACCCATAGAAATGTACAATTGATTGAATCAATGAACTTACAATGGGGTTTGATCCTTCAGGAATAAAGTATCCAATGTGAACAACTCCATAGAATGGAAGCAAATGATGCTCACACATTGACCAGAATGAGATGTTCAGTTCACAGTGTAGCTTCTCTTTGACTTGACTGTTGAGATTTCTCTCCACTTTACTGGTTAGTTTCATCTCCAGATTAGCGTTTTGAAAGTTCATCATCCAGTTCAGGAATCGATTCGGTGTACCAATCAGTTCTTTCCTCATTGGATCTTCTCCTAATGATTTCAGAATTGAAACAACAGCAGACACCATTTCTGGATCTTCAGGTGATAATTTAACTAACTCTTTCTTGATGCTTGGGCACCAGTCAGAGCTTGAGCTCTGTAATGTCTGAGTTTTCACGCCTTTAAACTTCAGAAAACTCAGAAACTCACTCCAGAGATCTGTACTTTCATCCTCGAAAGCACCTGAGCCGGAAGAAACAAGCATCTCTGAAAATCCATGGTGACTAGAATCTTTAGTCTCTAGGTCCAAACATGGGAAGTGAATGTGTGAGCATTGAAGAACAACAGCTACACCAGATGGTTTAACCCAATGTTGAAGAGCAGAACATATGTTATCAGCTAGACGCTGAGGATCTTGAAGCCGCTTAGCGAAAACATCAGTCACTCTAGAGAATTTACTTAGTCCCAATACTCTTTGACCTGATGGAACATAACCTACATGACATCTCACATGAAATGGAAGCAAACAAGCTTCGCAATAAGAGTAATGGTCAAGATCTCTAACAACAACAAGTCCTCCAACTCCACCTGCTTGACCAATTTTATCATCTAATCCTGCTTCTGGAAACAGAGCACTCTGCACATAATCCTTCACCTTTTGCTCATATCCTGAAATCATAAGAACAAGAATCAATCACTCTGCAGAGAAACTGATTCAATTCAGGAAGAATTAGTCAAGAATCAATCAAATTCATACCTCTGGTTCCTTCACGAAGAGCCTTAGCGACACGAAAAGGCGTTTTGATGATACCTTCTCTATTGATATTTTCATTAAGACCTTGTAAGAGAACTTTGACTGCATCCTGGATAGCTAAAGTCTCTGGTTGCTTTTCAAAAGCAAGCTCAACGCAGCCATGTTTAATTCCGTTTTCCAGTTCAAGATCAAAATGACCCTCATCTAATGCACCCATTGAATCAACAGAAAGAAACTCAAATCACAAATCAGAAACAGAGGCAACACACGATCCAAAGAGGTAAAAAAAAAGAGACCTAGAAACGAATCTAGTGAAGATAATGAAAACAATTACCCAACAAGGTAAAAATTCGAAATTCGAAATACCCAGATGCCCAATTAAGATTCTAAGGACAATAAATGTATAACCAGAAATTGAAAAGTGAGAGTCGAATAAAAAATTCTCTGGTTTTGAAAGGAATAAAAGAGACGGTAGAAAAAGGCGGAAGAGAAAGGCGCGGGTGAGAGAAGGATTAAGAAACGTAAGGTTGCCGTTGATGGAGGAATATGTGGATTTGTTAAATCGTTCCACAAATTTTTCAATTTTATCGATAAATTATATATGTTTCTTCTTCAAAGTTGGCTAAGACATAGCTTTCTCTCTTCCCTATCACCAAACCCTAATTTTGACATATCCACTAGCCAGATTCTTAATTAAATAATTCGTTATTAAACATAAACAAAAAATTAAATAAATCTTTTAATTCTTTTTTTTCCGTCAAATAAAAATTAGTATACTAATAAATTGTTTAATTCGTAATACTAAAACTATTTTTTGGGAAGAAAAAAAAAACTATTTTTTTGGGTCTTGAGATCTTCACGATATGCAATAATGACGTATACTGTATACATCAATTATTGGATAGATATTTATTGGTCCATATAAAAATAAACATAAAAACAAATCATGTAAATATTATGTGGATTATATAGATGGATAATGGTTCGTTTTTATTATTTGTTTGTGTTTTTTTATAAGTATAATAATAATACGGGTTTTATTTAATTAATATTTCAAACTCTAAACATTTCTTACTTGTTGATTTTTTCTTAACTATCAAAATAGTTTTTTAAATCTTAAATTTTGATAATTGAATTTATAAACACAAAATTAAACTATGATCTCAAAGTTAAAGTCAAGTGTAATCTAAATTTGGGTTAATTTGAGATTTGGTTTAAAGAACCCCTTTTATTAAATTTGTTTATTTAAAAAACTATTGTTATTGTTTTTTTTTTCATTAGATTCAACTAGTTTCGAATTCAAAATAACAAAAAAAAATATTTCTTTATGTGCTGTCTATGAATATTTTAAAATTATTTTTCCCCACTAAAATATCTTGTATGTATAAACGAAAACGTGAAATTGATGTTGTGCATTTGCATACAACTATATTTTAGGTGAACAAGAACAAAAATATTAAATGCAAAGATAATATTTTGTGTCCTATGCAAGGATATTTTCTTTCTTTTGTTAATATTAAAATAACCCTATTAATTTACTAAAGATAGGCTTGTTTATGTATAAAAACAACTACTCATTTTTTTTGTTAAATTAGTTGATGTTTTAGGTTTTTTATTGTTTCACTTTACTTGGGTTTCTATATTTTTTATTTAAATCAAATAATATAAAATGTTGTATTTGTGAGTTTCAAAAATTGAATTTTAAAAATAAATGATTTGATTTGTTGAAACAAGTATTCACATTTCATTTATTCTTAATTTGTATCTAAAATATAAAAAATCATTAATTTGAAATGGAGGGAATATATTATTTGACAAACAAAATATGATTATATTAACAAATACGCAACGGAAAATAATCATCAATGTTTTTAGATTTAAGTTCATTTTTTGTTTAACTATTTGAATCTACATTAAATTTGTATATTAGATGTAAATAGGTGTGGATTATAAATAATTAAACCATTATTACCACACAAATTTTATTTTTATTTTTAAAGAAGAATCAAAACCATATCTAGTAATGAATAATAAAAATGTGTCATAAACTGATAAATAAAATAAAATAATAAAAGTACCTGTGGTATCCATGGAAGAAGAATGGTTTTTCATGAACAAGCTCATCATTTACTTTTTATATCCAAAAATGCTTCAGAAAAAAGAATATGCCTTAGATTTTGGTGTCTCATCCATATTTATATATGCATAAATATTTTTGTTTATTTTAAAAATACATTTTTCTTATTGTTTTTTATTATTATTTTAAGAAAATTTCGGTTACATATTTAAAATAAATAGGAAAAAGATAGCAAAAATTGAATGGTCGTGTCTATATTTTCTTGGGTCCATAAGGGTGTGACCAATGACTACATTAACTACAGCAATATTATCAATATGTTATTTAATTGGCATTAAATGTATTATAAATATATATATCTTTCAATTATTATTTTTTACTATACGTATATATTGTAACTACCAAAATTGTATTATTATTTTGTCAGATATGTTTTTTTTCTTCTTCAATTATTCATATAAATTAATTTAATCCAATAGTGTTTGGACAATAACTAATTAAGCAGTATTCGATACAATTGGTATTGTAACTTCTGAATATATATATATATATAAGAAAAAAAAAATATATATATATATAAAAATTATTCTCTTGAAATCTTCACAATATTCAATAATGATAAATGGATGTAAAAAGTTGTTTTCTAATCATGATTCCACATCAATTATTTAATAGTTCTGTTTTGTACATATATATATATATATATTTTTTTTTTTAAATATATATATATATATTTTTAAATTAATAAAAGTTAGGTGGAAAAAACATGTAATGAATTTATGTGGATAGTTATTTTCTTGCAGAAGATAATGATAAGATTTTTATTATTTTTGTTTGTGTGTTTATTTATTCACAAAAAAATATTTTGTTATTAAAAAATTGTGGTCATAAACGAAAACGAAAACGAAAACGTGACATTTATGTTATGTTTTTTGGGACTACATTTTACGAGAAAAAACAAAAGATACTTAAATGCGAAGATATTTTATTTTTTTTACTAGTGTAAATACAAAATATCCTATTAATTTACTTCTTTTGTTCATCAGACCTATCAACTTACAAAAAAAAAACGATAGAACTATTTTCTATCAACATATATATTATTTGCTATAAATTATGAAAATATTATAACAAATTCGGAAAAATCATCAAATTGCTTAGATTTGAGTTCATATTTTGTAAAACTATTTGAATCTAAATTAAATTTTATATTTATCTCAATTCTTGAATATGAGTTTGAAATGTAAATGAAAAGAGTTTATTATGTGTAAATAGGCTTTTATAAGTTATTAGACTTTTCCAAGCTACTAACACACACACACGTAAAAAAAATTATAATAAATCTGAATCATATAAACTAATAAATAATTTAAAAGTTGTATAAAAAATAGAGAAATAAAATAAAAAAAGTACCTGTGTTATCCATGGAAGAAAGATGATTTCAAATATGTATTTTTTATAACATAAAATTCGAACAACACGAGAATGACTTAGCTTTAATTTGGTGAACCATCCATGGGTGTATATATATATATGTATAATGTATATGCAAAAATATTTGTTTTTATCTTTAAAATTTCTTTTTCAGTATTGATTTATTTACTTTTTCGGTTACAAAGATTTAAT
Source organism: Aethionema arabicum (assembly GCA_000411095.1). NCBI lineage: Eukaryota > Viridiplantae > Streptophyta > Magnoliopsida > Brassicales > Brassicaceae > Aethionema > Aethionema arabicum. The sequence continues at coordinate 246,127 of KE152178.1, read as the reverse complement.
GTAAATAGAAAAAGACATATAAATAAAGTAAATATTGGATGGTTAGGTTTTGTTGGGTCCATTAGGGAGACCCATGGCTACATTAACTTCCATGTTATAAACATGTAATTTTATAGACATTAAATTTGTTATATATTTTTTTTGGCTATATTATTCATTATATATAATATATATTTCAATTATTGTTTGTAGTATATTATCTATATGTTTTATTTATTCATAGTTTATCCATATAAAATAAACTCAATCAAAATATTTTTTATTATAATAAATTTAGAAATATTATTTATTTCTTACATAAGTATCCAATGTGAAAATCTATCCTGAAAACTTTTCTAACAAATATATTAAATAGATTGGGCATTGCAACTTTCAAACAGAAAAACAAAATCTGCAAAATTCATGAATCATGAAACTTTGCACACTTGTTACAAATGATTTCGTTGCATAAATGTTGATTTTTTTCATGCATTTTAAAAAACCAAATAATTAGCATATTTCTATAATTTATTTATATTTTTGCTGTTTTAGATATCTAATAAAACAACATTTTTCTTCGTTGAATATAATATTGGGATAATTAGTTAAATGCATTTTGAAAGAAGTGTTTTAGATATATACATATTTGTAGCTTATTTTTTTGTTTTATACACTCGCTTATAACATCTTATATTGGTAAATATAAAATATAATATCTCATAAATTTTGTTATAAGAAGCTATATGATACCTTATAACATCTTATAACACGATTGAGTGTATAAAACAAAAATAGGGTGTGTTAAAGTATAATTCACACAAATTCTCTATAATATTTTTATTTTGTAAACAATACAAAATATATAAATACCTATTATCTCTTTGAAAAAAATGCGTATTATGTAACTAATCTCCAATATTTAATAAAGAAAATCATAAAACTAGTCAATTATTTTTGTCGCTTAAATGAAGTAAGAAAAAAACTACCATTTTACTTATACCAATTTCTACAATTTCTAAAAGAATTTTATTTTTTTAATATCTTTTTTTATTTTGGATAAGGAATATGAGGTGTAAAATCGTTATATATATAGTTATAGTTATTTGAAATTATTGCTTTTTTTCCCTCGAATTATTGCTTATTGTTTAACTTTCGATGAAAATTAAGTTTCATTAAATTTCGTATATATATATATATATAAACACTTAAATTTGATCAGATCGAATAGGATTCTGTTTTGTTTTTTGGTCCGATTCAAACATAGATAATTTTCTTATAATGGAATAAAAGATTGATTACATATCAAAAATAAAATGTAAAGCAATTCCCAATTTAGATGTACTGTAATAACTTGTCGGATACTTTATGGAATAATAAAGTTTGTGACTTTTTTTAATTAATCATGTCTTTTCGTAATAAATCTTCTGTGAAATGATATATTGATTAAAAAAATCAAGATATAATGTTTGAGTTTTAGATTTTTATATAAAAAAATAATTTTGGATTCTTGATGTGTAAGTATAATCGTAAAAAATAATATTATTAATACATGAATCAAACTTATTCAGTGTTTTCAATATTTTAATACCATTTAAAAAAATACCGATAAACATGGTTATTAATTATATAAAAATGATAATCTTCTTTGTAGTTATAATTTATATATAATCAATGATTTAACACATGAGTTATTGATTCTATATTGCTTTTAATACATATATGTTTGTTTTTAACTTTACATATATGTTTTTTTTTAAATCTTAAAATCAAATTTACATTTTTTTTTTCATTTTTAGACATGCGTGTGTATATTTTTCAAATCGACTTACAATCATTAATATATCAACCATAAACAAAAAAGTTTGAGTTTATATAAATTTGAGATATTTTCTTTGTATGAAATATGTTTTTTTTTATATATGTATAAACATCAACCATATAAGTTAACGTTTGGAACAGTCAGTATACCGTAAAAAAATTTGAAATTGTAAAAATGATATAATTACAGTTTTTACAGTTATATACAGAACTTAAAAAAAAAAAAAAAAACATATTGGGCAAAGTTATTGACTTATTGGAACACAAAAAAAATAGTTTATACAAACAAAATAATTGAATAAAAAAAAATCTTATTGGAAACATACAAGATCTTGTGTCTCCTAATAAAACAAAACACAAGTGTATCTGTTATTTATTTTTTTCCCCATAATTTTATTTATATATATATATATTTTTTTGTCATCTTTTATTTATATATTTTAAATTGTCAACTTGTTAAATGGATATATACACACATATAATAAGGCCTTTGTTGGCAAAAAAAAAAAAATAATAATAATAAGGCCTTTAATGGAAAATATTATTTCAATGATCAGAAAGCCCTTTATTTATTTAAGTGTGGGTGGGCCGTAAAATTGGGCTTCAATATTGGGCCTAGATGTTAGTCTTTAATATCTCGTTGACTTATATTTTGGTCATACAAAAAGAGAAGAAAAAACATGTTAATAATTTAATAAACGGTTAAAATAACAAAATAACTCTGATAAAAAAAACAAAATAACTTAATATTTAGATAATGATTAGAATAGTAAAAATAAAAGTATAATTATATATAAAAATATACTGTGATTTTATAATTTTTTATAGTTTTAAAACGTCTAATATTATCAAACAAATGAAACATTTTTGTATGTGTGTATTCGAAAAAAATTGTTAAAAAGACAGCAATTTATTGTTAGCTAAGATTCTTTAACATTTGTATTAAATTAGCAAAAATTCGATGATAATTAAAAGAAAATTCCCTTTCCAGGTGCAAGTCATGCAAGAGGAAGCTGTACCACGATTTACAAAAGGACACGTGTCGTCTTATTATCCCATCATCCATCACAACCATTAACTTTCCACCACGTGTACTTTATCCCGCCAAAACTTAACCACGTGGAAATCCATCAGATCACAATAGCCGCATTTTATGAACTGGCTTCGTCCAACCTTTGTGGGACCGACAATCACAGATGGTCGCCACGTGTTAAGTCGGTTTCTAGAGATTCGCGGACCAACGTGTCCTCGTCAAAGCCAGCAGGTCAATAAACATTGCTTATTTTAAACACGTGTCATCTCCTAACCTCTTCATGCATATATTACACGTGGCAGCCTCGGTACTTTCCCTCTTCCGCAGCTGATTTTAACCAATGAAAATAAAACGTTAAATTAAATTATCGATAATCCGATATTTAAGCGGGTATTAAAATTTTCTTAACGCTTCTAATTAATTTCTTTAATTACTTTTATAATCATAACCGCCCTTGTCCACTAATTATTAAAGGACACGTGTAGTATCCTAAAGCTTTCTCTATCTCTCTCCAACAAATGTGAGAAAAACCCTTAAAAAGCAAAACTTGGTTTATATATATTCTTGTGTTTTATTTTTCAATCTTTATCAAATGGAAGCAAAGCTTGGAGAAGAAAAGGATATGGAGGTTGAGCTTGAGTTATGTTTATCATTAGGAGGTCCGTTTAAAAAAACAGAGAATTCTTCTAAGCGTAAGAGAATCAGAACAGAATGTAACGGAATTGATTCGGATTTTAATAACGGGGAGAAGAAGGCTTGTGGTGTTCATAAACCGGGTTCTCGGGTCAAGTATCCGTACCCGTACCGGGTTGAGCAAGTGAAGGAAAAGAATGTAGGTAACGGGTACGGGTATGGGTCGGGTAAAGTTAAGGAAAACGGTCAAGTTGGGTCACCGGTTTGTAGCTCGTCGGATGTTTCGGATCCTAGTAGCAGCTCTCCTCGTCAAGGTAAATTACATTTCATTTTGACTGGTCTGGTTCGAATAAACCGGAAAACTCGGTTTTTTTCAAATATCTTTATTGACTTTATATGAATCACGTTCAAAATTAGTTATTTTAATAAATTCTTAATCAAAGAAACTAATTTTTTGTTAGTTTAATGGTATAATTATTTTACAAATAAAGAGATTCAACAAAAACAATATTTGTAACATATTTATAAAATAAAGAGTTCATATTTATAAGATAACCGGTCCATGTTTAATACGGAGTATGAGATTGCAGTGAAAAAAAAATCTATAACATAACAAAATATTCTTCTCGAAAGCACAATTTTTTAGTTTCGTAAAAAATAATTTTATTTTGGTTTCAGTAAGATTGATATTCTGTTACTTTTTAATTTAATAAATACTAAATATGTTAAATGCACATATTTGAGTTAATTTTTTTTAAAATTATATTTTTTTAAATGTTCTAATTGTAGAAAAATGAGCATTTATTTATGTTTCATAATTTGTGTGTAGATTCATAAAATTAGGCAAAACAATTTTGTCTGACAAATTATAATATCTGTTAGACAAAATTAGGTATTAATTTGGATGTAAATTAAATATTTGTATGATTAATTTCAGGTGGAAGCAGTAGCGATTCCGGGGGAAACTCTACTCATACCAGACCGGTTAACAACAATTCAAAGACCGGTACAGAGGAAACCAAAGAAGAAGGAACCGTGAAGCCACCAAAAGCAAGTGAAAAGAGCAACGAAGAAAGTATGCTTTCCTTTGCACAGATGCCGTGTGTGATGAGTACTGGTAACGGTCCAGAAGGTAGAACAGTGAAGGGTTTTTTGTATAGATACTCTAAAGCAGAAGTGAGTATAATCTGTGTCTGCCATGGACGGTCTTTTACACCAGCTGAGTTTATAGAACATGCTGGTGGTACACAAGTCTCGCATCCTTTAAGACATATTACTGTTGTTCCTTCTGCCTTTTGAGAACACACTGTTATGTCTTTGTAAATAGAAGGTTTTTGAGTTCTTAAAGAAGGGATTCTTGAATCTTTAGATTTTGTTAATCTAACATTTTTAATTTATTTGTTGCGTTTTTGTGTTTGTAAAATTTGGAGAGGAATTGCAGGGAGCAGTTTAAAACTAGTATCATCTTTTTAATTGGCTTGATTAATATTCAAATATTGTGAGTTTAAATTTTAAAGCGTTATCAATTCATGATATAATAGGGATTTTTTTTGGTTTAAATTAACGAAATTCGTTAATGTTTGTTATTTTTTTCTAAATTGAAATAAAATGTGAATATAAAATATGACGATGAAATTGAAATTGTAACGCAAATTTGGGAAAGATTGAAAACATAAATGATAAGTTGTAAACAAAGAAAGTTAAATCTCGTTTCTTTTCTTCTTCCACATTTCTCTCTGTCCATTGAATACCAAAATGTATCTAAATGATAAACTAAACGATTAACTATAGTCCGATTGCTACCCTGGAGTTAATGAGTACAAGCAACAACATAATCTAAACGTTGACAGTTTTGGATAGTGGCTGATATACGATTGATTAATTCTGCTGTAGACTTGTACATATGATAGTCACAAAGCATAAAGATGTGTAGATCAAGCAGAACAATACAGTGATAGATTTGGATTTTTGTAATGCAAGAGGGACATGTAATATGAATAGGACCTCTAATTTTGTGTAGTTGGATTCAGAGTTTATGGAAATTGAACGGGGAAGAGAACCAATAGGTAAAAGAAAACCACTTGCAAAGAAAAGAGGAGTCTCTATATTATAAAATTTCTCAAAACAGAAATGTTTACATTAACAAAAGCAGAGAGATTACTCATTCATTCATGACAGGTTTGTTGTCGCTGGCTTTCGGCTTGGGTTCCCTTGGCTTGTCATCGTTTTTCCTATTTGTAACAGCCAAATATCATGAGGGAGAAGAACAACAAACACATCGCCAAATACAGATCCAGATTTATACAGATTAAACCGGAATCTCAAGATTGACGTACCTTTTGTCGGAAGCGCTTCCCTTCTGGCTGAGGAAGGATCGGAAGAGACCGGAGTTCACGTCGTAAATCATCTTCTCGTAGCTTCGCGATCTCAAAATCTCAAGTTTCTGTTGAAATTGGAGAAAACCCTAGAATTGATTTCACGTTCATCAAATTTATATCTACTAAAATGCTCCGTGTTTGGTTTGGGCCTTGAGCCCAAATCCACCCATCAATCACTTCTATTTAAAGACTGCGTGCCGTTTCGAGCTTTTTTCATTTTTGTCTCTTAAAACCATTTTTTTCTTTGTCGAACAAACTCAAACTGCATGTCATTTTTGGTGCAGAAAGACAACATAGCGTTTTACATTTACTCTACAAAAGAAACTGAACCCGAGTCCCCATTTATCTACGAAACACAAAGATTACTAATTTTTTTTCTGCTCTAACATTAGAACATAAACTCCTACGTTGAAAATCGTTGACCAGCAGAGCAACTTCATCATCTTTTTGGGATGGTTTCAGGAGAGTAAGGAGACGAGAGATACGAATTCTTGTGTAACTCTCCCCTTTGAACTAGTGGTGAGCACGAAATGCTCTGCGTATTTTCTAAGTAGCACTAGTAGTCCGTACCATGGTTTACCCTTTGCTTCTGGTATAGTCCAATCCTCTGGTGTCAGATATCTCCTTACTCGACTGTGATGCCATATGTGACCATACTTCTTTAGTATCTGAGATAGACAAAGCTATGATTCATTAGAAACAGGATGAACACAAGAACACCTACATTGCAGTAATATCCAAGGTTCATACTTTCTAGATTGATACAAACCTAGCCCTGCATCAATTCCCTTAAATCTACCTCCATTTTATTCTCCTAGATTCTCGACACTTATACGAAGGTATCTGTATTGTATTTTCGGAATAAACTTATGCAAACTTCTGTACAGTGGCAGGGACATCTATGAACTAACCATTGAATGGAGTTTTTCCATAGGCATCCACTCTCCTGGACCACATAAATCAGAAAGTACAGTGGCAACAGATGATACAACATCCTTTTCTTCAAGCTGTAAAACTTGTTGATCATCAGCTTCACGATCTATTCTTGTTCTCCCCTCTCCCTTCTTCTCTGCAAATACAGTACCGAGTCGTAATTATCAAAGAATGAGAAAGACTAACGAGTAAAATATTCATTTGCATCCCGTCATGCCATTCAACTCTTGGCAACACTCAAGCAACACCTATGGAAAAATATCAGATTTTGGTATCAGAAATCGTCACAGAGAGAGATGTGACCTCATATAGAAAATACAATCAGTATAGGTTTTTCTCAAACAAGCATGAGCTGATCATGTACGCATTATTACCTGCAACCTGAAGCCTGAAACTTGTATATTTGCAAAATGTAAGTAAGCTAAAAGAAAACTCAAAAGAGCATGAGCAATCTGGTTTTACCAGCGGAAGCAGCTGCTGAACCATATCCTTCATGTCCATCTCTCCTTGTTTTTTTCACACCGCCTCTGATATCTTCATCATCGTCATCTTCATCATCGTCATCATCATCATCGTTATCATCATCATCAGCATTATCATACTCATAGTACTCTCTACTCCGTGCGCCCTTCTTACCTGACCCAGAACCCGGACCCGAAAGATAATTATTGTACGGTACGACTGTTCCGCCACTAGAATGCCCTGAGACGTGGTGCCTGGGTCCCAACGGCCCACCTAGAATGCTCCGAACAGGTAGCAGAAAGTAGAATTCCTTGTCTCCAATCTGCAAAAGGTCCTGTGAATCAAGCTTGACGGTAGGGTTTCCCGGGAGATGGAGGACACCTTCAACGAGACAGCCATTTTTGCCAAGGACCTCGAGAGAGAAGCGGCGCCGGGTGAAGTCATAGAAGATCCGAGAATGGTTGCGTGAGATGTTCATGCCGCCGCCGAGAGAGGAAAGGTCGACATCAACGGTAGATTTCTTAGAATTCCGGCCGAGCATAATGGAGTATGACTGCATATAGTATTCAAAATCTTCACCTTGTAGCTTCGCAAACCCGACCTCCACGCCGCTACCACCTCCAACCGATGTAGCCATCACCGTGAAAATTCTCCGGGATCGTTATTGAGTCGTCGAGATCAAAGAGGAACCGGATCTGCTTAGGGATTTCAATCGTAAACGATTTCTGAAACGAAATAGTTCTGTTTGGAAACAGATGTAGCCTTGTTCCGGTTAAATGCTAGTTGTAAAATGACTATTCTACCCTTCATCGAATAAAAACCCTAGCTACAGAGATCGTCTTTAAGGAGCAAGAAAGGTAGAAGAAGCTTGTAGTGTTTGAGCTAAGGGCGGCGACTGAGTTAAAAAGGTTCGATCTTTACCGAAAATGGTGGACCATTTTGTTCTTGTTTCGTTTATTTCATGTTCTTATTCGTTTGATTGGATTGTTTCATGAGCTAGAGAAGTACGATCTGTGGTGGTCTTTTCATTTTCCACAAATCTCTCTTTGTTTTGTTATCGTCTAGTCCTTAGTTAGTCTATGTATTTGATGGTTAAGCTGCCAAATGATGCAATCAAAACATTGCGCATGGGCTTTGAGTTTCGGAAGATTGGATACTCTGATCTGACTGAAACATGAAAACACCATTTTCTTCTCCTTTTGTCTGATGGCAGCTGATCAGTGTTAGTTTCTATAGTTTAGTGTTTTAGTGTCCCAAACACAAAAGCACATTGCATACCATGAGTTGGCACCAAATTCATGGTATGCAATGTGTTTTTGTGTTTGGGAAATTGAACTCAAGGGATTTAAAGTTCTTGGAGATTTGATGCAGATGCAATATTCTGAGGTAATCTGACAACTCATGAGCTTATGCCAACTGATCAGTAGTCAGAATCTTGGCCTTAGGAATCTAAAGGATTTTAGGATCATTTTGCCTGTGATGCTTGGGAAGTTTTGCGCAAGGGCTTTGAGTTCCTGAAGATCCAATGCTATAGTCTTGGGAACAATGAGAAGTCTTATATTTTTAATCCCGTCTGATGGCACCAGATCAGAATCATAAACTTAAAGTTTGTTTTCGTTACAAAATTAGATTCATGACCTTTTAGAGCAACTCAAATTTTTAGGATTCAGGTTCTGCTTGTGATGTGTATGTGCAATGGCTTTGAGTTCTGTACTATTGATTTCTGTTAACTCAGGAGCTTACAGAAGTCATTTATGCATATGCCCTGCCATACTTATTTCTTACATAATCTTTGTTTCAAGACCAATGAAGCATGTGGTAAAAATCTTAAGTCTGCTGGTGGCAGTTTCTGCTGTCTGGATTAGTCTTTTGCAGGCTGCAATTATACCACGAACCCATACATGGTTGGTGAGTAGTTAATATGTCCTTATTCTCTTTGTTCTTATTCAATTTCTAGATTTAGCAACTGTTTTTAGATGTAATAACGTTTCTGTTTCCACCCTTTTTTTGTCTAGCTACTGATATACTTTGTAGTCTCTCTCGGATGCTATGGTTTATTAATGGTTGGAATTGGGCTAATGCAGTTTCCTACTTGTCCTCAAGAAGCAATTCTCTTGCAACATGTATTTTCTCTGTTGTGTTCATTCACTTAGCTTTGATGCTCCTTGTTGCTTATGTGTGATGCATTTGCTTACTTTCCAGGATATTGCAGAGGCAAAAGACTTCTTAACCGCGAAAGGAATCGATATTGGACCGGAATGATATTAGTTTTAGACTCTATAACTGCTTAGATGCACAAATTCTTGTTCTTTCTCTTTGTAATTCAATGCTTTTGTTACACTTTTTTTAATATCTTGAAACTAATCAATGTACATTCTTTTGCTTGATATAGAATTTTGTTTTCTTCCCTAGTTTTTCAGGTTTTTAAAACTAAATTACTGAAAATGGAAAAAAGAGAATAAAGAAGTAAAGAACATTGATTTTAGTCTGTGATTTTGATATTTAATTAAATTATTAATGATATATAATTGAAGTGTAAAGATTAAAGAACATGTTAATTGTTCATCACATGCAATAATGCAAGATCCTACCTGGCCTATCTGTCATTGTAGACTTTCACTTGTTTGCTTCTTCCTACACAATCTACACTTGCAGAAAAAAAAACTATTTTTTTTAATTTTCTTAATATTATTTGAATTTATATTTAAAAAAAAGGAAAAAATCAAAGGGAAGAAGAAGAACATCTTCTTTAGTCTTTAGTCTTTACTCAGTTCACGCTTCCACCGTCGTCTCATCTCAGAGAGACAAATCTCTAGAAAAAGTTGATGTCTTTACAGCCAAAACATACACAAACACATACATGTGTTATGTCTCCATAAACTCCATAAAACCCATTTCTATTAACTCATCACCATTCTTAGCTTTTCAGATCCACAAGGAATTTAGAACAAACCCATCTGAACAAAATCAGATATAGAAACAATGGGAGTAATACTTGACTCATGGTGTTTCTGCAAAGGAGTTAGCAAAAGTGAGAAGATGAAAGCTTCCATTTTTTCCGGTAAGTCTCCGGCAATGGCTCAAATCTCTGTAGCTGGACCTAATGGAGTTTCTTCTGGAACTGGATTTCTCATTCACCGTAACCTCCTTCTCACTACTCATCTTAATCTCCCTTCCATCTCCGCCACTGAAACCGCAGAAGTCCGCCTCCAAAACGGCGTCGCAGCCGCTCTCTTCCCTCACAGGTACTTCCTTCTTCACTTTCATCATCAATCTCACGAATCCCATCAATTTTGATTCAATTTAGAAACAATCCTCTGCTGTTAGTCTAAAACAACCTAAAGAAAATCAAAAGGTGAGAACTTTACAGATTAGGTTAATAATTCTGGATCTAGCTCAATTTGGTAACTTTTGATTAATAACTTCAAACCAAAATTGACACTTCACATCATTTTCTAGTAATTAGTTCATAGATTTTACTAATCTTTAGCAAATCAAATCAATTTAGATTGTTTAGATTGTTCAGAAATGAATGTAATCTTGGTTCTTGCAGGTTTTTCATCACAAGTTCTGTAATTGATCTAACCATAGTTGGGTTAGATCTTGTTGATGGAGACTCTAACGCTGCTCAGACACAACAGCCACAGTACTTAAAGACCTGTTCCAAACCAAACTTAGATCTAGGAAGTGTGGTCTACCTCTTAGGTTACTCGGCTCAGACCGAATTAAAGATTGGTGAAGGAAAATTAGTAGTAGCTACAGACAATCTCATTAAACTCTCAACTGATGAAATGATTTGGAGTCCTGGCTCTGCTGGATTTGATGTTCATGGGAATCTTGCATTCATGATTTGTGATCCTCGAAAACTCGCTACATCGCCGATTTCAACCTCCTCATCTTCCTCTTCATCGTGGAAGAAAGATAACAAGACATTAATGCAGTTCGGTATACCGATACCTGTAATCTGTGACTGGCTTAATCAGCATTGGGAAGGTAACTTAGATGAACATACAAAACCTAAGTTACCGCTTATTAGATTAATGTCTTCTGGTCAGAAAAGTGAACGTTCTTGTACTTCTTTCACTATGCGCCGCGTCTTCAAGGCAAATGATACTGAAGAAAACTCAGGAACACCTTCTTCTTCTACTGCTCCTGCTGCTGTCAACATTAATGAAGAAGAAACTTCGAAATGTACAACAACACATCCGCAGGGGATTCCAACTCCAGAGATTTATGAATCGCCGAAATTGACTTCAGGACCTTTAAAGAAAGAGACAGGTCCTGTACATCTTCTTGATATTAACTTCCCTCCTCGGATAGCTAAAGCTACAACCTTGCTACCTCTGCTGAACAAGGAACAACATCTCTCGGGGAAACAGGCCGTCGAAGATCAAAACGAAGATAGAGAAGCTGAGATTGCATCAGAGGGGTTATCAGATGGGCAGGTTACTTCTACAGGTTCAGTAAATGGTATGTTAAGTGAGGTTATCTCAAGTACACCGCAAGCAGAAGTTCACTACGTGTATAATAACCATGGATATAGCAGTGAGGAAGAGACGATGTACTCTGCAGAAACAGCAGAGAGTAGAAACTACCCAACACCTCCAAGAAAAGGAGAGTTTCAAGAACGAGTAGGGAGGAGTCAAAGCTGTGTGAGTTCCAGTAGATGGGGAAGTACTCCTCAAAGGAGTTTAAATGGTAGAAGAGCAATGTTGGAGCAACAAAGAAGTTTCATCCATGGAAAGAAAGTGCATTCACAAGGAGCAACTTCACAGAGGAGTAATGACTATTATAGCCCTACTGTTTCTTCAATTATGAAGAAGAGGAACAGTTCAGAGAAACAGGTTTTGAAACCAGTACCTAGACCTAAGCCTGTTATTAGTTCTTCCCCAAGATGGATGTTCTGATTACACAAGGAAGAAAGAGTCAACAACACTTTTGTAGAAAGACATCTTTGTTTAGTTTAGATGTCTTGGATTCTTGTATAACTAATTTGATTTCAATTCTTGTGCAGACATATTTGAAAGAGAAATGCAACACATAGGAAACATTCAATCTCAATCTTCAAGTGTTCTGATTAAGCTCTGAAAAAGGATCTGTGACTTTCAGTTCCTGCAAGTTTAAAACTCTATGTTTTGTTCTGCTAATTGCATCCTTTAAGGCCACAGATATCATGGAACAGCCAAGCTAATGATCAGCTTCCATGGCCATGACTTATGGATGTGTTCTTTGAACAGCTGTTGGTAATAACTTCCTAGGAATGACCATTAGATTCAGCTTTTCCCAAAGGAGCAAAACTTATGAAGTATACGCAACTCAATGGACTCTTAACTAAAAAGGCAAATACTAAACACTAACACTTCACCAAACTGGCCTATAAAAACAGACCTACAGCCTCTGAAATACTCAGAACAAGAACAAAAAGAGATCAGAAACAGGAACAACATCACCATGAAGAAGTCAAGCACCAATGCAATGATCTTTATGATGCTGTTTCTAATGGCGTCTCTGTTGTGTATTTCAGGAGGAAGAGATGTACCAGAGAATACTAACCAGGGAGTCAACAATGACCAGCAACTCTGGTTTTCGTTTCATTGGCCTTTCTTTGGTCCTTGGTTTGGTCATTCTCCTTTTAAACCTCCACACAACAACCAAAACACCATAGCTGAATCTCAAGTTGCAGTTAACAGCAATCTTCCTGACTTCCCATGACTGAACAGAAACTCAAAAGCTAGCAAGGAGTTGAGAAATCCATGAAAAAAATAAGTAAAATAAAGCAGAAAATTGACTGGAAACACACATGTTCTTCTGCTACTTTCTGTAAAATCTATCTGAATTCTAATAAAAAATGCTCAAGATTCAACATTATACACCAAATCCCTCTCTTTCACCTCCATATAACAGCAACTAGAGAATCAAGAATCACTCAAATATTCACAATATCACATAAAAAAATTGCATTTCTTAGAAGATCTCTTCAAAGTTCTCTGTAACATTCATCTACTGGCTGGGAGGAAAACTCTAAAGAGTCCTTTAGCAGTGATAGTTTTCCTACACGTTGGACATTTTCCTTTACGAGAAATCACTTCCTTGATGCAGATTTTGCAGAAGATATGACCACATTTTGTTGACATCTCCTCAGTAAATGGAGACAAACAAATTGGACACTGAAACTTTATCTCCTCTTGAGTAGCCATAGCCTTAGACTTCTCCTGAAAACAAGAAACTCAAATTAGTTTAATAAAACTGTGAAACAAAACTGACCAAGAAAGCAAAATCTATAGATTTCTCTAACCAAACTGTTAGGCACGTGACGAGCGCGTGTAGATTTGCTCTTAGCCTGAGCAAAATCAGTAGCAGTTAATTCAATAACATCGTCATCGTCGTCATCAATGGCGTCTAGGTCAACTACAGGAGGAGATGGGAGAAATTGGCTTATAATTTCGCAATCAGGAAGCGTTGAAGCTGTTCGAGTTTCTTGTTGTTGTTCTTGGTGGTGTTGAATCGGTTGTTCGGTTTCTTGAATTCTTCGACTACGAGTATTCATGGTGAATCTTTGTACTTTTGTGAGCGATTTGAGTCGCTATTTGATTCGGAAGCTATGAAGAACGCTTAAAGATTTGGTCAGTAAAGTGGTAATAAGAATAAATGAGTGTATAAAGTTGGGGACTTTGGAAAACGAAGAAGATGAAGATTTTAAAGGTTTTTATTTGTAAGGTATTTGAATGTGACTCATCGGTTACAACATTGTTAATTTCTTTTTTTTTATTATTTAAAAAAAAGGTATTAGGGTAAATTCAATTTTGAATTATTCTTTATGGTAAAAAATATGTGAATTATTGAAATAAACTTTTTTAAGTGATGAATTTTGATAACCTGATTTATTTTTAAATTTTTGATTTTTTAGAAATAAATCCTGAAAAACAAAATTTTATCCTAAATTCAAATTTAAAATATCTTAGTTTTTGATGATTAAAATATCTTAATTTTTTCTAATATAGATAAATCACGAATATTAATGGTTAGTTCGTTGCGTTTTTTAATGTATATATATATTTTTTATAAGTGCATCAACAATATACAAAATTCATACAAGTAAATTATACAATTTACACTACCATATTTTTGTAAAAAAATTGAACAATTTCAAAAAAGTAGTACAAGCTTTCAACGTTTTCAAACAAAAAAAAAGCACTCTTTTTGTTTAATTAAGATAAAAAAAACAAAGAAATACAGTGAAAGATGAACTACTATAGAGTAGAAATAAAACAATATCTTCAATTTATTTTTTGGTTCGGCACCATGGAAAGCAGCATCCCTGCACAATTTGACAACCAATTAATTATTACACTTAATTTTTGCATATCAAAACCATATATTTTCATACATTATAATATTATATATATAGAAAATGTCTAAACAATAGTCTTAGGCCATCAGTAATGATGACACTTTTAAAAGTGTCTATTAG
>KE152178.1:151254-231277 GCA_000411095.1 Aethionema arabicum | reverse complement strand
AAATTTTTTTTTTTTTAAAACTAATTAAACATTTGTAAGAGTGTATGATCAATATGTTCTAAAAAGCGGGTTAGGCGGTGTCTAGGCGCTAGGGGTCTATGTACCGCTTCGATGTTTGTAAAAGCGGAGGTATTAGGCGGGAGTTATGTTTGGCGGGGCTTGGCGGCGGCTAGGCGGCTCTAGGCGGCTCTAGGCGGTTTAATTTGTTTTTTTTTGTTTTTTTCCTTGTAAAACTACTTAGTGTTAATTATTAAAATAATTTATTTTTTAACATAAAATCTATTAACTTTAAACGACGTTGTGTTTCTAAAAGAGAAACAATTTTACACGATTCATTTTCCATTACAATTTTACAATCTAAAATATTTTAGGTTTATTTTATCCTATTTATAATTTTATGATTATATATATGTATATATAGATACATTTATACTAAAACCGTCTAGACCGCTTCAAAATCGCTTAGACCCCGATTAGGCGTTCTAGGCGCTAGGCTGATGGTCACCGCCTAGATACCGCTTAGCGCTTTTTTGAACATTGATCATGTTTAATGATGGCTTTATATATGTTTCCTATTGATTTACCAATTATCCTAAAATTTAACTTAGTATTATAATAATGAAATACACTAAACTGAATTTTTTTATTTTTAAAATATGACCGCTTTATAATTACTATATAAAAAATAGCATCATCAAAAAAATAAATCAAAGATGCATATGTATCACTTTGAGTATGCATTTGTGATGTCATTTTAAAAAACCAATCATTTTTGACAAAATTAAAAACTAATTTTACTATATTTTGTTATTTTCATGATAAAATTAAAATTTTGTAATAATCATATATTAATTTATCTATATTTCCCATCTATATATATATAGAAATAAGAGGGATTTGTAAAAATGCCCCATTCAAACATTTTTTGCAAAAATGTTATATTTAAAATGCTCTTACAATATACCCAACATTATAAGTGGTATACTCTCACACTTTATGAAAAATTTGTAAAACGTATTTTACATAATTGATTTTAAAAATTCTTCATTCAAGCATTTTTTTGTAAAAATACAATAACAATAGACCCAAAAATATAATTGGTAAACTCTCACAAAAGATCAAATTTGCAAAAAAAAGTTTGAATAAAAACATTTTATATAATTCTTCTAGAAATAATTATCGTTAAAAGTTACATACCCTAAGCGAAATAACATCAAATCAAAATAATTCAAACTCGATTTCTAAAACCGGGTAAAATTTAAAATACCTCGGAAGTAGTCGCCGGAGAATATTCATTTTGGTTATTGATAGGCCGTGACGGTGTGTTATTCGCCGTGTCACCTCTCCTCTCTTGCTTCACTTTCTCAAATATATGCGTGTAACTCTCATTCTCCGAAGAACCTACAGTTCCCGGAAATGGCGGAATTGTAGTTCCCTAATAAAACACACAACACAAAATCAGATACAAAACATTTCTCAAATCCATTCAATTAATAATGGTCCTATTCATTTGCGCGCCAAAGAGACAACGACAAGTTTCAGCGGCGAAAATTCATGTTGTTTCGTCCTAGCTTGTGATCTGTCGCCAAAACTCGTTAATTTGTCGCTGATTAATTGAATGTATTCAGCGACAAGTTTTGGCGATAATTTTTGACGATTACAAATTAATGCTAATTTTTTTAATGATTCAAATTTTAAATACTTCATCACTGAAATATGTAGCAAAAACTCATCGGCGAAACACGTTGTCAAAACTCATTGCCTAACTCATCAACGAAACACATCACCCGAAAGAGTAACATGTAAACAAACAACATTTCGTAGCTGTTGCTTGAAAATTCATGTTTGTTTCATCTTGTCGTCGAAACTTGTGACTGGACATATTTGTTTACTTATCGTTGATTTAACGACAAGTTTCGGCCACAAGTCTCGACAATTCTAAATTAAACGCTTATTTTTTTAAACGACTCATAATTTGAATAGCTCGTCGCCAAAACTCGTCGCTAAAACACGTTGTCGAACAAGCGACATTTCATCGTTGGTCGCCAACAATGACTAAACGAACAACAGTACTCGTGGTTCGCTATTGTAACCCATAACCGAACTCAACAACGCGCAAACGAACAAAAGCAATAAGAAATGTTAATAGATATACCCTTCCGTTGTTGCCGGGTCTATGATTGCGTATAGGTTTAGGTTGAGTTGGAGGAGGAGCTTGTGGCTGCCGTCGATCTGCTGATTTTCCTCCACTTCCAAAACCACCGTATAATCCACCTGCTCCTCCACTTCCACCTCCGTATTGTTGTTCCACCATTGGAGGAGGTTTTACTCTGTTTCTATCAGGTGTTTGTACTACAGGTACACGTGGCGTCTCTGTTTTCGTTGCTTTTGGTGGCTCATTTCTTGGAGGAGGTGCTTGGGGTTCTTGATTGTCTTTAAAGTCGTATAAATCTTGTCTTTTGTTTCGTGCGTTGTCGAAAACGACTGTGAATGGTTGTTCTGAATTCCAGTCTCCGAATTTTGGAACATGTGCTCTGTTCTGAGATTCAAAATTGATTGTGATTAGTTTGACTTTAAAGGATGAAGCTTGTAATGCAAGAAATCGAGTTTTCTATGAGCCCTAATTGGGAGCTAGGTGAAATTAAGATGTTTTTTCCTCTAAATTAACTATAAGTTATATTTACGATCATAATTTATAATAAAAATCAATCAATTTTATCGGATTCAACGGTTTTATGATACTGTAAGAGATTGAATTCAAAAGAGACCAAAAAGTCAACTGATTTTAACAAATCTTGACAGAATCTATGTTTTGATGATCAGAGAAAGTATAGAAGGGGGATTTTAAAACTTACTGCCATTGTTATGGATCTGTATAGAGGAATAAATGAAGGAGGGCTTCAATGGCTGCTTCTGAGAGGAGAGAGAGAGAAGAGGGAGAGAAAGCGTGTGTGTGTATATAAAGAGGAGAGGAGTTTGACATGAGAATACGTCGTCGTTTTTGGTGTTTACTCTGTCTCTGTTTCTTCTCTTAAAGTCTACAACGACGACGACGACTCTTTCTTACGATGTGACGTGGCGTTAACCGCGTCTTTATACAACTTTTATTTCCAGATCATTTACACTTTGATCGCTTTTGTCTTTAAATTTTTTTAAAACGAAATGTATTTAAAATTATTTATTCGATTACAAACTTATCCGATTAATTAAATAATCGAATGATTTGTTTAAATCTGATAGGTAAATTATAAATACTAGATGTAAACTAATGTAATTATATATTAGCATGTAGATAATTAATGAAAATGTTTTAAAATTTGTGGCGTCTATAGATTAGGTGGTGAAATGCATCATGGGTTACAAGTGCAATTATATAAATCTATAATTAATTAGCATAATAATTAAGAAATATTCAATTGTGGGTTATAATTATATAAGATTAATGAAGAGAAACTGTCTCTTAAGGGACGACGACCACCACGAAGACTTCACACAATATTGGACTGTATTTTAGAGCCCAACTTGTATATAGTTATTATATATTTTTGACTTTTATCAATAGGTCTATTTATATATTTATACATATATTACTTTTAACCAAATACTGATTTTATTGGAGAAGAGGCAACTGATTAGAGGCATCAAATTATGGTTTGTTTTTGTTAAATATATTTGGTTAGGTACCAAATGTTTACTTCTTTCTTTTATTTCAAGATTGTTTTCTTACGATAGACTCTATATGTTTTTAATATAAATGCTTTAGGGCATCTCTAACGCTTGCACCAAATTTGGTGTCAAAATTGCACCAAATTTGGTGTTTTGGTACAAAATTTAGTAAAAATAAATGTCTAAAAATGTAAATTATTTTGTAGTTTCAATGTAAGAAGTTGATATTATTTTGATCTTACTTTAGCTTATTAACTTTAATCATTTTAATATTTCTTTCGTTTATTAACAAAAGAAATATGATGTAGTAATGATATAGTAATACTCAGAATACTAATGATAACAAATACTCCCTCTCCCTCTGTTCAATAATATAACAAATAACAATAAAGCAAAAATATAGTCAAACTCACAATATTTTTAGAAAATTCGATCATCGAACAATATTCAACGTTACGCCGTCTGTGGGGATCGAACCCACGGCCACGTGGTTAAAAGCCACGCGCTCTACCACTGAGCTAAGACGGCTATTGAACAATACGTTACTCCTACATCTATACAAACGAATAAATGTCACGATACAAAATTGACACAGCAGCTAGCTAGTAAAGTGGCTTGGCATTTCGAGCTTCGGAGGAAGCCGATGGAAGAAATCTCCGATCGTCTGAATCCGACGACAGACACTTCGGTGTCCTTGCCGGATTTTAACCCTGAGACTATGCGTTCTAGCAAACCTGGCTTGAAGCGACTCTTCATCACCACATCTGTACTCTTGTCATTCCTTTTAGGTATTTCCTGATGTTCTTCAAACCTCTGTGATTTTGGAGCATTAAATTCTTCTCTTGTTTTCTTCACTTCTTTCCAATTTTGGAGGTTTCAGGTGTGCCATTTCTGTGGAAGTCCGTGGAAATATATCGTTCTCCGTTACCGTTTAACGATATTGATTCGCTATCCGATCAAATTGAATCGACGCCTTTGAATTTTCCCTGCAATTTTCATGCCATATTCGTCGGGTTCGGATCGGTGGATCCGGCTAGCTTGCAATCTGAGATTTTTAATGGCATGACTCAGTTGACTCGTCGAAGTTCACAATGCGGTTCTTGCAATATTTCAATTTCTGTCACTGTACAAAACCAAGATGACCAGTGCTCAGAATTCCCTGACCATGATTCTTCCACGTGCTCCTATCGTTGCGGAGTAATCAAAAGAAATGTTTTCGGTGTTGGATTGGACGAAGCAGTGGATGAGTCGCTGAATGATGCGTTTAGTGGCTGTTCTGGGCACAGCGGGAAAGTGTATAGCGTTGTTGTGGTGAATAAAGAACATGTCAATAGTGAAGATGAGTTAAAAGCGGTGGTGGGAAAGCGTAGGCATGCGTGGATTGTGGGAAGTGGATTGGAAAAGAGACATGGAGAAGTAGTGGATAGAGTTTCTGAGATTTTCGTGAAGGTGTTTATGAATGGTGGAAGAGAAGAAGACTCGATTCGTGGGGAGTTTATGCCTGTGGGATCTGATGGGAAGATTGTTCTCTCCTTTAGTCTATTGAATTCCAATCCACGTGATTGGGTCTACGATTGGTATGCTTAAAGTTTCTTCTATCTCACCATTGTTTTTGGATCATACATCTGAAGCTTTGTTGAAAAATTGGATTGCCCATTATAACATTCGTTTTGGTATTGGCCTTTATGGAATCCGGAGCTCACTCTTTCCCTTGAGTTTCTTTGTTTGCTAGTTAAGTTTGGGTGGTTTGTTCTTCATCAATGCTTAAGTATTTGTTTGACAGCATCGTTTCTGTTATTGTATCTGCTATGATGTTCTTGTACTTTCCCGTGATTTGTTTTCTGTTACGGTGACAGGGACTTTGAGAGGATAGATGAGGCATTATTGGCGCCAGTGACTAGGGCCTTAGCACCTATAGCTAATATAAGTGTGGAAAGTCAGGTAGGATTCACCACCTGACCTTAATGCTTGACATATTTATTATTCTCTCAAACTGCTGTTTAACGTTGTGTCTGTCCTTAGGTTTTGTATCATACGCCGAAGTCTTCGTTTTCTTCTTGGGATGAAGAACTCCAGAGCTACATCTTTAGGACCAGTGATCTTCCATTCTTTGTACTGGTTCTTTCTCAAAATCTTCATGAGTTTAGGATATAACTTCTTGTTTAACGAATTGTCTTAAATGGTTTATTAGGTGAACTCGAATGAATGGCACTTGGATACTTCTGCTGGAGCCAGTGGACGGTCGAAGATATTGCAATTTGTGGTGTATATGCTCTTCCCATGCTTGCTTCTTATGCTATTCTTATAGCAGGATCATGAATATACATATATTTATCTGTCTTTATCTTGCTACTTGATGCTTTGATGATGCAATACTATTTCTACAGACATATCTCATCTGTGTTCTTTCCTCATTATGTCAGATACATTCCCTCAGAAAAAGAATTCCCTCTTCACTTACAATTGCCGAATGGGGAGATATCTAAAACAAACGGCTTCATATCTCCGGTTAGTTGCCTCACAAAATTGCCTTCTTTTGCCGAATGGGGAGATATCTAAAACATTGTTATCTTTTTCTTTTGTTCTATAGATGTGGGGCGGTGTTATTGTATGGAACCCTAAAACCTGTGACAAGGACTCTGAAAACCCAACAAGGAACACGATCTCGACTGAGGTGAGACTTACATTTCATATCTGTCATATATTTCACACCAAAAGTATTAGTTGATATAATGGATCACTGCAGCATTATAATTGTGATTGCACCGTCTGAAACAGGATCTTGAGCAAATAGTTGAAGTTTTCTTGGGGCAATTCCGACAACTTTTTGGCTTCAAGTCTGAATCCATTTACACCAGTGGATTGGGCACTTACAAGATCATACCTAGTGAAAAAGGCTTTACAGAGTGGTAAGAATGTGATGAAACCCAAATTTGATGTGATCATTGTGCAGATTTGAACTTCTCTCACTGCAGGTGATGCTAATGTCCCAGTTAGGTTTCTACTCAAAACAAATTAATATGTTTGAGTGTTATGTCTCCTGGCGTGTCATTTGCAGGGAACTGGATTTCCTATCACGGAAACATACGTGTTTCAATCTTCACTCTTGTTCAACAACCCTCGGTTCTCTCTCTAGATTGGTCGGTAACAAACTCCATGTTCCTGGTTATGGCATAGTGGTCTTCCTTTTCCAGCTTATCTAATCTCCACTACTTGGCACTTGCAGGTTCAGTCACTCCCTAGGATGATTATCAAGGATGAAATTGGAGAACAAGTACATATCATATACTCTCTCTCACCTAGAAGCTTTTCAAATAAACTTCTCTTCTGATCATTCCATTGTTTCCACAATCCAGGTCAAACATTCTCTGAAAGCAGCTAAGCTAGCTCAATCTAACGCTACCCTCGGAGGATACAGTTCCTCAGCTAGTATGTTACACTTCCATATACTCACACCCTCTCTTATACATCTCATGTCATAAATCTAATAAGAAACTGCGGTTAGGTTCATCAAGAGAAGCAAGGTCCCTAGCCGAAAACGCCTTCTTCCACCCATCGATTATGTCTGTTAGCTACTTCTCATACGAACATTGTTTTGCAGTGTACACGGTTAGTCACTCTAGCTTTACCTCCCAATCTCTATTTCTCTTACCATCCACATTTTGTTTCTCGTATCTCATCTGTATATATACTTCCTCGTACAGCCGTTTTTCCTGCCCGTACTAGGCCATGTTGTCCTTGCTGCACTACGAGAATGGAAACGGTACAAGCGAGAGAAGGCTAAGTACTTGACATGGCTAACCAGAAAAAAGACAACGTAGAACTCGTTGTTTTGGACACCAAAATCAACCCTTTTGTTCACTACAGATTCTCTGTAACATTAAACCTTTTGGTTCCTAACAAAGTTTTCTTGGTGCGCAAACGAGCAATGTTTCACTATTTTGAACATTACAGAT
Organism: Aethionema arabicum; assembly: GCA_000411095.1. NCBI lineage: Eukaryota > Viridiplantae > Streptophyta > Magnoliopsida > Brassicales > Brassicaceae > Aethionema > Aethionema arabicum. Next base: position 223,655 of record KE152178.1, on the reverse strand, counting down.
GTCTAATCCCAAAACTCTTGAGCTCTTAAAATGGACAAATACAATAAAAAGAAAAAGAAAGCTAAAGTCGGAATCATTCCGACGATAACTAAATGAAACGACTCCAAGGGATCATTCAGCTGAGTTTAAAGTCATCATGTAAATAAAACCTGAGCTATTAGCGTTTAGATCCCAAAGCAAGAAGTATCTTCTTCCTCGGACCCTGAAACAAACCACAGCTTATGAATACAGAGCATAGCCTTAAGCAGAGTTATAGAAAATTGTATGGCAATCTCGTGGAACTTACCATTGGTATGAGCATAGCCTTAAGGTCATCATCTGTCATATGTAAGAGAGCATCCATATCAACCTGAGAAAAACCAAACAGAACAAATCAGTATATGTAAGAATGAGATCAGTAAGAGAACCTATGTATCTAATAGTAGGTATAGTTTACATACTTCTTCAACTTGAAAAGCGGTCGAATATTTCTCGAGACCTAATGATTCCAGGAAGCTATCAACTGATGCATCAGCCTGAAGTAAAAGATGATAAGATAAGAAACAGTAGTCAATGCCATCCCATATAATGGAAGAGGCATTTGTAACTATACGTTTGATTTCTCTCCTAAGGTATAAATTTACTGATGCGAATGAAAAATCATATTGCCTGCTGTGATTTCTTCCTTGTAGCTTGGTTTGAAGTTTTTCTAGTCTCGGATTCAGTTTCAGTTGCTACGCTTTTCATGCTTGTTCTAGTGGTCTCCACTTTAGATTTTGGTAGGTCATTGTTTTTGGGTTGTGGATTCATTGTTCCAGAGAGTTTTTCCCGTAAATCCCGCACGCCTGTCCCAGCTTCTCGTCCAGTTTGAGATCCATGTTGTCTCTTCTGGAGCTTCAAGCGAAGATCTCTAGGATCAACTCTGCGATCTTAGTAAGTCATCCAAAGGAGTGTCAGCAAACAAACAGAGATACTTCATTTCTATTAGCAAGATTAGTTCGCAGAGAAACCATACTTGAAAGTTGAGGTTTGTTGTTTTCAAAAAGATCATGCTCCCATTTGTCATGCTGCCTCTGTCTGAAAGCATTACGAATAAATCATCAAACTCCATAGTCACCTTTACACTGAAAACTAAGGAACGGAGAAACATACGATGTGCATTTAACAATGAAGATTACAGATCAAGAAGAAGAGAAACCTTTCATTGACATTGAAAACAAGAATACTTAATCACAACAAGATACAGTTCTTTGCTTAAAATCCTTATCAAGCCACCAGATCACAGTACGAAGAAGCCACCACTGAATCAAAAGCATAGGACCAATACCATACTATGCAGGTAGGAGCTCAGAGAAGAAAGGATTTAAGTGCCTATTTATCTGAAACCCTAATAAAGTTATCTAAGAAATCACTAAAACAAAATTGGGTAAATCAAGAACCAGTAAGTCCTCGTAAAACTAACCATAAAGAGGAACACATAATCTAGTTCAAAGAAGCAAGAACCAGCTTAGGCTGCTAAAATGAAGCTAAACTATACACCAAAAGTTCCCTTACACCAAGTACGAGTTAACTACACCAAGAATCCTCAAGGAAAGCAAGCTAAGTTTCGAATTGCAAAACATTAGGGAAAGAGGGAGAAAATTTAGAACCTCTTCCCAGTTACTGTTCGTCCGCGAGTAGAGAAGTCACCAGAGTTGCCGCCGCCGCCATTGATACGATCCTTTACCATCTTCCTGCTTGCAGACTCATCCTCCAATTTATCAGCATACATCTTTTATCCTTCTTCGATGAAATTTATACTAACCCTAAATCAGGAAAACCCACAAGAAAAAACACCCAAAAACGGAACAAGAAACAACGCGAAAAAGTCCTCTAGTCTATTAGCAGCGCCAGGCTTCAAAGAGATGCAAATCCCGAACACAAACAATCCGGTAATTCAAGGAAGATAACAATGGAATAAAAAACTGGGGAATTGCACTCCAAAGTATCCGTTTTGGCTTCACGAGGATCTACGTTGAGACGAGAGAAATTGGCAAAAATATCATTATCGTCGGTCCAAACTCATAGAATCCAATAGCAAGCCGGGTCGGGTCGGGTTGGGAAATGGAATCGTGAAGAAAGCCCTAAAATGTATTCGGCCCATAAGATCTTATATGTGTTCTCAAAGCACTCAAATAATTACTTTTGATTATATAATTTTTTTTTAATCTTAGAAGATTATATTTTTTAATATTTAATAATGAAATGTTTAGGTAAAACTAAGAAAATGATGCGATGTTATTTTATTATATAGTTTAAATTTTCTTAAACATTAGTTTTAATATGTATAGATGTATTGCTTATATTTAATTAAAAACATCGAAAATATTGGTATGAGAAATTACTTTAGTGCAGAAATACTTGTTCAAAATCTTGTTTTAAAGTTTATAGTTTGGTTGTGATATCTACTTAACAAGCTTTTAAAAGGTTAAAAAACCCTGAATATTAAATTAAAATTATGATAATTTTAGTAATTTAGTTGTCGGATCGAAACATATAAAACCTATAATTTATCATATAAAATCGTTGAAATGTTAATTTTAACAAACGGGAGAGTAACAAAATTATTATAATTTTGAACACTTATTATTTTTAAGAAATTGATTTATTACTTGACTTTTTTTTTCCACTGATTTATTACTTGACTAATTGTCTCTTTTTGTATTTTTTTATTTATTATTATTATAATAATAATAATGTTATATGGAAAGTGGAAACTTTGTCAGATTTTCAATTTCTATTATAGAATATAGACTTAATGATTAAGTTAAATTTTGTAAATTTCAGCACATTCTCTAAAGCAGGCCCGAACCAATCTCTGCCGTTAGTAATGTATTTGGCTTGCCAGATTGGATCAGTACATACGCGTTCGGGTCAATTTTTGAGCCTGACCGGTTTTAACTCGGTCACCTAGAGACTTTTCACTTTTGGGTTTTGAATACATTTCCTTTTCTCAAGCTTTTTGCATTTTGTAACTCAGAACACAGCTTTGCGCCTTTCTTCGACGATTCCTTCCCATTTTTCCCTCCATGAGTGATCTTCTTCTGTTTCGACTCCAAATCTAGGTTGTTTCGCGTGTCAGATTTCGGTAACTCCCGCCTTATGATTTATGAGGTTTTGGTCCCTTTTTTTGTTTAGGTCGTTGAGAAAATCGGGGATCCCCAAGATTTTTGTTGCTGATTCGTTGATTATAGCTTGTTTCGGATTATGAAATGTTGTTCCCGTTGTTCTTTGTGACTTACGGTTGGCAGCTTTGTGTTCTTCGCTGCGTGTTTAGTCACTTGTTTGAATTTCGTTGAGCTGAGGTGTGTGTGTTTGTTCATCTGAGTTGTTTGATGTTTTGTTGGTAGAAAATGTCTCGAGCGGAGTCTTTATGGGAGCGGCTAGTGAATGCCGCGTTACGAAGGGATAGACATGGAGCTGGTGGTGGTCATGGTCAAGGCAGTATTGTGGGTTATGTTCCTTCTTCTCTGTCGAACAATAGGGATATTGATGCTATACTGAGAGCTGCAGATGAGATTCAAGATGAAGATCCCAACGTAGCCAGGATTTGTAAGCTATTGCTTTGTTTTTTTTTCTTTTGTTTCTCTTTGCTTTCTGTAAACAATAACTGTAGTAACCTTCATGACTGTTGTTTTGCTGCAGTATGTGAACATGGCTATTCCCTTGCACAAAACCTTGATCCTAATAGCGAAGGCAGAGGTGTTCTACAATTCAAAACTGGATTAATGTCCGTTATTAAGGTATGCTTCTCTTCGTTGCATTCTAATTTTGACGTGGTCATCCATAGTTTGTAACCAATTACTTTACTGAACTTGATATGTCATTAACAGCAGCATGAATTCTTTGATGCAATTGATATTTATTTGTTAAGCATGTACTAGATGTTTAGTATGTGCAGGTAATTTGGAAATTCAGATCTTTGTTTTGGACACTTGGAACGCATTTCTAACGGATAAAATTGATCGGCTTCATTGATTTGCCCATGGTTTTACATCCAAAAACTTTGTTATTGCTTTGGTTTATTTCAGCAAAAATTAGCGAAAAGAGAGGTTGGGACCATCGACAGAAGTCAGGATATCATCCGACTGCAAGAATTCTACAGGCTATATAGAAAAAATAATAATGTTGACAAGCTGAAGGAGGAGGAAAAGCAGCTCCGTGAGTCGGGGATTTTTACTAAAGAGTATGTATATATGCAATATAACATAGAATTCTACTGTTTACTTTATTTTCTCGGGCCTTTGGTTGGAATAAATAATCATTTCACACAATCTGTAAATTCTGTGTTCTGGTGAACTTAATTCAGATATATGAATTGTTCACCCAATGGTTTGATATTGGCTTCCAGGTTGGAGCAGAAAACAGTAAAAAGGAAAAGAGTTTTTGCCACACTTAAAGTTTTGGGTAATGTGTTGGAGCAGTTGGCAAAGGATATTCCTGAAGAGGTTGTGTAAAATTCTTTCAGAAACTGGAATTTTGTTTCTCTATTTGTTGATTAGAACATGGGAATTGCAAGGACGAAAAGATTACTCCATAAAAAGCCTATGCAATACTCGTTATTTACTCCATTTTGGTACATGTAGCTCTATCGAGATTGCATCTAATAAATATTCATTTTGTCCTTCTACAGCTGAAGCATGTTATCGAGTCAGATGCTGCCATGAGCGAAGACACAATTGCTTATAATATTATTCCTCTTGATGCTCCTGTCACAACAAATTCTGTAACGGATTTCCCTGAGGTGAGATATTTCCTATTCTCTACATGCGCGCGTGCTATATAGCTTATTTTGCTTTATGACAAATACTAGTGAGCAGGTGCAAGCGGCAGTTGCAGCATTGAAGTATTTCTCAGGCTTGCCAAAATTGCCTGCTGATTTCCCAATTCCAGCAACAAGGAATGCCGATATGCTTGATTTTCTCCACTATATTTTTGGGTTTCAGGTTTGTATGCAAGATATGTGCATTCCTAAATTTACCTTTGACATCATGATATTTCAGAACATTGCAAACCTTGAGTACTTTCCTTTGGAAGTTCAATAGATATTAGATATTTATGGCTAGAGACTCCTTTACTTGATATGCTGAGATATTCCAAGGAATTAATTAATTTTCAAGCCAAAAATTTCATGATACTTTATCATCTCTTCTTTAGCTTCCACTTCTTCTTACACATGATATCCCTTTTTCTCACATGTTTGTTTATTTCCCTTGTGGTATAATGCTCTTAATGTTCAGCTTTTATTGCGCATCAAAGTTTTCTGTTTTTAGTTTGCTAATACATCAATTTTCATGGCTTCAGAAAGACAATGTCTCGAATCAGCGTGAACATATAGTTCTTCTTCTTGCTAACGAGCAATCCCGTCTTAATATACCCGAACCAGGAGAACCTGTAAGTATGAAAGCTCATTTGATTTTCATATGTTTATTTTCTCAAGAGCTTATGTGTAAGCAGTAATAGAGAAAAAAACCTTTTATTGTTTTTTCTTCGTATGTGCTTTTAGTTGATAAAGCTTAACAGTGAATTATTGCTGTGTTCACCATAGAAAATTTGTTGGCATCTTTAATAACTTGTGTTCGCCTTCATTTAAAAAGTAGTGAGTTGCACATTATGGCCTTATGAATAAATCTTTTTCTTATGCTCAGAGACTGGATGATGCTGCTGTGCGGAAAGTGTTTTTGAAGTCCCTAGACAACTACATCAAGTGGTGTGATTACCTGTGCATTCGACCTGCTTGGAGCGAGTAAAATCTCCCCTCTTCTTTGTCTAATTTTCCTCTTACTACTCGTGCATACTCACTCCTAACATTCCGCGAGATGCAGTTTGGAGTCCGTCACTGGAGAAAAGAAACTACTATTCCTATCTTTGTATTTCCTGATTTGGGGAGAAGCTGCCAACATAAGGTTTCTTCCAGAATGTTTGTGCTACATATTCCACCATGTAAGTTGTAAGCTGAATGCTTATTTTTCTCCATGTGGTTCCTGAGGTTAATGGGGTTTTTTAGTGTTTCTTCTGTAATACTGTCCTTTTATATTTTGATGTTACCTTCTTACTGTTCTGATTAGCTACTGGTTGTAGTACTTATTCAGTTTTTGTTTAAATATATTCTTTTGGTCATTGTGCTGATGCTGAATTTTTTCTGTAGATGGCAAGAGAAATGGATGCGATCTTACAACAGCAGGTTGCTAACCCGGCTAAGAGTTGCATGCCAGAGGACAGTGGTGGGTCTGATGATGGTGTATCATTCCTTGATCATGTCATTGCTCCGCTGTATGGAGTGGTTTCAGCGGTATATTCTCTGCAGTATTCTTTCAACCAAAAATTTTAGAGATTTTCCTTGTTCTGCTTTCTTCGTGCTCAGTAAGATAGTCTCTTTCTGGATCCCACATTGCTGGTTCTTGATACACAAACGTATGCCATGAAACATATTAGAAGAATGTCTGCTCTTTTTTTGAGATAGGAAATTTTTTCTTACTCTACTCCCTCCGTAGAATGTACGCTGATGAGTTAGTCATTTACCTCTGTTTTTATTTGGATAGGCTTGCAGTATTTATGCAACTCTTTTGGTCAATAAATTAGCTGATAGCAACGTGTAATTTTGTTTCTCTGTATTACTTGAGCGACTTACTTGTATTTTTTTTCTGGTAAAGACGACTTACTTATATTTTCTTGTATTGGTTGAACTTTGGACTAATTTTTGATAGCTAGAATATTTTTAGATATATTTTAAGGTTTTTGGGTTCGTTTTGATGTCCCGCATCAAAACAGAGTCCTGATTTTTCGTGTTTTCTCATTAATGGGTTTTCCGTTTCTAATTGGTGTTGCCGGTTTTGATTCAAAAACCACTACTCTAAAAAAATTTGGCTGGGCAGGAAGCTTCAAACAATGACAATGGCCGGGCACCTCATTCAACTTGGAGAAATTATGATGACTTCAATGAGTATTTTTGGTAAATAATATTTTATGGCGTCTGTTTTGTGAGTATCATTCGCTCTGTTGGCTGACGTTTTCGATTTCTAAGGTCCCTTCACTGCTTTGAGCTTGGTTGGCCATGGCGTGGCAGCGCATCTTTTTTTCATAAACCAATACCGAGACGAAAGGTTGCAATGACCATCATACTTTTATTTAATATGAATTATCTTATTCTCGTATTGTTGCTTGGTGCCCGTCAAATGAAATATTATCTTAAGATGCGATACAATTTGTAAGAAGTGGGCTGTTACTTTCATAATGACTGTTTGGGGATGTCTATAATTTTGATACTACACCATGTGAGTTAAACTTGATATTGTGTTGACGGTTTGTTGTGCTGTTGTATTCATTTACTTGCCTTGTTGTTAAGTAGGGGTCCCAGTTTTGTTTTCTGAGTTTTTCTAAAGAAGTTGAGGTTCAATTCTTTTGTCTTTTGTATAAGGTTCTGACGTTGACATATTGGTTTATCCTTGCAGTACGAGCTTAAAACTGGCGGGGCAAAACATCGGGGAAAGACTTCCTTTGTTGAGCACCGGACATTTTTGCATCTCTACCACAGTTTCCATCGGTTATGGATATTCCTTGTCATGATGTTTCAGGTTTGTGATCTTTATTTTTCGTTCCCTTTCTTCAATGTTCCTCAGAAGATGCTTTTAGACGATGTCGTAGGTGGTCTGCTGCGGGTTTGTATTGTTTACTAGCCTGCATTGTTATTGTAAGATGTTTGGTTCTGCTGGTACTGCACTCTGACAAACTCTATTTCAGGCACTAACCATTATTGCGTTCAATAAAGATAGCCTTACCTCGAGGAAGACATTGCGTGAAATTCTCAGCCTGGGTCCGACATTTGTTGTGATGAAGTTTTCCGAGAGTCAGTCTTGAATGCCATACTCTTTACTGTATCCTCCTAAATGCTGTGATTTAGTGAAGACAAAGTATATGGTTTCTTTTATAGGTGTTCTGGATGTTATCATGATGTATGGTGCATATTCTACAACAAGACGGCTGGCTGTTTCTCGCATTTTTCTCCGTTTCATTTGGTTTGCCTTAGCTTCCGTCGTCATATCTTTTCTCTATGTGTATGTGAACATTCTTTTCTTCTACTCCCCTCAGTTTTCATTTGCATTTGCAATACTTCTGTTTGTTAGGGTAGCTTTTGCTTTCTCTTGTTTGATAGTTTTTGTTTTTTGCACAGGAGAGCATTTCAAGAGGATAGCAAACCAAATTCTAATTCAGTCATATTCAAGCTTTATGTGATTGTTGTAGTCATCTATGGCAGCGTTCAGCTGTTTTTTAGTATCCTGATGCGTATCCCAACTTGTCACAACATTGCTAATAAATGTGATCGCTGGCCTGTGATTCAATTCATCAAGTGGATGCGCCAGGTTCGCGCCTCTTGTTTTACTATTCATTCTTCATGCTTGAAATTTGGAAAATTTCTAATAATCCCTAATGTTTATCTTGTTGCTTTTTCAGGAGAGACACTATGTTGGCCGTGGCATGTATGAAAGGACATCTGATTATATAAAGTAATTTCTTCTCTTAATTCTGCAGACCATAAATATTGATCTTTAAAGATTGTCAAGCTGTGTTTCTGATTAGTGTGCGAAAGCAGTAGATATACTTGATTGGTATCAACTGACCTCAACCCTTACTTTCTATGTTTGAATCTGAAAAGATTTTATTGACTCAATCTTTCAATGCAGGTACTTGCTATTTTGGCTTGCTGTTTTGTCTGCAAAGTTTTCATTTGCGTACTTTCTTCAGGTTAGTGCTTCTAGCAGGAAAGCATAATTGTGGCATGTTGACAATTGGATTAAACCTTGTGTGCACGTATATATATATATATATATATATATACAATTATTGATTAAATATATCCTGTTAGATGCAAAATTCTTCTTGTGCACTAAAAGTGTTCTGCTCTGTGGCAAATTAAAGTATCCCGACATATTTAAGGATAAAAAATTAATTCGACAATTGAAGGATAGTTCTGTTCATTGAGATCTCTTGTGGTCAGATCCTGTTATTCGATGAAGTGGCAAGATACTTTTGTTTGGAAGTTACGACTCAGATTACCTTTTGTTTTCTTGCTGATGAAATTGCAGATTGAGCCGCTGGTTCGCCCAACAAGGACTATAGTGACCCAGAATAATATACCATACTCCTGGCATGATTTTGTGTCAAGAAGTAAGTATGGAATTTTTGTAGATTTTGTGCAGTGAGTTGACCATAGACATTGCACCTATATGAATATTTGCAGTTTGCAACATCAAAGCCAAAATCTAAATCTATCAGGGAAATGTCTGTTTAGAGATGATAGTAGCTGTACTTTTGGGGTTTGTGCTGATAACTGTGCCGCTCTTGATGAATCACATACTTGGAAATCTTTCGTGACATATGATTGTCATACTCTAATGTTTCCTTATCTTGATGCAGATAACTATAATGCTTTGACTGTTGCCTGTTTTTGGGCTCCTGTGATTGCTGTAAGTTTAATCGTCTTTAAATGTGGGTTGACAATTTTGGTGATCTAGGTTTGGTTGGCTGTAGTAACTTGTAGTCAGGAAGTAGTTGTCTATAGATAATAACTTCAGCTTTGTGAGCTTTCTGTTTAAATTATTTCACTAATCTTGGTGAAGTTTGTTCTGATTTCGATGAATTTTGCTGCAAGTGTAATTTCTCTCATGGTATTTAACTTTATCTTTTATTTAACAGATATACCTCCTAGACATCCATATATTCTACACCCTTGTCTCTGCCTTTATGGGTTTCTTGCTTGGTGCAAGAGATCGGTTAGGAGAGGTAAGTGTGCTTGCACTTCTCTTTGTCACATAAATATAAAAAATTCAGATAGATAAAGCTGTTACTACACTGTCTGTAAGAGGTTGGGTTGTTTATCTTTTCTTGCAATGTTCACAGATAAGATCTTTGGAAGCAATTCACAAACTCTTTGAGGAGTTTCCAGGGGCCTTTATGAGGGCTCTTCATGTACCTCCTACCAATCGGTTAAATTCCTTTTCTTCTTCCTTCTCATAATTTCAATTTTCTGCTTATCTCTTTTTTATTTTTATAAATATTAACTTTTTCCGCCTTTCGTCTATAATTTGAAACATTGTGCAGGACTTCTGATCCTTCATACCATCAGGTAGTGATTATTTTTTTGTCTCCTCACGTTCTTGTTTTGGTAGCTATTGGGCTGTTTTACTTTTATAGACCACTAATGTGCTAAGCGAGTCTATTAAAAATATGTCTCGCAAATTTTCTCTCACTTGTGTGTGCATATATTGTCAATTCAAAGGCTGTGGATAAGAACAAAGTTGATGCATCGCACTTCGCTCCATTTTGGAATCAAATAATAAAATGTCTACGGGAGGAAGATTACGTCACTGACTTGTAAGCACTCTATGCTCTACAGTAATTTTGCTGTTGCTTAATTCTCTTAGCTTCTGCCTTTTATGAATTTTCTTGCCTACTTTCTCATCTGCAACCATTTCCTAGTGAGATGGAGTTGCTCCTGATGCCCAATAATTCTGGTCGACTCCAATTGGTTCAGTGGCCCCTTTTTCTTCTTTCCAGCAAGGTGAGTTACTAATTTACCTGCCACTATAATATAATCATGTTTACTGCAGCTTGATGGCCCTCTGATTTCCATAAAAGTTGTTTATGCGGTTACTTTCTAGTGACAGTTACTTTCTATACTCGTCTGTAGATATTATTGGCCAAAGATATTGCTGCTGAGAGTAATTCACAAGAGGAGATTGTGGAGAGGATCGTACGAGATGACTATATGAAGTATGCTGTTGAGGAAGTCTATTACACTCTTAAATTTGTCCTAACAGAAACTTTGGAAGCTGAAGGGAGGATGTGGTAATGTTTTTTAGGCCTTAAAAATGAACTACACATAATTTTGTTGTATACAAATGTCTTATTTATTGTGACTTCTGTAGGGTTGAAAGAATCTATGAAGACATACAAGCCAGCCTAAAAGATAGAAATATACATCGTGACTTTCAGCTAAACAAACTGTCCCTTGTTATCACAAGAGTGACTGCACTCTTAGGGATTCTGGTATTCTCATGGCCAGTACTTATTATGTCTGTCGGAAATGCCTATTGAACCAGCTGTTGATATTATATTAGTAATCCTCCTCATGCTGAAGCTAGAAAATTGAGAACTAGAAGTGTCTTTACCTATTAGTAGGAAACAAGTGCCGTTCTTTCTTGTCTGCTATCAGCTGTACATAATCTCATGTTCTGTTTGTTCTTTGTACGACACTTGGTGTTTTAAGTTTTAAATTGTGTTTAATTCCTTTGACAGAAAGAGAATGAAACACCGGAGCATGCAAAAGGGGCCATCAAAGCTCTTCAGGATCTCTATGATGTTATGCGACTTGATATATTAACTGTTAATATGAGGTGCATATTTAGCAGAGAATTTAGCTGCATTTTGTTCATCAATCCACTCGTCTCCTCCTATCTTCGTTTAATATTCTCGTCAAAATATGGTGGTTTGTATAGGGGTCACTATGAGACGTGGAACATATTATCTCAAGCTTGGAATGAAGGTCGGCTTTTTACGAAGTTGAAATGGCCTAAAGATCCTGAGATGGTATAATGATACTTTTTCTTTCCAGGCTGTTGAGACACTCATTTCTTTCTGATCATTCACTTTGAATTGCAGAAAGCTCTTGTCAAGAGATTGTACTCTCTACTTACTATCAAAGATTCTGCAGCTCATGTTCCTAGAAATCTCGAAGCCAGACGTAGACTACAATTCTTCACAAATTCTCTTTTCATGGATCTGCCACCACCAAAGTCTGTCCGCGAGATGTTATCTTTCTGGTATATATTTTCCATACTTTAATCAGATTATCCAAATAACCACTTCACAAGCTTACGATCTCCCTTTTGATTCTGTTATCAGTGTCTTCACGCCATATTATTCTGAGGTTGTGCTATATAGCATGGCTGAACTCACAAAGAAAAATGAAGATGGGATATCAATCTTGTTTTACCTTCAGAAAATATATCCAGGTATTTCAGGTTCCTGAGTCTCTATAAAGAATAATGACTCTTGCCTAGTTTATGTTTCTTACTAACAAATGGCTGATATTTAGGTAGCTGACTTGCTTAGTCATGCTTTCTTTACGATTCCTATCACTGTTTTGGATTGGTGACTAGAATATTTCTCATGGATACTTGATGGTATGCTGCAGATGAATGGAAAAATTTTCTTGCACGGATAGGACGGGATGAAAATGCATTAGAAGGCGATCTAGATAATGAGAGAGACATACTTGAACTTCGATTTTGGGCTTCTTACCGTGGACAAACCCTAGCTAGAACAGGTGAAGTTATAGAATTTCTACACCATTTTCTTCTCTTAGGGATACACTATGCATTTCACTAACTCACATTGAAAGTTATAGTATTCTGTCAAGAAAAGGGACTTACGTTTCAGCTATTCCCTTGCATATATTTCAGTGTTATTAAGTGTTTTCTGGCATTATACTTGCAGTTCGCGGAATGATGTATTATAGGAAAGCCCTCATGCTTCAGTCTTATTTGGAAAGAAAGGCTGGAAGAGGTAAGAGGCTAAGTTTTTTCTATTGATATAATTTTGGCCAAGCTTTGATTTAGGCTTATTTCACAATTTCAGACATGGAGTCCGCTCTTTCTGGTAATGACACAATGGATGCTGAAGGATTTGAGTTGTCTCCTGAAGCAAGGGCTCAAGCAGATCTAAAGTTTACGTATGTAGTCACATGCCAAATTTACGGAAAACAGAAAGAAGAGCAAAAACCTGAAGCTGTTGACATTGCATTGCTGATGCAAAGGTAAGAAGACACCTCGTTGGATTTCTCTTTTGCAGATGGACTTTCCCACCTCAGATCGGCAATCATTCAGGTATAATTAACCTCTTTCATTTTGTTGTCAGAAATGAAGCCCTTCGAGTAGCATATATTGATGTTGTTGATACTCCAAAAGAGGGTAATTCTCATACAGAATATTATTCGAAACTTGTGAAGGCTGATATCAGTGGCAAGGATAAGGTACTGTGAACCCAGTTGCAATACTAGTGCTCTTGTTTCCTAAATGCTTAAAACACTGATTTCTGTGTAAAGGATGTTTGCATTTCTTCCCCTGTTTCGTCGTTGGTCTTATTGTTTCTTAATATGGAATGTTCACTTTGCTTTTTCTGGCTGGGCAGGAAATTTATTCCATAAAATTGCCTGGTGACCCAAAACTAGGTGAAGGTAAACCTGAGAATCAAAACCACGCCATTGTGTTTACTCGTGGAAATGCAATCCAAACTATTGATATGAATCAGGTTAGCGGGAGCCCTTTTATTTTCTTAGCAGCTTTTTTGTTTTAAATGCCTTTTTCGGAATCTTTGAATGGGTTTGTTATACTTAAGTTTTTAAAAATACATTAGTGATATAGGCTTTGTAAACGAATATGAAGATTAGCAGTTTTGAATTGTTTATGTTAGGACACATAATATAGGCAGTGAGAACAACCTAATAATACCATGACCACATGTTGTGAGCATTTGCACAGATTACTAACTAGAAAACATCATCTTTGATGCGTACATAAAGTATTGTCTGTTCCTCTGTCATCAACTGCTAGTGGTGAAATGATTTGCAACCAAGAGTCACAAGGCAACCTTAAAATTCAGAACTTGTTATTGGTGATTTTGAGGATACATGAGGTTGAACCGTAATGTATGCGATTCATCTGTTCCTTAAGTATTTGATGGGAAACTTTTGCTAGACGGAAGGCATTTATGTTCCTTCCTGTTGAGCTTTTGAGGTTGACAACTGAAAGGAATAAATTTTGCTCTAAGATATCCACGTTTCAGTTTTCTACCTAATTTTAAAGTTATGAACTCCGAGTCCATGATATGGAATAAGAAAATTCTTTCACTAACAAAGAATGTTTCCTAACTGAAACGCACATACTAATCTCATTTGACTTCATGGTAACACATGACATCATATGTGAATGTTGCGAAACCTTCTATCATGTGCATGCGTGCATGCGAGATTTTATTATTCACATATTTATACGGGAGCTGAACGCATCACCAACTTCTGGCATCGTGATCAACTTTTTGTCGCTGTTTATTAGGATAATTATTTTGAAGAAGCTTTGAAGATGCGAAATCTTTTGGAGGAATTTGATCGCGACCATGGAATTCGACCTCCTACCATTCTTGGAGTTAGGGAACATGTATTTACTGGAAGGTATGAACCTGACATTCATATATCTATTTCGTACTTTATAGATGACTTATGTAATTTTATGTGACTATATGCAGTGTCTCCTCCTTGGCATCTTTCATGTCCAATCAAGAAACCAGCTTTGTAACTCTCGGTCAACGAGTATTAGCGAAACCCTTAAAGTAAGCAACGTCCAATAAGTTTTGTTTCTTGAACAGCTTGAACTCCGATGGAACGCTTATTCTATCATTTCTGAATCCTAGGATTCGTATGCATTATGGTCATCCAGATGTCTTTGACAGAGTTTTCCATATTACGCGTGGTGGTATCAGCAAGGCATCTCGTGTCATCAATATTAGTGAAGATATATTTGCTGGTAAGGTTGATTCAATTGGTTGAAAATTACCTTGAAAACCGTTTGGGGTTGCGAGAAAATAAAACACATGAGAGTGGAATTCCTGAACGTTGAGCTATTCAAACTAAGTTTTTGCTTGCACTTGAATAATGTTGATTCTATGGTGCTACAATGTCTAGGTTTCAACTCAACTCTACGTCAAGGGAATGTTACTCATCATGAGTATATTCAGGTATGCACTTTTTAACTCCTTACATTTAAAGGATGAACAATATGTACTAATTCTGTTACAGGTGGGCAAAGGGCGAGATGTTGGGCTCAATCAAATAGCCTTATTTGAAGGGAAGGTTGCTGGTGGGAATGGTGAACAGGTTCTTAGTCGGGATGTATACAGGCTCGGCCAGCTCCTTGATTTCTTCCGTATGATGTCATTCTTCTTTACAACTGTTGGCTACTATTTCTGTACAATGGTATGCAGACCCTCAATCGAGTTATAGTGAATTGAATTGCCTCTGACCGTACTTGTAGTTGACACCTGTATCCGGGATCTTTATCTGCTTATATTTTCTGCAGTGTTATTGTCATTGTTTCCCATTTACCTTTATGACAAAACTTAGCAGACAAACCTTTAACTGACATTCACAACAAGTTGCGTTATTGATGTCTGTGAATCACATTCCTTGTATCTGCATCTGTCACTGACAAGTCTTAAGTTCTCCAAGTATCGTTTCCAGAAAACTAATGCTGATGACCTGACGTTTACATGGCCTCTTGCAGTTGACGGTGCTTACTGTGTATATCTTCTTATACGGGAGGGCATATTTGGTATGCACGATCACCTATTGTTGATTATGACGCATATGCTATCTTCATGAATGATTATTACATTATCTACATCACCCATGCTGGTGGGGTGAAGGTCTTTATCTCCCTTTTTTATTTTGTTGTAGGCACTTTCTGGAGTGGGAGCTACTATTCGAGAAAGAGCTATTATACTGGACGATACTGCACTTAGCGCTGCCTTGAATGCCCAGTTTCTGTTTCAGATTGGTGTTTTCACTGCTGTCCCAATGGTTTTGGGCTTTATTTTGGAACAGGGTTTTCTCCAGGTTATTGTTTTTCCACCATTTTACTCCTTACGTAATGTTATGCCATAGTTTCTGATATGACTGACTGGGAAGCGTGTGTTTGAAGTTTCATTGGAGTCTGGCATGTGTTCTGGATTAGCTTGTTTTACTTTCGGATGTCTTTTTGTTAGTTAGTCAATTATCTGTATTTAAAATGTGGTTTAGGCATTGCCAGTTTCAGCAATATTAGTTTTTTCTTGAGATACTCTTGCGTTTTGATTATCATATTCTTTTGTTCGACTATCTAGACCTTATTAGAGATCGGCATATGACTATTTGGTCAAATGGATTTCTTACTTGTGTCTTGTTATTCTTCATTAACCATTTGTCGTTGTGTAGGCCATTGTCAGTTTCATAACGATGCAATTTCAGTTATGTACTGTCTTCTTCACATTTTCTCTTGGCACAAGAACCCATTATTTTGGGCGGACAATTCTCCATGGTGGTGCTAGGGTATATTATTATTTTTGGTTGTTAGATCTCTCTCTCTCTCTATTTGCCGGAATATGATAAACAATGTTTGCCCACAGTACCAAGCCACTGGAAGAGGTTTTGTCGTCAAGCATATCAAATTTTCCGAAAACTACCGCCTTTACTCCAGAAGTCATTTTGTCAAAGGGTGATCTTTTCTTATATTTATTTGTTATGTGTGCAGACATACGCTACGTATGTAAAACTGTTTAAACGTGATAAAAAAAATGGAAAATTCACTGATATGCTACTTTTTGTTTCTCTAGGATGGAGGTTATTCTCTTATTGGTTGTCTACCTTGCGTATGGAAATGATGAGGCTGGTGCCATTTCCTACATTCTTCTGACTGTTAGCAGCTGGTTTTTGGCACTTTCTTGGCTTTTTGCTCCATACCTGTTCAACCCTGCCGGATTTGAGTGGCAAAAGTAAGTAGTGGTACTGTGTATCATGTTGAGTATTTTGTTCTCTTATTGAGCAAAATCTGTATTCATCTTGCAGAGTTGTCGAGGACTTCAAAGAATGGACAAATTGGCTCTTTTACAGAGGTGGGATTGGTGTGAAAGGAGCTGAAAGCTGGGAAGCATGGTGGGAAGAAGAATTGGTAAGAACTATGACTCCCCGCAATACTTTTGGTTTATATTCGTTGGATTACTCCGTTGATCCAAACTTTACCAGTTTATTATCTATGGTGCTGTTTCTTTCTTCCTTGTCATACTGTCTTCTGGTCAAGCAACTGACAATTGGCTTTCAGTTACGAACACCAGTTTTGAATTTACTTTAATTTTAGCATGTCATCTGGTTTTCTTGTCCTATAATCATCCACTGTATGTACATGTAAAAAATCTGTGGTTAGAGAAGCTCAATTACTAGATAGTTCTTGAAGCAAAGATTGACGATGAATAATATCAGTTAATTGAATCCCTATATCGGTTTGTAGTTTCAAAACTCTTGTTGGATCCTTAAGATTGCAAGAGTTTGCTCATCTAGGCTACCAAATATGCTCTTGAGGCGGTAACAATACATTTTTAGGAGACATTATATGAATTTGTTCTTGCTTGTACAGCATTTCGTCAATGTGCATTTTTTCTTTATGTGGCAATAATAATTGTAATTGTGTGTTAACAGTCTCACATTCGGACCTTGAGTGGGAGGATAGTGGAGACTATTTTAAGTCTACGATTCTTTATCTTCCAGTATGGTATTGTCTACAAATTGGATCTACAAGGATCAAATACATCATTGACGGTAACTGCCTTTTTATTTCATTTACTACTTATATCTACACCTTAGCATATCGAAGTTACTAGTTTTTGAGCTGTAATTGGTTTTCTGGTTCCTTTTCTACATCTTGGAACATATCTGTTGAGCAACTGTTACACTGTTAAACTAAGGGGCAATAGTCAAAGATTGATTCCCTTCTACGATTCATATCAACACTGTTTCAAAATCTGCTGTTAGGGTAGAAAAAATAGGGTTTGTCATATCGCGTTGTTCAAGTTTGAATGTGTAAAAACTGAAAGTGCCATACATGTTTTTAGACGCTTTATTGCTGAATAAAGGACATCGAGTACGAACGTAGTTGAAGAGAAGTATTAATGGATTTATTATACGAGTTATGATTTTGTTCTACAGTTCTTTATAATATTTGCTGTGAATGCTCTGCCCTTAATTAATAGCCCTTATATATATGCAGATGTATGGCTTGTCATGGGCTGCATTTGCAGTATTTATAGGTCTTTTCAAGGTTGGTTCACACTTCACTAACCATAACCTTATTCACCGATTGATTGCATTACAAAGATCTGATATCTTGTTTTGGACATTGGAATAGGTTTTTACATTCAGCCAGAAGTTTTCAGTGAACTTCCAGCTTTTGTTGAGATTTGTACAAGGCCTTTCCTTATTGGTGACTTTAGCTGGCATAGTCTTAGCAGTTGTGTTCACAGACTTGTCAGTTCCAGACATATTTGCTTGCATCTTGGCTTTTATTCCCACAGGATGGGGAATTCTCTCTGTAAGTTTCTTCCTTTTCTCCAATTATGTTTCAATGCTCTCAGTTGCCAATTAATTAATGGAAAATGGTAAAATAGACCATGAACTTTGTAGATTTAGTGAAAAACCCCCCAAACTTTTAAAATGGTTTTTTTGATCTTGCATTTTGATGACCGGGTTTTTTAAACCCTACCGGATTTTTTTAAATTAAAATTAAACTTTGAACATAAAATTAAACTTTGAACATAAAATTAAACCTTAACTTCAAAATTTAACAAAAAAAAATATTTATCAAATTCGGACTAATTATATTATAAATTTTGAGATCTTAGTTTAAAAATCCTGGTTATTAAGGTTTAGGGTTAAAAAACCCGGTTATCAAAGTTTAGGGTCCAAAAAAACATTTTTACAAGTTAGAGGATTTTTTCACCGAATCAGCAAAGTTCAGGGTCTATTTCAGCATTTTCCCATTAGTTAATTACATGAATCTTTATCTCACAATGTGATTAAGCAATCACTCTCCACTAAAGAAAAAAAAAGATGATATGAAATGTTGTTTTTTTTTCCTTCCAGATCGCTTGTGCTTGGAAGCCAGTGATGAAACGAGTGGGTATGTGGAAATCCATTCGTTCCCTTGCTCGTCTATACGACGCATTAATGGGAATGCTCATCTTTCTCCCCGTTGCTCTCTGCTCGTGGTTCCCTTTTGTTTCAACTTTCCAAACTCGTATGATGTTCAATCAAGCCTTCAGTCGTGGTCTCGAGATCTCTCTTATCTTGGCAGGAAACAACCCAAATTCAGGTCTTTGAAACTTCCCCAAGTGTTTCATTGGTATCATCGTTCAAGGTACCACTTCTGGGTTTTATATATAACACACACACATACATACGTTTTTACTAACTGGTTTTGTCATTAGCTTTGGCTTGTTGTGAGTTTTAGTATTTGTCTCTGTGTGTTATATTTTGTTAGTTTATGAGTAAAGTTGTAGAAAACTTGTAGAGTTTTATTTAAAGACATGTGTGTATTATTATTATTATTTCTTTGTAGTCTAACACAGTAATACCCATCGTTAACACATTGCTTTCAGATATGTTGATTTGAAAGGAAATCGAAATGAATGTTTTTGGCTTGTAGAATGCTTCTGTCTTCTCATTTTTTTTTTAATAGAATGATTTTATTAGTGAAGAAGACATTATTATTATATACACATTCAAATGATTTTCGAGTAATCCAGATATTATACTTAGTAGCATAATTGAAATTGCTTAACAGAGCAGTAGTACACCAGAATATATTGAAGACGTTAGTTTAAAATTACAAGGAAATGAGGGACCAGATTGCAAGTATAAAGTTAAAATATAAAGTCAAAATTATTCGTGCATATAAATAAACGGACAAAAGCCCATTTAATTTTGAAGGCCCATCTAGACACTGTCTCTGACCGGAGACAAAGAATCGCTGAAACAACCAGAAGGTTCTACCCGAAAAGGTCTATAAAAAAGGTCTCATCAGAGAAGACTACCGTTAGACTTTTGGAGAACACACGAGAAAACTAAAACAAAAAACTCTAGAAAATCAATGGTGGGAGACGAAGGTCGAAGAAAGATCAAACTTTTCTGTCCTTCGGTATCGAAGACTATTGATTTAGTTACATGGAACGAGCAGAAACTAGACTTTGGGTCAATAGCTGCAGCTTTCGGACTCGAACCCTCGACTATTAAGCTCAATGGTCACTTCATAAGCAGAGGTATTGACCTCATAGCTTCTTGCGTGACGTGGCGTTCCTTACTCGCTTTCTTCTCCGCTAAGGGCTTATCTACTGGAGAAGACGACACTGGTGCTCTCGTTGTCGACGGAAAGCTCTCTTCAAAAGTCGGTATCAAAAGTGAGTTTTTTTTAAAAAAAAATTGGTAACATAATTCAATTCAACTTTGTTTCTTCTGTGTTGATCATGTAATTGACTTCTCAGGAGCACACTATGATCTTGGTCTAGGTCTAACCAAAAACAAGAAGTTGAAAGACACGTGTTCAGGTATGGAACCAATATAATCTGGTCAAGGATATTATAATATCACCATGTTGGATACTCAAGACTTTACTTTTACAGCAGCTGGAGAAGAAGAAGCACTGGTCTTTAGATCATGCAACAACTTGGATTGCAAGAGAAAGCTAGTGTCTGAAGATGATACAAACTCGCTTAAGAAGCTTAAACTCACCAAGAATGATGATAGATTCGGTAAAACTCCAGTCTATTCACTTCCTTGAGTTACTGTTTCCAGTTTCGATTTATCAAGTTTTGTCGGTTTTTAAAGATGTTGCAGGAAGTACTAACCGTGGGGTCTCCAGCTCCAGTTCCATGAAAACGCCTTTGAAGTGCAGTGTCATTAATGGTGGTCTGAAGAGGACAAGAGATGATGAAATGATTGCTTCTGCATCTTATAAGAGGATAAGATGAGAAAAAACTCTGCATCTGTAATTGTTTTATCTCAACGAAATGCATAAAATTCTAACATTAAGAGCAAATCTCGCATGATCCAAAAATTACCTTGTTGTTACATATGGTACAACTGGTGTTCACTTCAACGCTAGAGTCCTACTTGTTTGTGGAAAGATATTGCCACGTTGCAGCAACACCAGCGACTAATATGATTTTGAAGATAAGTTTACCAGATAAAAGTGGTGTTGGGGCTGCTGCTGGTGAATTTGATGATGCTGGTTCTTCTTCCACTGGTCTCCCTCTAATTTTGGCTGTAAATTTTGATAATAACTGTTTAAGCTTACCTGTTTTCTTTCCTGCTGGGGGAATAGAACAATTATAAGATGAAGTTAGAATCAATGTAAATTTTTGTAGCTGATATTGAGTCTCGAATGAATTTAAAAGTATTGGTTTAGAGTATTAGTAGACTAACCTTGGCTTTTGAGAAATCTTTCTTCTTCGCCGACTCGTCTACGGAGGACATTGAGTAATGATCCGAAATACAATGCGAAAATAGTGCATGTAATGGTGATTACGTTGTAAGGCATGCTAAAATCAGGGGTTGTTAAAGGTACAAGTAATACTTCTGTGTAAGAGCGCACTAAAGATTTTTCCTGCGATAAATGAAAGGAACAGTTAATCATTGTATTTGAATTAGGCGATAAAAGCAGAATCTTGAAGCATCTTAGGTACTGTATCTGTTCTCTACCTTAAATTTAGATAATAAAGGGGATTTGCTGGGATGTTCTTGGAAATCTAAACTTGCGTGATGACTTGGAAAGCTTATCAAAGCCGATGGAATATCGAATCCTTGATTAGCATCAGGAGGATATTCATCTATATGTAGAAAACCCTGTTGAGCAATTATTTCATAAACAAATAAGTAACAGATTATGATAGGTGAAGAAAAAACACAGATTTAAAAAGTATTTAGGAAGATAGATCACCTTATCATATTCTAGAGATATGGCAGCAGATTTCACGTCGCATGGTAGTTCCAGCATCATTTCCATCATGCCAGATGACACTTTATCCGTAGATGGTGAGACGTTGATCTTCTTCAAGATCTCACTACCTGTCTTCTGCTCTTGGTCCACGAAGACTTGTAGTGTATGATAATAGACCTTAATATACCATGGGAAAATCTGGAAAATGTTAGCTTTTATTGTACAATGGCCACTGGAGAGATCTCCACCTGGTGACTTCTCCTTGGAATCTGTTGCTTTGAACAAGATGGCTATTGCACCTCTTTCGTTCCCGCTCCCCATCAAGAACCGACTTGCGTGCAATGGAGCTTGTTGAAATGACCACTTTGATGGAAGCTTCCAAGTAAGGCCAAGATCAAAGGGCTTGCTGTCACTACGTTTATCAATATCAAACATAAAAAGAAAGCTGTTGATTTCTTGAAGAACCCTGTCTGGCTTAGTGGACAATTCAAATTCTGCATTCTTCCAGAGTTTGTTAGCTTCTGTTTCTTGATCCACATTCTTAAGCTCTTGACTTGTAAGACCTTCCAAATGAAGGTACACGTTACTTGACTTTGCAATAACACATTTTCCAACAACTTTTCTCCCAAAGAGGGAGCTAAGGGACCAACTTGGGTGTATATTTCTTTTAGAAGGACTAGTATTAGGCTGAACAACAACAGTAAGAGTCTGCTCGAGCACCATGCCAGAACCCAAACCCTCTTGACCGGATTCAACGGTAGTTAAATGCAATCTTAAAGAGTGATAAAACCCTCTGTAAATAGATGGCCGATTCATCAATGCTGAAATTCCATCCTTGTCTCTACACGGAAGCAGCTTTAGCCACGGGGTCAAATTCTCAGTACAAACAGCTTCACGTGGCAGTGAACCGTACCTCAGTTTGTCTGAGTTTGGCCTAAAACCCCATGTCGGAGCTGCATATGAAGTGGAAGATTCTAGAAAATTGATTGAAGCACAAAATAGCCCTGACAGTGCGTGGGTTAAGTTCTTCCAAGAAGCATCAACCTCAGACTGAGGAACATCAAACACAGCCCAG
Organism: Aethionema arabicum; assembly: GCA_000411095.1. Classification (NCBI taxonomy): domain Eukaryota; kingdom Viridiplantae; phylum Streptophyta; class Magnoliopsida; order Brassicales; family Brassicaceae; genus Aethionema; species Aethionema arabicum. The sequence continues at coordinate 200,990 of KE152178.1, read as the reverse complement.
AGCTCGACCCCAACAGGCTTTGCATTCATACTTGACAACGGGTCAAATCCTCCCCAGTGTTCATAGTTCCAACGACCCTGAGTGAAAGATAGTTCCATCTCCTTGACCCGGAATTTCTGAACCTGTTTCAGAACTCATGTTTCAGATATACCGAAACCTAAAACAAATGAACTAAAACAGGAAACAGGAAACAGGAAACATGTTGCCAATATGGACATGCTGGGAGATGAATACTGTCGCCATTAGAGTAGCAAACACAAGTCTTCATGACTACTAGTAATAGAGTAAGAGTTTAATTAGAACAAACCGCGCGAAGAAAGACGCGCCTAATTCCCTATGACAGTCTAAAATCTTCCAAGATCCTAAATTCATGACTACTAGTCAATATCAAGAAAATGATAAGCAAGAGCCTAACTTGAACAATCTGTGAGAAGAAATAATCTCCTAGTTCACTATAACAGTCTAAAATCTTCCAAGATCTCAAACCTCAGCTCTTCTAATTCCATAAAATCAAGCTAAGAAGAATGCAAAACTGTGACGACCTAATTGCATATTCCAGGAGGGAGAACTAAATAATGTCTCCCCAATTTTCTAAGCTCAATACACTTTACGGAAAAACAACAAGGTTTATTACCAACTGAGAAATAGTTTTCGGGAAGAGATGGTGATGGCGGCCATGAGAGTTTGACGGAGGAGCTCGACTCTCGAAATGGAAGTGAGCTAACACCTTTCGGTCAGGCAAAGGCTTGAAGAGCAATTCCTCGTTGAATTCCTCAACTTCGTTGGACTCAAATGCGATCGCAACAACAAATGACTGCAAAATAAACAAAGCGATCCAGGATAGATGAAATCTAGCCATAGTCGGATCCAGTAATAACGCCGGAGCCGGTCACTGATCGAACATTACGGAGTAGATCGCTAACCTCCGGCGGCGTTAATGCTGAAAATGGTAAAATAAGCGGCGATTAAAGACCAACACCCAAAAACTTGAGAAAGCAGTTAGTTACTCTGCAAAACGCTGTCGTCTCGCATTTTTTTCTTTTTTTAATTGGACAATTTTAATAAATTTAATAAATGTATAAAGTAGGATAATGTTAATTCCCAAAATAACCCCAACACTGATATGAAGATTATTAAAGCAGAAACCCGCCCACTACAATGAAAAGCTCCGCCACCTCCAAAACGATGACGTTTCATGACGATTCTATCTTCTTCTTCCTTCTGGTTCTGCTCTGCTGCTTTCTATACACTGCAAGCTTCTCCGCCGCATCCGGCGGAGCTATCCCGACTACTTTGGATGGTCCCTTTGAGCCAGTGACTGTACCGTTCGACACCAACCTTCGGGGAAAAGCAATCGATTTGCCAGACACTGATCCCCGCGTTCGCCGTCGTGTCACCGGAATCGAGCCTGAGCAGATTTCTATCTCTCTCTCATCCGATCATGATTCCATATGGATCTCTTGGATTACAGGTTCATTTCTACTTTCCTAAATCACTTTTTTTTCTTACCAACTAGTCTGTGTTTTTTAAATTACTGGATTCACAATCACAGGTGAGTTCCAAATCGGGGAGAACGTTAAGCCATTAGATCCTAAAAGTGTCAACAGTGTTGTTCAATACGGGACATTACGCCACTCATTGAATCACGAAACCAGAGGATATTCACTAGTATATTCTCAACTTTACCCTTTCGAAGGTCTCCTTAACTACACCTCTGGAATCATACACCATGTTCGCATTACAGGTTTTTCTATTTTCGTTTTCTTGATCTTAGGTTATACTCCTTAATCGATTTGCTATAAACCAGTGGACTTGTTTTGGACGCAGGGCTGAAACCAAGTACTGTATATTACTATCGATGTGGTGATCCTTCACGACACGCTATGAGTCTGATACACCATTTCAGGACTATGCCAATTTCTAGACCTTCGAGTTATCCTAGCCGAATAGCGGTTGTTGGTGATCTTGGTTTGACTTATAACACTACAGATACCATTACTCATTTGACTCAAAATTCTCCTGATCTTGTTTTATTGATCGGTGATGTGAGTTATGCAAACCTGTACCTAACAAATGGAACTAGCTCAGATTGTTATTCTTGTTCTTTCTCTGAGACTCCCATACACGAAACTTATCAGCCACGTTGGGATTACTGGGGGAGATTTATGGAGTCTTTGACTTCTAAAGTTCCTTTGATGGTGATTGAAGGGAATCATGAGATTGAACTGCAAGCTGAGAACAAGACATTTGCAGCTTATAGCTCCAGATTTGGTTTCCCTTTCAAAGAGAGTGGATCGTCTTCCACGCTTTATTATTCTTTTAACGCTGGTGGGATTCACTTTGTCATGCTTGGTGGTTACATTGCTTATGACAAATCAGGTTCAAGTTCTTAGATGCTGACGAATGACCTCTCATTGATGTGTGTTTGAGTATCTTAAGTCATTTTGTTAACCAAGGATGCTTCTGTTTTGTAGCGGAACAATACGATTGGCTAAAGAGGGACTTAGCTAAATTCGACAGATCAGTGACTCCATGGTTGGTAGCTGCTTGGCATCCACCTTGGTATAGTTCTTACGCGGCACATTACAGAGAAGCAGAGTGCATGAAGGAAGCTATGGAGGAGTTACTTTACTCTTATGGTACCGATATTGTTTTCAATGGACATGTAAGACCAAAAATCACTCTCTAATACACCTGCTTTTGTGTGCTTCAAGTATATTGACCCTTTATTTGTGACTCCCTGCAGGTCCATGCTTATGAACGTTCAAACAGAGTTTACAATTACAAACTAGACCCGTGTGGTCCCGTTTACATAGTGGTTGGTGATGGAGGTAACCGCGAAAAGATGGCAATACACCACGTGGACGAACCTGGTAAATGTCCTGAGCCGTCAACCACACCTGATTCTTTCATGGGTGGCTTTTGTGCACAGAACTTCACATCTGGCCCTGCCGCTGGCAAGTTCTGCTGGGATACACAGCCCGAATATAGCGCCTTCAGAGAAAGCAGCTTTGGCCATGGAATCCTAGAGGTATGATTTCCTCATTTCTATTCCCCTTAAACGTATCAAAAGCATGTTATTCTAATAAAACTGACTCCAATACGTGATAACAGATGAAAAACGAAACATGGGCGTTATGGACATGGTACCGGAACCAGGACTCAAGCAGTACTATCGGCGATCAGATATATATCGTTCGGCAACCTGATCACTGTCATACCCACAACCACTGCTACGACACTATCTCAACCTGAAAGCTACTTTTATTGAAATGCTTCTCAAGACAGAACACCTGATCACTGACAAGCTAACAACACAAACACGGATCGGATAATATCATCTGTTGCAAAAGTTCCGGTCTTGAACATTAAAGATGTAAGCTTTGTGACTTTCTCTACACTATTGACTATAACAACTATGGAAATTCTCAGGAAAATAACTTCAAAATTGTTGGATTCATCTTCTAAATCAAAGAGAAGACAAAAGACAAAGCCTAAAAGATCTCAAGAAACTCAACAACGAAGCTACTACAAACAGGACAATGACCTTTCTGAACCGAAAGCTCTTTAGAACAGAGCTTACAAAACGCATGTCCACACAACGTAGTCGCCGTGGCTTTAATCTTCACCATACAAGCACAGCAGCTAAGTTCTCCTCCTCCATCGCCACCGCCTTCTTCCTCGTAATTCTCATCTTCTTCATCATACTCTTCATCTTCATCATCCATTGCATATCTTGATCCACTTAATCCCATTTGTCGATCTGTTTCTTGCAGCAGATCCATTAAAGACATTGTCACAGGTTTCGGCGCATCTGCAGATTCTTCCTCATCATCATCTTCATCATCATCATCTCCATCATCATCATCATCATCATCTGATCCTCCAGCAGCTGCAGCTTCAGCTTCTGCAGCCTCCTGCGCTGCAACCGCTTGTCTCGCCGATAAAGTCCGTTCTTCAACAAACGTAACCACCGCATTACGACGTCTACTATCATCTTCACCATCTCCATGATCTCTAACAGAATCATGTCTCGATAACTGCGGCTTAAAGCTTCTAGAAGGTGGTCCATCTCCAGGAATGCTTACATCAATGGAATCATCAGGATTCTTCGTTGAACCAACACGCATTGACGAGCCGCGCGTGAACATAGCGCGTCCAGGTGGATCAGACATTGGAATAACACTGATCAAGTTACGTATTTTAAGAGTATCGTTGATTGAAGCTAAACCAAAAGTACCACGTTTGGAATCAGGGATAAAGATATCCGAGGTTGGGATATGAAGAGACGATGTCCAAGCAGAACCAGTTCGTTTAAGACGAAGTTTATCACGGAAGATTTTCCAAGTTGCACGTTCTTTATGGTGTTCTTCTTTGTGAAAGTCGTCAGTTATGATATCTAAAAGCGTTTGGTTGTTGCGTTGTGTTACGAGCGATTGTGGCTGCGTTAAAGGCGGCGACTGCTCAGGAGTTGGAACAACAGCGTTTTCACCGCCAAGAACAGCGTCCAAAGTTAGTCCAGCTAATGAGTTACTACGGCTCTTTAACACGAAGCTGTTTCTTGATACCTTTCTTCATCATTTTGAGAGTTTCGATCAATAAGTAATCAACAATAAAAAAAATGGTTTTTAAATCAAAATTAAGGTGGAAATGTTACCTCTTGCATCGAATTTAGAGAATGCAGAACATAGTTTTCCTTTAATTTGCAAAATTTGAATTCAAAGTTTCTTGGAATTTGGTATAATTTGGAGATGATGGGAGTTTTGGGATTGTTCTTTTTTTGTTTTTACTTTTTAGATGATTTGTGGGCAAAATAAGTGGTTTGGATTTGAGAGGAAAGAGTAAGGGAAGAACGAGTCTTAAGGTAAAAAGAAGGAATTAAGCTAAATATAGAAAGTTTATTGGGTCCAAAGATATTCTATGTCTGAATTTCACTAGAAAGTTTATAACAATTATACTTCATATAAACACAAAATAACATTAGTATATATCAATACCTAATTATCAAGCATTCAAGTTTATTTTGTTCAGCTCTTGAATTGTAGCATATGAAACAAGTCCTATCTACGAAATAATATAAATACAAGAAAAACCATTCACTAACAACATAGTCAATATGTCCGAGTGGTTAAGGAGACAGACTTGAAATCTGTTGGGCTTTGCCCGCGCAGGTTCGAACCCTGCTGTTGACGAATTTTTTTTCTTATTTTTTGTACAAAATTAATTCGTTTTTTCCATCCTCTTTAATTTACCAAATTGCCCCGACAAATACCCACTGAACTAATTCGGAAGGTGAGATGTGAATGAAAGTGATTATGGTGACATATATTCATGATGATTGATCATGGTGAAAGACATGATCATGATGATCACAAAGACGAAAGCAACGAGAACTAATTTGTAGGTAAGAGTGTGAGATATGATCATGGTGATTGCTTCTTGTCTATTTTATGACTGCTAATAAAATGAAATTTAACTCATAAAACAAAATTTAAGTCAAAATCGGGTACAATAAAATTTATGAGGTCGACGAAAATAGTTGATAAAAAAGATAGCAAAACTCGAGATAAAACATTAAGTAAAACAATCTAATGAAGATGAGTTCAGTACTTGACTGGTGCAAGAACATCAAGCTGAGCTCCAAGCTTTTCTTCTGCAACCTTCTCTGCCTTGATTTTAAGTTTGTTAATTTGCTTCTTACGTTCATACACCACTTGAGATCTTTCCTTTCTCTTCTTCTCCAACTCCTGTTCATTTTCATTATCCAACACAAACAAAACACTCATTAGCAAAGCTAACACAAGAACCCTAGCAAGTAGTTTCCAACTTAAACATGAAAGATCCTAAAAACAACACTTTTATGTAGACAAAACTTGTCCTGTTCTTAATTGATTGTTCTTGAATATAAACAAATCAGTTTAGTGTTCTGGTAAACTGAAGCACTAAGACATACCTTGATGGTGTCGTAGTGGTTCCATCCGACTTCGGAGGAAAGTTGACCCAATAGACAGTACTTGTGACCAGCTTGTAGCCTCAAGACCCTGTTAAAGGAAGGAGAATCGAATTACTAATACATGAATAGACACTTAAAGAGTCAAAACAGCTAAGATAAGGATAAAAGTACAGACTTGAGAGCGTCAGGGATGACCATCCTCTTGATTTTGTCATATGGAGGAGGAACACCTTCAAAGACCTTCAAACGGGCGAGTGCAGCAGCTCCACGCTTTGTCTTATGTGGAATCATACTGCAATCAACACAAATATTAGAAACATAGCTGCAAGGGCTTCAAAATGTAATTTCTAAAGTTTTTGTCCCAAGTACATTTTCAATTTCTCCAAAAAAACCACACATTGCAGAGCAAATTAATCAATTGGGATCTCTAGTAGAACACTGAGATCTGTGTTAACTCTGTACATTGCTATATAGTCTATTCACTAGACAAACGAACAAAAGACACCAGAAAACCACATGAATCCAGCTGCACTGCAGTGTTTATATAACTAGTAAGAAACCATAAAACCACATGGATAAATAAATTCGCAATATTAAAAGTCTAGCAGACTTCTATAGCTGCACTAGTCATAGTACCAAATTCGCAAATCAGAGCTCGAACCCTAATCAAACTGGGAAAAAAGTTAGAGATCAGTGTACAAACCCACGGAGAGTACGCCAGAAGATCTTGGAAGGAGCACGGAAGTGAATAGGTCCATGAGAAGGTTTAGTGTTCATACGCTTGCGAAGAAACCTCATGTACTTCATCTTCTGACGAACAAGACCACCAGAGAGACAAATCTCTTCGCACCTAACAACCACAACCTTCTGGCCATTAAGCAACTCCTTCGCTACGATGGAAGCCAAGCGTCCCAACATATGATGGCGAGCATCAACCACCACTCGCTTGGCGCAAATACCTGATCCAGAAACCATTGTGGGATTCTACTGAGCCGCCGGTTTTCGTCGTCTCCGGGAGATTTACAAAGGTAATGAGAAGGAGAACAAATTAGGGTTTTTTTTTAATGTTTTTAAACAAAAATATTGGGCCGAGATAAGTGGCTTTTCGTTTGTTGGGCCGAAAAAATCAAAAACAAAAAAGCAAATATTTTTTTATGTTTCACTTAATTTTCACTAATTATTTTAATTTGATTTTAGTTTATTATAAATTGATATATTATTATAACTTATTATAAATGAAATATATTGGACACAATTAAATGAAATTTTTTTTTATTAGGTGCAATTGCATATAACCGAAACATATTCATTTTGTGTTGTATTATCATGCTTTTTAAACGAATACAAATTCTTGGAAGAATAATAACCAGTGAAATAATAAACTTATCAATTTAAAATTTTAATTATTTAACAATAATATTAGTCTAGATCATATGTTTTGTCCATTATCTTACAAAAAAATTATTTATATAAAACAACAATAGAAAATATTAGATTCTTTTTTAACTTANNNNTATATATATATATATATGATGGAATCATGTTTATATAGTTACATTTTTTATGAAGTGACATAACCTTAGATTTGAACTACCATTACAAGTGAGCAAAGCTTATAATATATGCTCATAGGTTCACACGAATCACCATTGATATATATATATATGTTTAGTACATTGTATGATAATTAGGGAATTAAAGACTTGAGCTTAACATGTGAGCATACTAATTAAACATATAAACTTAGAAGAGATTAGTACAAATGATGTGAGGTTATAATATCCCTAACCTACTTCCCATCATTTTATCAAACTTCTTCTCTATCTAAATCCTACTTCTAAGCATTTCAACGTTTGCTTACTTATTGATTAATCTCAGATTCCTACGTCAGTCTTTAGCTTCGTTTTGTCTTCTTTTGGAGTTCATGGATTGACTTGTATCCATTCGTAGCGTCCAGGCAACGGCATATCGTTTACAACGTCGAAGTTGTACCTGAAAAACATAGATTTTCATCAGATCTTGTCTCGTATCATTTGCATAATGTGACATTAATAGACATGAGAAAAATATGATTTTACTTCTCCGTGAATAGTCTCTGTTGTTCCTGCTCTGCATAAGCAAAAAACTCCTCTAGTTCCCAATCTGTAGGGACTATCCTTTGAGCACTATCTTGACCCATTTTGTGATTTTTTGTTGTTGTTATGCTTCTTGTCCTTGTGCTAGAGCCTGGTGGAGTTGCAGTGCAGTCTAGCCCACCATTAAAGTTACAAGGTGTGCTCTCTCTAGTGCTCCTACAGTACAATCAAAAAGTTAAATTAGCAATTACAATTTCACTATCAATCCCAATTAAATCCTGAAAATAAACGTTTGTCTTGGCTAAAACGTAGTCTTTTTAAGTCCAACATTACTAAGAACAGACAGCTTTGAGATTGGTCCCATGGGATATGTAATAAATAACAGATAAAACGAAAACTAATTGCCACATAGTGAAACAGGTCGTTCCAAAAAAAAAACAGAGTGTTCCCAAGTCAGAGAAACTACTAGGCCCCATGAGCATGACATAACAATACTTGCAGTACACTTATGAGGAAAAGACTTCCTATTTCTTACTTTGTACACTTTCATAATAAAAGCTTCTGACCATTTCAATCAACCTCTTCTATAAACAAGGCAAAAATACTAAATTCATGAATAATAAAGTTGCAGTGAATCTCCCAACGACCAATTCCCAGAAATGTATCTACAACAGTTTCTGAATATCACATTAACTCCATTAACTGATTAACCAGGTAGGAGCTTGAAAGGTACTATAATGTTTCAAAATTTTTAGAGGCAATTGTTGGTAGCTACAGGAATCTGAATCTATATTGGTTACAAATATGAACATGTGGGAGAAAATAGCTTTGCTGTATTAATGATCTCTGCAAAATGGTACACATGGACCAGACACCACTAACTCCAAAAAAATATCTACTTCAGATGTGTGCAATAATAATCAATTCAGGGCATCAGATGAAAGCGAAAACTCATGAAAAAAACAGAACTAATAAAGGAAACATGAGAAAGAAAGCAGTCTTCATGTTGTCCCAGATTATTACATTCAATAGAACATAAACAAACGTAAATTGAGTAACAAAAATGGTTTCATTCAAACGTTTAAATCCACTAGAAATATACACATGTTACCTATGAACAAAAAACCTACGGATGCATCTCGAACAAGAATAGTTTCTGTAGATTCAAACTACCAAGCTTGACAGCAAAATGCACAATTGTATGAGCCTAATAACTTTTTCTCTAAAGAAAGATGAATCTAAAACAGAGAACAAGTCTTTATCAGTGAGATTCTAAGAATATAAGAAGATCCAGGTTTCTAGCATATGAAAGAGGAATAAAATCCCAATTATGAGTAAACCTAGCAAAAGAAGTAGTCGAGTATGTTTACTGGATTTGAAAAGAACAGAATTAGGGCACAAAACTATACCTGTCTCTGATATCAAAGTCCAGGTCGTTCTCTGCAAAGGATGCATCTGCACTCGCTTCATTGCCTCTTTCCATGTCCAATAACGCCTTGCCTAACGAATTACCTTCCGAATCCGCAACATACCCATGGCTTGAAAAATAATCATCTCCGTTATAGCTCTGAGCTGCAGAAACCAAATCCGAACCAGGAGTGCCCGATTTCACAGAGCCTACAAGAGACCTTGAAGCTGATTCTGACCTCTGTTGTCTCAGCTGCGTTGGTTGCTTCTTCGGTTCGTTCAACGCTATCGGCTTCTCGAGACGACGGCTACGGAGCTGGAGATAACAGGAAGAGCCATCGGTATCGGGCGTAGGAGAAGCAGAACCAGAAGCAGAGGAAGAGTTAAGTCTCTGTAAAGCTAGGGCTTTAGCAGCCCTTGTACGGACACCCAAAGTAGTTGATTGAGAGACTTCCATAACACCAATATCGCCCGCTATCTTCGATTTCTTCATGTATTTCCCCATTTAAGAGCTGAATCTCGAGCAATTTTGGTTTACACAGAGAGAGCAAGCACGAAATCGGAGAGAGAGAAAATTGGAGGGAAAATGCGAGAGGAGGAAGAAGAAGAGGGAAAAAAAAGGGATTTAATTAACCAAAAAAAAGAGAGACAAAGAAAGAGTAAATTAGGGTTTTGTGGGGTTAATATTTAAATAGAGAAAAGTAGTTTCAGCGTTGCTTTGAAGGAATCAACGTCTATCATTATTATTCTTAATGGGTCCCACTCATTACCAATTATTGTAATAATAAAAAAACAAAAATAATTAAAAGATTTTTTTCTTTTTAATCTCTAATTAATTTAACACGTCATTATTATATGATGATAATGGTAATTAAGAAAGTGTTTATATTGGTACTTTCTAGAAGGATATAGAATGGTGTCTTGTTTGCTAATACGACGTCGTATGGATTCTTCTACCTCTGAATCGTCGTTTGGCTCTCTCTCTTATTAACCTCTCCAATACTCCAAACCTTTTGCTTTCGAATTTTGCTTCAGATTTGTGCAAATCGACAATTCCAAGCTTGCAGAGCAACTGAGAGCGGCGATTTTCCTTCATCTGTCTGTGTATGTGATCGATCCCTTGTTTCTCGTTATCTATTTTCCTCTATGGTATCCCTATTTTAGCATCGTGATTTCTTGATTTCATCTTCTAGATTTGGATTTCCTAGATTGAGATACACATTATCCTATTTAGCATCGTACGGAATCGTTTTGTGGTCTGGTAGCTCAGGTTTTAGATCTGTTGAATTTCTTCAGGTAGTTAACTGTTTTCTCCGAGGATATTCAATTCACATTTGGAAGTTGAAATGGCTGAGGTATGATCTGTATTTTATATGTCTAATCGTAGCTAAATGTGTTTCTTCGTTATTAGTTTGATGTAACTTATGGCGGTGTGCGGGTTATATATGTGATGACAGGAAGCACATAAGGTTACGTTGAATGTCTATGACCTAAGCCAAGGCTTAGCTCGCCAGCTCTCCGCATCATTTCTAGGAAAGGTTATCGAGGGTGTCTGGTAAGTTATGGACACATTCATGCAATTTGCGAAGTTCTGATATCTGCTTGAATCTATGAAATTGATTTTCTTACATTTGCCAAATTTTGTTGAAGCCTTGACTTTATACTATCTACTTTTCTGCGTATTTTGCATGAACTTCTATCTCAGTGTTCAACGCTTACACTTGCTTGATAGTCATTTGTAGAACAGGATTGCAATGTACTCGTGATCTAGATTTTGGCATTTTGTATACATTACAAATTAAATGTAGTCACTGTCTGGAAGTTTCTTGGCAGTTTGTGAAATTGTTTTGTCTAGTATGGTCTTAGCTCATGAGTTTATGCTTGAATGTGAAGCCTGTAAAGTAACATGTGAGCTTCTGTATCCCTCTTCCCAGGCATACAGGAGTAGTTGTCTATGGAAATGAATACTTTTTTGGAGGAGGAATACAACATATGCCAGCTGGAACAACACCATACGGTAAACCAGTTCGAACAATAGAGTTGGGTGAATCACATGTTCCAAAGGAAGTATTCGAGATGTACTTGGAAGAAATTAGTCCTCGTTTCACTGCTGGATCCTACAATTTGCTTAAACACAACTGCAACAATTTCAGTAACGAGGTCGCTCAGTTTTTAGTCGGTAAGGGAATTCCAGATTACATTCTGCAGCTGCCCAATGAGGTCATGAACAGCCCCATGGGAGGTCTTATAAGTAAGTCAATCCTCCATTAGAGTCCATTACTACAATCTTCACTTGTTCCATTACACTCAGCTCTTGACTAATCTATTTCCTCTTCTCATTTTCAAGTGCCTATGATACAGAACATCGAGGCTACTTTAAGAGCAGGTGCCGTTCCTCAAGTTCCACAGTTCAGGCCACCGCCACAGCCTCAAGGTCCAATACCGTCTCAAAAGGCCAACGAGAAATCTCCTAAGCATGACGATGCAGAAACCTCAGTTCCAGTGGCTAATAAAGATAAGGTGCAGGACCCTCTAGGTGATGCAAGGAGCAAGCTTCAAGAAGAGATAACCCGTGAATTTACTGCTCTTATGGCACAGGGGACACTACGTGCAAGTGAAGCAGCAGCTATGGCGACAAGGAAAGTCATGCAAAAATATGGTCATCTCAATGTAGCCACTTAATTACTTACTCTTAACAGATGAAAACCAAAACCATTGTTCTTGTATTCAAACTAGTTCCTATTTTCCGTTTATTATATGTTCAACGATTTACAATTAATTAGGATTTACGAAAAACAGAGAAAAAAAATATGAAGTCGCTGCTTTTCAATTTCAATTTATTATTACACTACTGTACCTGATCCGAGTCAGGCTTTGGTCCTGTTCCAGGCTCTAACTCAATAGCTGTCTCGTTGGATCGGCAAATCATTTCAGAGGGAATGTTGATACCGGCGAAGCCAACCATGACGGCTGCAGCTCCAATGTAGTCAGTGATGCTAAGTTTGTTCCCTGATAAGCTGTCTACAAGAGCTGCTAGAGGAACCTGGATGGTTAGCCCAGCTGATGCCACAGTTGTTGTCGTCAACAACACTGCTTTTGCCCATAAATAGTCACTAAGCACATTATCTAACAAACCTGAAAACCAGACACAGTCCATGTCTTTATATTCAGCATTTGAACACCAAAAAGATTTCAATTGGATAGCTAGATACTACTAAGTCCTAACCATTTTACTTGCAAAGTTGTTCCAAGGTTAGAGCATACCTTTGCCAATGACTAGACCAAACTGTTCCAAGGTTAGAGCATTGAAGCGTTCTCGTTTTGTGAAGTGGAGTATTAATGTAGCTGGAAGGAAAATGAAGAAATTGAAAAGACCTAGGAATCCAAGGAACTGAGCCATGCTGACACCGCCGTTTCCTTCATCGTCCTCTTCTGGAAGCTTTTTGCGTATAAGAGTAATGTAAGCAGCATATAACGCCGCTGAAACTAAAGAAAGAATATCTCCAAGAAGAGGGTTCTTAGCTATTTCATTTGTGCTGGATTTAGCGTCACCCAAACTAACAATGATGGTTCCAGACATACAAAGAAGAACGCTGAACAGTTTCAACCATGAGAATCTCTCCCCCAAGAATACTAGTGATACCAGAAAAGTGAAAAGACTTGATGCACTGCTTAAGATTGTATTTGACTGCAGCCATAAAATGAAAAACAAAAACCTCTAGTTTTAACAGATAAGTTTTGAAACTCCGAGCAACAAGACAAAGGATCAGGGATTTTGATGTCCTTACCGTAACTGTTGTGTACTTGAGAGAGAGATTAAACGTTAACTGAGCCAAAAACCAAAAGGGACATATCAACAAGCTAACTTTAGCAACTCGCATTCGTGTCCAACGCCCTTTCTCATCTAATCCTTTGTTATGGCTTCCACTAGCTTCATCACTACCATTAACACTCCTATCAATTTCATGTTCTATGTTCTCTAATCCAGGTTCAATATCTTCACTATTTTCTGTATCTTTTACAACCCCTGAACCTTCAGCTACATCTGATTTCAGAGCTAAACCATCCTTCCCTAACAGAACAGCTTTCTCTGATTCAGCCAATTCCGATAAATGTGACCTCTTGGTTCTCCAAAACTGTAAACTCCCGTATACATCTTCCAGATAACGACTAATTTCAAAAATTGGAAGATAAACAACAAGCAATGAATTGCAAATGAAAGTGATCAAGAACGGAGAAACGCCACCATCAACCACGGATTGAACTACAAAACTAGCCGCAATCCAAATTGTTGCAACCGCAAATATGTACATCAACCCTAAAACCCATTTCCATACCTTACTGCTCATATCTCTTCGATCCCAATTTAGAAAACAAAACCTCAGAAAAATTGAGATCCCCAATATCTCTCCGTACAAGATCAGGAACACATTTCACCGCAAATACTTTAAATTCCCACGAATCGAAGAACTCTTAGCACGGTAAATCCCAGGATCTTAAATCAGGGCATCAAGTGAAGATGAATTGAGAAATTGAGAAGCGTGAGAATCGAGGTTAACTGATTCAATAACGATCTGCGTCAAATTATTGTCAATCAACGGAGATTCAAAGCGGAATCAGATAAACAGAGAGCAGAGGTAGATCTGAGCTAAGAATCGGGCCTCTAAATCGGGCCAGAATCGTAAGAAAGCCTTTTAGAGTCACGATTTGAGATTACTTCTTGGCCAAGTCAATTTCGCTTTCTGTCAATTCTAGTTTTGGTAAAAAGTTAGGTCAAAATAAAGCGGTGGTTGAGAGAAAACCCTAAAAAGTCAAATCTCATCTCCCCCGAGAAAATGTTTATGTATAAATCTTAAATCTAATAATAACTCTTCAGCTGTTTTCTAACAATAAATTTTACTCTATAGAATTTATAATTTTTCCAATGTGGTTTTAGATACATTTTAAATACATTTCTGTAAATATATATATATCATTCGAACGTTAGAATGTAGAAGTTCATCATACAAAAACATATACTCCAATTTCATAATATATACCCTCTCTGTGTTGAAATAATTGATTTTTTAGACTTTGCACACCAATTAAAAAATACAATCAATGCTTAATTATTTACAAATAAAACTAATTATTTTATGTAATTTTAATTGAAAAAATGACAAAAAAATTAAATAAAATGACACAAATAAAAAGTCTAAAAAATCATCTATTTCAACACAAAAGGATATAATATAGGATGTTTTAACCAATACTTTTTTTGTTTCATAATAATAAATGGTGTTTAAATTTTTAATGCAAGAGAAGTTATATATTTTAGTAATTTACTGTTTTATCGTTATTTTAGGTTCCTGTGCAATAATTACTTAAAATATTTTTGAAATTTACTTAAAATTTTTGAAAAAAATTAAAACGTTTTCGTCATTTTAAATTTTTTATTATATAGTGTGCGATTATATTAGAAAAATGAAAACAGAAAGAAAACTTAACTTTTAATAAATAAAAACTTTTAATATTTAATTTAAACTTCAAAGTTCAGAAAAAAAACACTACCGATTCATTATACATTTACAAAAAAATAATGTCATATTTTCCCCTGAAAATTTTGCATTTTTAAGCAAAAAGCCAGCTGGAATATATTAATTATACACATTCAAAACAATCCATAAACAGAAAAAAAAAACAAATAATAACCATAACAAAATTTCTATTACTACCTCTCTGAAAACTTAAAAATCCAAAGAAAAAAAAATCAAATCAAAACAAATTAAAATTTTCCCAAAAAAAAAACACAAAAGAATCAAGAAGCACTTGGATTACGAGAATGCATTCTTGAAGCAACACCCCATTCCATAGCTTCCGCCACCGCTTTTTCCCGTTCTTCCGCCGCCGCTGAATCGTCGCCGCTGTTAGACGCTTCAAACGCTGAATGAGGTGCCACGTCATCATAGTTTGGTACAGATATAGAACCATCAGGAGCAGTTCCCAAGAATCCAAGAGCTGTAACCACATCACTTATAAGTGGCCGTACCGTTGCCTCTTCTTGCAAACACATCGCCGCCACAGCCACCGCTTGATTCAAAGCTTTCTCTGGAAACTTACCTTCTAAACTTGGATCTGCTAACTCAGGGAATCTACTAGGTTCTTTAAACACTGGTTGTGCCTTAAAAACACAACACAAAGTTGATATTTGTTAGGATCAATACTAAGAATAGTTTTCATAAATTCCTAAACGTTTCTTTAAATTTGAAAAAGATTTTTTTTTTGTCTAAATTTGAAAAGATTTAAGAAAATTTAGAAAAAAAAACTAAGAGTGAATACTACTTCTTTGGATTTGAAGAGTACACATTTTTATAAAAAATTAAAAAACTAAGAGTGAATAGTACACATTTTAAAAAAATTTAGAGATTTTGGCATTTTTTATCTTTATTTAGTTTTGGTTGTTGAAAAAAACTCTCAACTATTAAAATTTTTTTTTAAATCATGAAATTTGATAACAGAGTTTTTCAAATTGTAAACTTTAATAACTGAATTTTTTAAAGGAAAACTCAAATTTTAATTAATCTAAATCTAGATTATACTATAGTTTTGATTTAAATTTTGAGCTTAAAGTTTAATTTAGTGACAATAATTTTATTTTAATCTAAAAAATATAGTTCGGTTTAAAAATTTCGGTTACCATGGTTTTAAAAATCTATTTTGATAGTTAACAAGTTTTTTCAATGAAAATAGTTCGAGTCTAAAATATAATCCAAAAACTTCATGATTTTTCAAATTTTGAATAATAAATTTTCTATAGACTAAAATAAACAATATGCACTATTAAAGATGATAATTAATTTTAATCTTTAAAAATTTAAATTAACTTACCCAAGTGACAAGATTTTGTTCATCTTTAAGTCTAGTAGTATCAATAACTCTTCTTCCAGTAATCAATTCCAACAACACAACTCCAAAGCTATAAACATCTGATTTTGCAGTTAACTGACCAGTTCTTTGATACTCAGGAGCACAGTATCCATAAGTTCCCATAACTCTGGAAGAAACATGTTGTTTATCTCCAACTGGTCCTAACTTAGCCAGACCAAAATCTGATAACTTTGCATTGAATTCAGCATCAAGAAGAATGTTTGCAGCTTTTAAATCTCTGTAGATTACTGGAGGATCAGCTTTATCGTGTAAATACTCGAGACCCATTGCAGCTCCTAAAGCAATTCTGATCCTTGTGTCCCAATCTAATGGGACTTGGTCTGGTGTTAGATCTGTTTATATACAACAAATTGTGAATTTTATTTACTTATATTGAAAATTAGAGACTAGAAAATGATTATCTTATATATTATGTGAGAAACAAAATTAAAAATAAATGTTTGTTTTGTAAAAAAATAAATTTATACGTAGTTGAATAATTATTTTTAAGAATATATTTTTGGATCATCATTTATACCAGAATTAAAAAAAAATATTAGTTTAAGGGAGTTTTTTTTTGTAAAAATGCACTAATTTATTAGTGGTCGATTACCATTGCTTTATAACTAGTGTATTTTTGCAAGAAAAAAAAACTCATGAATTAGTGAATTTTTAAAAATCATCAATTCATATTTGACTATTTTATATTAAAATTAATTATTATAGAATTCTATTGTACAATTATAAACAATTTTTGTATAATTATTTTCATAAGTATATTATAAACACTATATATATATATATATATTATTATGTAGCTATACTTATATTCAATTCACATATCTCATATATTATTATTTGAGAAACAAAAATTTTTAAAAATTGTATTTAGTAAGAAATAGTATTACGTTTATATATCAATCATTATTTATAATATAAGTATATATTTTAAATCTGCGTAAAACACGGAAAAAATACTTATGAATAGTTACCTAAAAGATGATCTTCGAGAGAGCCACGAGACATGTATTCATAGACAAGAAGTCTTTGATCTCCATCAGCACAGTAACCAATGAGATTCACCAGATTCTTATGATGTAAAAGACTTAACATCAACACTTCTACTATGAACTCTTTGTTCCCTTGTGTCCCATTTCTATCTAATTGCTTCACTGCCACAATCTGATTGTTCCAAATTTTATTTAAAATTCAATATATTTTGACTAATTATTGCAAAAAAATGTAGAAAGAAGATGAGATTAGTTTATATACCTTATTGGTTTTTTCGATTTTTCCTTTGTAAACTCGACCAAAACCGCCTTCTCCGATCAAACATTCTTGTCTGAAATTCTTGGTTGCAGTAGCTAATTCTCTGAAAGTGAAAGTTTGTGCTGCAATGATGTTTGTTACTTGTTTGTCTGAATCGTTATTGTTCTTGTTTTCTTCATTTGTAGGCTTTGGATTCTCTAAAATCAATTTGAAATTGTATAAATTTGAAGTTTGACTCAATCTTTAGACCAATTTTTTGAATCTGAAAGTGAAAGATTTGAGTTACCTGAGTGTGGTTTTTGTTGCTTGTTATTGTTGTTGTTGTCTTTAGTGGTTAATTCGCCATTTTTGTTGTTATCTGAATCTTTTGGAACTTTTTTCTTTTCTTGATAAAAAAAACATGCAAAACAATTCATTTCTTCTTCTTTTTCTTCTCTGTTTCAGCAAAATCCTAAATTTTTTCTTATTTGGTTGTAAAATTCTGTAGAAATAAGTCTCAGTTTGATTGGATCTTATTAAATCTCATTGATAGTTTGATTTGAATCTCGATTTTTTCGATAAATCCCTGCATTTCCACGAGAAATAAAACGAATTTCTTGTCAGAGAAATCAAGTTTTTGATGAAATGTGAGATTTTGTTGGAGAAATAGAAGAACAGACCTTTCAAGAAACAGCGGTTGCCCCTTTTGCAAGAAACCTTTTCTAGGGTTTTGAAGTTTATATGTTTTAGTGTGTTAATATATCTTACAAAACCCAGATCTACTCAAAATCGACGGGAAAACTTGATTTAATTTGGTGGAAAAAAAAACTTGATTTAATTTTTATTCAGGTTTCGATTTACGATTTTCTCTTAATATAGAGAATTTATAAAATACATATATTTAAAAAAAAATAAAGAAAAATAAATTATATGAAAGTATAAAGGTGGGGTTCAATTTTCATGCTTTCATGTTTGTGTGCCTCACATTTCTCTGAATTCTAATATAGAATTATATAAGTAATAATTAATCGAAAAAAAATAAATTAGAATATAAGAAAAATTAGTATTTTTATGATTCGAAGGAATTAGAAATAGAGAGAAGACAAAGAATAACATGGAGACCATGAAGTGAATTAATTAAAATGAAATTGGATCTAATGTTGATGGCTGCACGAACTATATATTATATACTCAAATTCGAATAATAATTATTATTCTCAAAACCATTACTAAAAAATGAGAACATGTACGAATAAGATATTGGATCCGACCTGGAATGACTTGGTTATGATTATTTCTATTTATCTCCTCTTTTATTCTCTTTTAACAAATTAAAGACAATTAATTGATCCCTTAATTGATTTCTATAATTTAAAATTATTTAAAATACACTCATTAGTTTGATAAAATATGATTTTTTAGAGACAAAAAGATTATTTGTTTAAAAAAAAAATAATGTTTGTTTGTTTAATTTTATTTAAATCGATATATACGTGGATTCCAAAAAAAATCAAGTTTATAAACAATTGATTATATTTTTCTAAAGATTGTCTATGCTTAGAAAATATTAAGAAAGAGAATTTGGTTAAAAATAATAATTAATAATGAGACAGAAAGATGTATACAAAATTGAATTATTTTTTATAGCAAGACCGTAATAAATTATGAATTTTTTCAATTTTTTTTTACTAAATACTGACTTTTATTGTAAAAGTTTATCATTAAACCAACAAAACAATAAAATAAATATAATTTTTTTTTTATTGTTTATCGCTAATAATCAACAACCAAACAATATTATTTGTCTACAAAATAGACCGATTGAATTGTTATTATAAATTTATAATTAAAATTTAATAATCAAAACTCAAAAAACTCATTTTTACCGCTTCAAAAAAGAGTCAAATGAGAAAGAATGAAGTCATTTTTCGCAGGTCAAAGAGAGACATCAACCTCAACAGACGAATCCGTCAAGATAACGTCTCTTGAGTTGTCAGCTTTTGGATGATCCATGGAGTCAAACCTTACACGAACATGAACTGGCTTCAAGAACACAATATCTCTTACTTCTCTCTTTGACTTTAACAACACTTTCACAAACGAATCTCTGTTTAAACTCGTCATGTTCTTTTCCTGATTCATCATCTCTGCAATTCTTGTAGCCAGTTCTTCCCTACTTACACCTTCTGTTTCTGCACTTCTCTTAAGCTTTAAATACAATGCTGCATAAACAATAAGCTGCACAAACCCAAGTTAAAAAAACAACATCTTTGTTTAGTACACTTCTCTAATCTTCTTGATGCTTAATCACAAGACAGTGAAAGAGTTTACCTCGCCTGAACCTGGACTTGTATTGACTGTGCAGTCAATGTGAAATTGACCATCTTTGGATTTGACATCAGAAGTTTGATTATCTTCTTCTTCTTCCTCTTCTTCGTGTACTCCGGGGTTGGCTATTTCGTAAGCGAGGTTGTCTAGTTCATCATACCATTGTTGTGAAACTCCAACCTGGAGGTATCTCAAGGTTACAGAAGTTGTAGACACAGAAGAGAAAAAACAGAAGAGAATGTTGGAGAGAGTTGTGTAATGTAAACGGTCTTTAACCTTTTCTGAAATCTGTGCTGCATTTCCAACAGATGAGACGTCAGTGAGTGCGCCTCTTACTTGTCGCCATATGCAGCTTTCTTGTATTGGTTCAACTAGCTCCGTGTCTTCAGGGATCTTTATATTTAACCGTATTCTAATTTCACCTGTAAGTAAATAACCAAGTAGTATAGCCTTTGTAAGAATAGATGTTTAGATGAGCTTATGTCTAACCATTTTCATGCTGCAACAAATATAAGCAAAGCGCTAGGGTTTGTAAGGGAACTACACCTGGTAACAACCGGAGTTCCTGAGTATGACTGACGTGCGCTTCTTGAACTCCATTAGCTCTAATAAATTTTAAGCCAACAGAGCAAAGTCTTGGTTAATTTCAGAGCAAGAAAGATGATGTATATAAGCATTTGATGGAAAAGAAAATGAGAATGAAACGTTTTTGTGGAAAGAACCAGAAAAATAAGGCAATGAAGAGAGAATGACACTAACAGATTGAAAACTCTTTCGAGCGGAATGGATAACCAATAGGGCAACCCAAGAATTCCAATATTTGAGAACTGTATGTTAGAGCATGCTCCAGATTCTCTATTTAGCTTCAACACCCTCTGACCAGCTAAATGTAGATATAAAATAGAGTTAGTGTTGAAGCCTAGAGATAGAAATAATGTCTCGAAGCCGTGCTATGTATTTACCTATATCTGTCATGACAATGTCGTCTCCAAGTTTAGTGAAAGAAGACAAAAGGGCAGCACTTGGTGGCTCCTTGCATGAGGTGATAGCTTCAGTTTGCTGTTGCAACCAATTAGATGGCAAAGATTTCAAGACTGAGAGCTTCTCTATGATCAATTGCCCACAGATCTCCATTATCTCCGGAAAGCCTTAAGATGTAGACTGATTAGTACAACAACTGGTGCAGAAACCAGGATAACAGGGAAAAAAGTTGCTGATTCTTAAATGTTACCTTCCACAACATCTTCAATCTCTCCTGCGGCTAAATTTATAATCCATAACTTTGTAAATCTGAGAAAATGGTGAAACAATTTGGTTATGAGGTCAATGGTAGCAAGAGAAACAAAGAGAGGATGCCCTTTTTACCTTTTGTTAATAACTAAAAGACTATCTTTATCACGCTTCAGTATATGCCAGGGAAACATCAGCGAGTGAGCATCAGGCTCTTCTGCTTTGGCATCAATTTCAACTGCTGTATCATCTTCTTTTCCAATACCCATTTTCTCCATTATCCAAGACCATAGGCCACCACTCTTTTTAATAACCTTTGGATAGACTGTTTCCAGAACCCGGTTCTCTATATGTGCTCTTCTAATGGCGTGATTCTTAACTCAAAGAATGGAAACAGGAAAGGAAAAAAGAATCTTAATATGAAAGCATTCATAGCATTAGTGGTCATAACTACAAGGTCTCATACCTCTGAATCTACAATGTAAAGACAATCCTCCTCTTCGTCATAAATGGATGCTGCAGGACGTAGCATCTTTGCAGATTCAAATTCTCCATCCTCAAAACCTGGAGAACAACCAATCTGAAATAAAAACAGAGTCTGAATTCAGCTTTGTTAAACAAGTAGCTTCAAGTGAGCTAAAAAGATTGAGAGCAAAGACTCTGTATACAATATATAGTTTCCAAAATATGATTCAGTTGACGTACACTGTCTAAAATATTCCCATCATTATCGAATATAATAATACGATGATGGTTGCTATCAGAAAGAAACAGACGATTCCCAACTTCATCTACAGATATACAACCTGTTGCAGAGAATGATATTGTTAAATGAAACATCTAAATCCTATTTCAAAGTTCTGTGAACAAAGGATTATGATCATGATAAAACTCACAAAGGAAAATAGAAGATATATATACCTGGAAAGTACAGAAACAAATCCTGCAATAAAGAAGAGAAATGTGATTCCTTGATAGCCTCAGCTTGTTTTGACCAAGTGTTTGTGAAAATTTTGACAGAATTGGGTTTCTCATTATCTTGAGATAGGCAATCAAGAGCTGCAGCAAAACAAGAAGAAGCAACAAGAATACAACTCAGGAAGATTATTAGATAATATCGCCTTCTTAGATGCCAAGGAAGATTGAAAGTAAGAAGCCTAGAGCAGCAGAATGAAGTTTTTTTCTTTTAAAATGAGCACTAAACAATAGCTACGACACTGTTAGAGGACATCTTTACTGATTAGTGGGTGATAAAGTAGGCATACCTTTAGTTAGCGCAGCAATATCCAGATCCTTCTCTTGGTAAATCAAAGGTTTCTTAAAATCTTTAAACACAAAGTAGCGTACTTCCCCATTGCTCTGAGACAAGTAGAAAACACTGCTTCTCAATTTATTGAAATTAGTATATAAAGATGTAATTGCAGGGAAAATCAATACCTCAGAGAATTCTTTCTTAGAAACTAGTATAGGAAAAGTAAGGTATTCCTTCACAATCAACTCAGACAAAGCAGTTTGATCACCATTAATTCGAGCTTGATCACTGAAGTGGATGCCCATGAAACAGACATTAGGAGACCTTAAACACAACCACAGAAAAAAAACGAATACTCAGCCTTAAAAATCCATTAAGGTGCCACGCTTTATCAAAGAAAACATGGAGAATTTATTGAACCTTTGCTGAAGCAACTTTAATTTCTCAAAAAATCCACTCGAATCGTTTGATCCATTAAGCAAATCACCAGCTAGAACAACATAAGGTCTTTTTTCTTTGAAGACAGTTTTGTTTGATTTGTCTTGGTTTAACCAATGATGAGAAGGACCTATACATGAGCTCATTTACATACTCTGTTAAAAACACAAGTGATGTTTCAAGCAAATTAAACAAGTTTTCAAGATCAATACCTTCGAGTTTATCAACTGAAGCTTTTATATAAGCGAGTAAATCAACATGTGGAGAAGAAGAAGCTCGGGAGATTCGTGGTTTTGATGAGAATCTGAAAGAGACCGCCTAATACAAATTAGAATGACAAAACCCAGAATCGAAAGAGAACACATTGCTTGAAGTATTTAAGATCTAAAATTGGAATTACCCGCGAGAAAAACAATGTCCGCCCAATGTAATCGAACCAATGTTCAAGTCTGTATCGAGTGAAGGAGCTAAACAAGTGGCTGGCGTAGTAATGGATCGCCAAAATTGGCCATGAATGT
Source organism: Aethionema arabicum (assembly GCA_000411095.1). Lineage (NCBI taxonomy): Eukaryota > Viridiplantae > Streptophyta > Magnoliopsida > Brassicales > Brassicaceae > Aethionema > Aethionema arabicum. The sequence continues at coordinate 177,635 of KE152178.1, read as the reverse complement.
TATCTAGCAAATATCAAAAAGAGAACCAAAAATCGTTAAAAACGTTTAAATAGTGAAACCCAAGAAGGCTTGACTCCTTGACTCGAAGAAGACGATCAATTTATGAAGTTGGGAGGAGAACCTGAGATAATCCGAGAAGAAAGCCATGAGATTTTCTTCAAGTTTCGGCTTCTAGTAGACATTTCGTTGCTTAAATGTTCAACGCTCGCCGATCTTCAGAAATTCTGAGATTTTTGAAGGGTTTAACAGCCAACACCGGAGCCGGCGTGGATATCTGTAAAATCGTACTTTCAGGTAAGTTATTTTATAGTTTAAATAAGTAGTTACTCGACCACTGTCCATCAATGGGGTGGTGGCGCAGTTGGCTAGCGCGTAGGTCTCATAGCTATCTGAGTAATCCTGAGGTCGAGAGTTCGAGCCTCTCTCACCCCATTTAATATTTTATTTTAATTTTTATTTTTTAAATATTAAATAGCGTAAGCCGGGTCGGGTCGGGTCGGGGATCCAAATCTATTTAAAGCAAAACCCTAAAATGCGCCAATGTCTCCTCTTCCTTTCACATAAACCCTAATCCTCTTGTTAATTTTTGTTCTTCACTCTTTTGGGTACCAGCGAACGAAAAAATGGTGAAGCGGAGTAAAAGTAAGCTAATTATTCAAACGAATTTCGTATAGTGTGTTCTCATTCTTGTGTATGATTTAAATCAATTCAGGATTTGCTATATCTTTATTGATTATTTGGTGTGGCGGTGTTTTTGCAGAGAGTAAAAGTAAGAGGGTGACCTTGAAGCAGAAGTACAAGGTCCTGAAAAAGGTGAAGGAGCACCACAAGAAGAAGGCAAAGGATGCTAAGAAACTCGGACTTAACCGTAAGCAAAAGGTCGAGAAGGACCCAGGAATCCCTAATGATTGGCCTTTCAAGGAACAGGAACTCAAGGCTCTTGAAACTCGACGTGCCCGAGCTCTTGAAGAGATTGAACAAAAGAAAATTGCTCGCAAAGAAAGGGTATCATTAATCTTAAACTTTGTATCAAGGGTTCTTTTTCATAACTTTGATTTTCTGTGCTAATTCGTTATGAAATATCACTTTTTAATCTAATCAGGCAAAAAAGAGGAAACTCGGTTTGGTTGAGGATGAAGATACCAACACTGAAGATACCACGACCGAGTCCACTAAAGTTGTCAATGTTCGAGGTGTGTGTCGTCGATAAGAGTTGTGATAAGGCTTAGATTTGGATCTCTTCTCCCTCGTTCATGTGATTTCTATCTGCCTCTCGATTCACAAGTTTTGGTTGTTTAACAGATAATTCGGAGAGAGCTTTCTACAAGGAGCTTGTCAAAGTTATTGAATTGTCTGATGTCATTGTGGAGGTTCTTGACGCTCGTGACCCTCTTGGCACTCGTTGTACCGATATGGAGAGGATGGTGATGCAAGCTGGTCCCCATAAGAAACTCGTCTTGTTGCTAAACAAGATTGGTAAGTGTTATAAATTTCTGGTAGTGTGTAAAGGGTTTTTCATTTCCTTCTGTAACGGATTTGCGTGTTCTAGATCTTGTTCCTCGCGAGGCTGCTGAGAAATGGTTGACGTACCTTAGGGAAGAATTTCCAGCTGTTGCCTTCAAATGTAGTACTCAGGAACAAAGATCAAACTTAGGGTGGAAATCATCTAAGTCTAGGCCATCAAAACCAAGCAATCTTTTGCAGACGAGTGATTGTCTAGGAGCAGACACTCTTATCAAATTGCTAAAAAACTACTCAAGAAGTCATGAGGTTGGGTTTCAAACCTAGCTCTGTTTTGAATCATCTTATCTAGTTCTTGCAAGTAATTGCATCTTCCTTTGCTACTTTTTGCAGTTAAAAAAATCTATTACAGTTGGTATTATCGGTCTACCAAATGTTGGGAAGAGTAGTCTTATTAACAGTCTGAAGAGAGCTCATGTGGCCAACGTCGGTGCCACACCTGGGCTAACTAGGTCTCTACAAGAGGTTCAGTTGGACAAAAACGTTAAGTTGTTGGATTGTCCTGGAGTTGTGATGCTCAAATCTTCAGGAAATGATGCTTCCATTGCTCTCCGGAACTGTAAAAGGATTGAGAAATTGGAGGACCCAGTTAGTCCAGGTAATCAGAAATAAATTAAGATAGAACTGTCTACTTTGTCTGCTTTTAATGTTAACCTGCTAACTTCTGCTTTGTGGAAATTGTAGTGAAGGAAATTCTCAAGCTTTGTCCAGCACAAAAGCTGGTGATTTTGTACAAAATCTCAAGCTTTGAATCAGTTGATGATTTTCTATATAAAGTTGCCACTGTAAGAGGTAAGCTTAAGAAGGGTGGTCTTGTTGATATTGAAGCTGCTTCAAGGATTGTTTTGCATGACTGGAATGAAGGTACTACGGTTATATTCTCTAGTTTCCTCATATTAGACATAAAGAATCATCAAACTAGTCGGATCCTCATGGTTCATATGAACAATTCTGCAGGTAAAATTCCATACTATACTATGCCACCAAAGAGGGACCAAGGTGAACATGCAGAGTCAAAAATTGTTACTGAGCTAGCTAAGGATTTCAACATTGAGGAAGTTTACAGTGGCGAATCCTCTTTCATTGGGAGCTTAAAGACAGTTAACGATTTTAATTCTGTTGAAGTTCCTTCAAATGAACCTCTCAATTTTGATGAAACAATGGTCGAGGTTGGTTCCATCTCATGTATTTCATTTGCTTGTAGAGTGTACTGAATCCTCAGTCTAGTTAATCTTGGTTTGTGTTTTACATGATCACAGGATGGATCTGAGAAGCAGGTGGAAGAGTCAGATGGTGATGAGGTAGATGATGATGAGGAGATGGGTGAGAAAGAAGATGAAACAGGTAAGAAGGAGAAATCAGAGACGAGCAGGCAAAACGAGAAGCTATATGCAGCAGATAGCATGCTGAACACGAAAAAACAGAGAGCGGAGAAGAAGAGGAGGAAGAAGGCGAAGAAACTAGCCGGCGATGATGTCATGGACGGAGATTATGATTTCAAAGTTGATTATGTGAAGAACAAAGACTCAGGCTCAGCCATGGATGAAGGAGAAGATGATGAAGAAGAAGACCAAATCGTGGCTGAAGAATGAATGATTTACAAACAAACTTGATTTTGTTTTATGATGCCTTAAGGTTATTTTGTTCTTTATGTGTAAGCATACTTGCAACTTTTGATATAAAGCAATTTTGATTTCTACAAAAGTAAACTCAAAGTTGCGAACTTGCAAACTTGTCAATGTGAACTTGACAAGTATCTGTGTTGACTTTTTAAGGGTCAGACAGAAAACGTTGACTCTATTGAAGCCATTGAAGGAAAAAGCGTAGGTTTAGAACTGATCTAAATGTTTCTATTTTGCAGGTTTTGCTCAAGTTCAAGAGAAAATGGCTTCAGCTACTGTTGATTTTGGGATCGGACGGATTCTTAGTGTTCTTGAAAACGAGACTTTGTTATTAACAGGAATCCATGAGGAGATTGAGAAGATGAAGAATGAGTTCTTGATCATGAAATCCTTTCTTGAAGACACTCATAAAAATGGCGGAAATGGATCCAACACCACAACAACTACACAACTCTTTCAAACTTTTGTGGAAAACACAAGAGATTTAGCTTATCAAATTGAGAACATAATCGACGAGTTTTCATATCACATCCAAAGTTATCGTACTTCCCCCAAGCTTTGCCGTGTATTTCATTTCCCCAAGTATATATGGGCAAGACACTCCATAGCTCAGAAGCTAGGAATTGTAAATGACATGATTCAATCCATTTCTGATTCCATGAAAAGATACCATCAAGGAGCTTCATCTGTTAATAATGGCAGTACAAAATGGGTGAATAACATTAGCGAGTCATCTCTTTTCTTGAGTGAAAGTAGTCTTGTAGGGATTGATGTAGCTAAGGGAAAGCTCATGGGATGGCTTCTGAATCAAGAACCTCAGAGGATTGTTGTTTCTGTAGTTGGGATGGGTGGTTCAGGGAAGACAACACTTGCAGCAAATGTCTTTAAGTCCCAAACTATTCGAAGACACTTCGAGTCTTATGCTTGGGTAACAATCTCACAATCATATGTGATTGAAGATGTATTTAGGAACATGATCAAGGAGTTTTATAAAGAAGCAGAAGCACAGATTCCAGCTGAACTTTACTCTTTCAGCTACAGAGAATTGGTGGAAAAACTTGTGGGTTATTTGCAGTCAAAGAGATATATTGTTGTGATTGATGATGTATGGAGCACTGGTCTCTGGAGAGAGATAAGTATTGCGTTACCAGATGGTATTTGTGGAAGCCGTATTGTGATAACTACTCGGAAAGAGAATGTAGCTGCTTACTCCTATGGGATTGGGAGCCAAAAGCATGAGATTGAGGCATTGGGAGAGCAAGAAGCTTGGATGCTGTTCTGCAACAAAGCATTTGCAGGAGATTTAGAGCAAAATCTTGAGCCAATAGCAAGGAAATTAGTTGAGAGATGTCAAGGTTTGCCATTAGCTATTGCTTCTTTGGGAAGTATGATGTCAACAAAGAAAATGGAATCAGAATGGAAAAGAGTCTGCAATACCCTGAATTGGGAACTGAACAACAGTCCTGAACTGAAGGTTGTTCAAAGTATTTTGCTGCTTAGCTTCAATGATCTGCCATACCCACTTAAACGTTGCTTCTTGTATTGTTGTCTTTTCCCTGTAAATTATCGAATGAAAAGAAAGAGGATTGTTAGGATGTGGATGGCACAAAGATTTGTGGAATCAATTAGAGGAGCAAAAGCAGAGGAAGTTGCTGATAGTTACCTTAATGAACTTGTTTACAGAAATATGCTTCAAGTTGTGTTGTGGAATCCTTTGGAAGACCCAAGGCGTTCAAGATGCATGATGTGATAAGGGAGATTGCGCTTTCGATATCTAAAACTGAGAGATTCTGTGATATATATGATTATGACAATGATGATGATGATGATCATGATGGGGAGCACAGTACTCGCCATTTATGCATTCAGAAAGAGATGAGATCAGGTAGTGTATACACAAAAAATCTTCACTCTCTTCTGGTTTTATCTTCTGCTAAACAAAATATTGAATTACCTTCTAATCTAAAGCTTTTGAGGGCTTTAGACCTTGAAGACTCTGCAATCAGCAAGCTGCCAGATTGGTTAGTAGATCTGTTCAACTTAAAGTACTTGAATTTATCGAAAACCCAAGTGAAGGAACTTCCAAGACAGTTCCATAAACTCATTAACTTGGAGACATTGAACACTAAGCACTCCAAGATTGAGGAACTTCCTTTAGGGATCTCCAAGTTGCAGAAGTTGCGTTATCTGATTACTTTTCGTCGCAATAATGGACATGATTCCAATTGGAATTATGTTTTGGGAATAACTGCTCCTCCTAATATTTGGCAGTTAAAAGATTTGCAAGTCCTGGACTGCATCAACGCAGACGCTGAGTTTGTCAGAAAGCTTGGAAACATGACTCAACTCACAAGATTAAGTATTGTTATGGTTAAAAGAGAACATGGACGTGACTTATGTGATTCTCTGAATAAGATAAAAAGACTAAGATTCTTATCTTTGACTACAATTCATGAAGAAGAAGCATTAGAGATTGATGAACTTGTAGCAACTACAAGCATTGAAAGGCTCTTTCTTGCTGGAAAACTAAAGAGAGTACCTAGTTGGTTCAATACTCTTCAGAGTCTAACTTATTTGGGTTTACGTGGGTCTCAGTTAGAAGAAAACGCTATTCTCTCTATACAAACACTTCCTAAGTTAGTATGGCTTTCATTTTACAATGCATACACAGGTCCTAGGCTGTGTTTTGCACAAGGGTTTAAGAATCTAAAGATTCTAGAGTTAGTACAGATGAAACATCTGACACAAGTCGTTATAGATGATGGTGCAATGTTTGGGCTACAGAAAATGTATATCAGAGCATGTAGAGGGTTAGAGTCTGTACCTATAGGAATTGAGAATCTTATCAATCTTCAAGAACTGCATTTGATCCATGTTTCTGATCAGCTAGTAGAGCGCATCCATGGTGAGGAGCGTGTGGACCGATCAAGGGTTAAGCATATTCCTGCAATCAAACATTATTTCAGAACTGAAAATGGCTCTTTTTATGTGAGCCTCTCATAGAAAGAAGAGAAGAGATAACCTGACCTGGCAAGTTTCATCTTTCAGCTGCTCCCACATTGTACTGTAGCAAACAAGAAGCTTTAGAGATAGCCAGTAATCCCAAATACTATGAGCTTACCAAACAGATAGATTGCCTTGTTGTTCTTGAAAGGCTGCAATCAGGTTTCTTCAGTAGAGATAAAACACTACAGTGTCTGCTGATCTCATGACCAAAGAGCTCACTTTACTGCAATTTCAAAATCTATATCGAAGACGGGGTTATTCTATTTCTGCATCTTATTGGATATTGTTCTGTTTTAGCCTTAGTATTGGTTTGTATTTAAACATCATTATCTGTTTTCGCTTACATTGAATGAAGAAACAAGACTTCTCTGATAAGGCACATGTGCAGGCTTTTATCAAGTGTGGCCAACCAAAGTTCCGGTGCAATGATCAGCCGGTCAGCGATCAATAGTACAACCTAGAGACAACCTGCGGGAGCATCGACAAGAGATCAGACATGTCGATCAGTGTCCAATTAGTGTCTAAATGGCAAACACACAACACCCGCAAACCATTTATAACGTAATTACCAAATGGCAGCATTAGATAGAGAAGGCTTGACCACTTTATACTTAAAAGAAGGTAGCAAGAATTAATTACAATAAACCATTGTTCCAAATACTTAACTAAATTTGTGCAGAAAGTAAAAAAAACCGTTCTTCGACTGCCTTAGCTAAATCTGGAAACTACCAAAACGACATACAGAACATCTTCCGGAGAAGATGAAAGGAAATTAACCTTAAACCTTTTTGAAACATTTAAAATTGTTCTACGAATTTTGAAGGGTCTTTAGGTAATGGAAAGGAACAAATTTCCCCACCACACCATACGCACATAGCTAGAGAGAAGCAAAAGTGATCTGGAGATGAAAATCCCACCAAGCAACACCTTAATAATATTAGGCTTCGTTTTCGTTTTGGTTTTGGTTACTTGCACCCCTTGAACGTCCCTCATTACCCATCCTTCCACGTCCACGACTATACCCTCTGCTTCCTCCACCATATCCCCCTCTGCCTCCTCCATACCCACCTCGCCCTCTGTCATACCCGTCATCTCTGCCACCATTGTTATACCCATCTCCTCGGCCTCCTCCACCTCTTCCTCCACCATATCCACCTCTCCCTCCTTCGTACCCATCGTCTCTGCCTCCACTGTACCCACCACTGCGACCTCCACCATACCCACCACCTCGGCCTCCACCAAACCCACTACCTCGGCCTCCACCATACCCATCATTTCGGGCTCCACCTCTGCCACCTCGATATCCACCTCTTCTTCCTCCGTAACCTTCCTCTCTGCCACCCTCATAACCATCATCTCTGCCTCCACCGTATCTGTCATCTCTCCCTCCACCGTATCTGTCCTCTCTTCCTCCACCGTACCCATCATCTCTCCTTCCACCGTATCTGTCGTCTCTCCCTCCACCATACCCATCATCTCTACCTCCACCATATCCGCCTCTACCACCCTGGTATCCACCTAGCATAAAGCAAGTGGCGCAAAAGTCACTAAAACGAAACTTAATTCAACAGCTGTATTTCGAACAAAACGTAAAGACTTGAATGCCCCCAAGTAATGGGTTTAAGCAAAGTTGCAAACCAAAAAATTAAGGGTGATCTAGGATAATGTGCAACCATATACACTGTAATCTCTGGCTACTGTTAATTGAAAATTTTCCACTTACCACGGTAGCCATAGCTCCGGCCACGTCCACGGCCTCTGCCCCAGTTTGCACCATCATTATCTAATCACCACAAAAAGTTAGGACTCAGTTATACACTAGACAAATAGTAACCAATACTAACCATGGAATTACATTTTGTTTTTGACAGAATAGACATCGGTTTTTGCAAGTACTAGACTGCCATAACATCCCAAGATAATGAAAAACATTATTTATCTTCTATGCCATGTTAATACCTTGATAATCTTCTTGATAGTTCCCTTGGTATTTTCCTTGATAATCCCCTTGGTAGTTCCCATATCCGCCTCTTCCCCTCCCTCTACCTCTGCCACGACCTCTTCCTCGTCCGTACGAATCTGCATTCCAAATTTCCAAATATGCTTTAATATAACCTAACAGCATCAACATCTTTAAGTTCTCAAAAATCACAAGCATCACCTTCGCCGTAAGCATTGTAAGGAAGGCGGGCTTGTCTCCCTTGTTGTGGCTGATATTGAGGCTTAGACTCGTCTGTCTCTGCTGGAGCTTGGTACCTGAAACATAAAGGAACATTTATTGTAGTTGTATCTTAGCGCCAAGCAGGCCATATGAAGTAATATGCCATATGATGAAAGTCCATAAGATTATAGCAGCTGAGATGAATCACTTGACCAAATATAGATACATATATATGTAAAGCAAACTAAAATTGAAACTCACCCAGGAGAATCTTTATTTAGCTCGGTCAGCGACAATGTGATTGAAATCATTGAGACATGGCGTGTCAACTCCACCCTGCAACATATGGTAAGTCGCTTGAACCCATCCAAAAACAAAAGCAAGGGGCTGAAGAATCCAGGACACTCACGGTACTAAACCCTCCTCAATAGGCTCCCAGACATCAGTTATGCTCATAGAGCTGATTGCAACGTCTTGATGCAAACCTGGAATTTTATTCTGCAGTACATTGGAAAAAAATCTTAGTCACGGTTTCAAAGCTGATAACCAAAGTAAGATGATAAACATCAAAGATTTCCCAGTGAACACTGACTTTTAGTATCTCGGAGATAGCAACCGTCTTGCTAATTGCCTGCCCCATTGCCTTCAACACAATTTCTTTCACATGTTTCTCCTAGAAGCATAAGAAATGAAAAATTAAATACATAAGATCAGCAAACTTTAACATGACAAAAACAGAATGCAGTATTCTTAACCTTATATTACCAAACTAGGGCAATGTCTAGGACAAGAAGATGCAAAATGTGATGATGTATGATACTAAATCAAAAAATCACATTAATGCGCCTAAAAACTGAGCAAAAAATCACATAAGCACATTTGAAACCTAAAAAAACGATCTTAAAGAGACAAGCACTACAGCAAAAAAGCTGACGTAAAAACCAGTCAAAGCTTGAATTTAGAGAGGCAAGACATGATGGTATATTCAACGAAACATACCATTTTCACTAAGCATTTCGTGAACAACAATTCATCGAATGCATTGTCAGAAAAGTGATTCAAAGACGCATATGAAAACAAAGTGAGCTTAACAGAAAAGTGGACAGGTACAGTACCTGAAGAAGACTGGTGGCATAGCTGATGTAGTTTCGAATAAGGCCTTGGCTGGTGATACGGATCTCATTCTCGTTAATCGGAGAATCCGGTTTTGGTTTCTCTACTCTCTGATACCTATCCATTACACCGGAAGATGAAAAATCGAAACCCTAACTTCTAGAGAGAGAAAGCTCTTTTGAGAAAGGAAAGGAGAGTAACTGTGGATAGTGAGAGAGAAACCCTTAGTAAACCCTAGGATTCGCAAGGAAGAGCATCGGGAAAGGCCGATTATACGAAGCGACACCAAAGAGCCTTGAGCTCGGAAATGGCCCAAAACGGTAATTTTTACGGGTCAGCTATTTTCGGATCCGGATCCGAATTTTGTGGGGGAGATTAATATTTCTAACTCGCGTGAGTCTCGCGTGATAATCACGCAGAGAATGTTTATGCAACACATCATTAATTAATCATCCACATATTTATGTTCAGTAACGAAGAAATTATATTCATACTAGTTTATTTTTTCCATAAATACACAAATATTTAGTGAACAAAAATATACTATAAGTATCACGTGAATGAGTATACAAATATAATTTCCATAATGTATTAGTATTAAATATTTAGTGAAAACATATTATTTACACGGTTTTGATTTTGGTTATAGTATTTTATACATTTCAATGTTTTTCTAATCAGTTTACTTTTTCAGGATTAGTCCGGTTTTAGTTTATTCGGATATAAAAAAAAGAATTAAAACCGTTTATTTCTTGCTTAACTTTCATATCACACAAATTTTGTTGAAGATTTTTAAAAATATCATAATTCAAGTATTTTTTTACAAAAATACTCTAACACTAATCCAAATTATTATTATTGATATATCTTCACACATTATAACAAATTTACAAAAATCTTATAAATTAAAAATAATTTCTCAATTATGTTTCGATTCAATTTAGTCGGAATAAACCATCATCAATATTAACTAAATTAAACCGGTTTTTAGACCATCGTGGTATCATGAACCGGCTCATATAAGATTGTAAATTTCAAAACCCGCCACGGAACGAGCTAAACCGACCGGTTTGCTCATCAAGCGAAAAAAAGAGCTGTGTCATCTTAAATCTCGAGGATATTTTTGTCATTTGATCGGCCGGCTATAAATTCTCGGGAGTCTTTTTTTTCTCTTCATTTTGTCGTCGGGAACAAAAATCTCTCAATTTCATCTGCCGCTCTGCTCTTCTCTTCTCAATGGCGAACAATCCGTCGCAGCTTCTTCCATCAGGTTGGATTGCTTTCTTCTTTGTTTAGGTTGTCTTTTGTTTCTGGTTAAGTTCTTGTAAATAATGAACTTGCTTAGTCTGCTATTTCGTCATAATGTCGTACTGGATTCGTGTGATCTTGCAGAGCTCATAGATAGGTGTATAGGATCGAAGATATGGGTGATTATGAAAGGAGACAAGGAGCTTGTTGGTACTCTCAAAGGATTTGATGTCTATGTCAACATGGTCCTTGAAGATGTCACCGAGTAGTAAGTATAAATTAGGGTTTGGGAGGCATTTAACTTTCAATTGATACTGTTCTATCTCTTTGATTGCACTATTTGGTGTGTACATATTTTGGCTGATTTGTTTTATTTGGGGGATCAAAAGCTAGGGTTTAGTCTTTGAGTAGGTGCAGCACTTGCACTACACCTGAATCTGAATGTTGTGCAATTGAGCTAAGAGCAGAATGTGCTCACTAGTTGATACTATGTTGAGTGGTAGTGTCCTTGTATCTTCGTGTTATGCGGTTTGAATTTTGTTAACTTTGTTAGGTTGTTTAGTTTGATTTTAACTTGGGAGCAATCATTGGCTGGATCTTTAGAGGGAACATAATTGAGGAACAACAGAATCTAGTCTTTTAGGTTAATTTCTCCATCTAATGTGTATTGGAGAAGTATTGTTGAAACACATCTTCATCTGCCTAGTTTCTATTTCTGTATACTAGAGCATGAGCATTTTTCCGGGCAATTATATGTTGGTTTTGTTTGTAGATTATATCAAATGAGGATCAGATCCTTTAGTAGATGAATTGATAGTTATGATGAAGATGAAAAACCCTGTTTCTATCTTGTGCTATTGATTTAGTGTATTGAATAAAATGCTGCTTGGGAGAGAAAGGAGACATCATATGCAGAATTTTAGAACTTTTTTGTAGTTGATATCTTGAGAAGCATTGCTAGTTTGTTGTATATCCTTAAACTGAGTCTTATGTTAATTGTTTTGCTTGATTCTTGTCTCATGTAAAAACCCCATTATTTAATTTACTTGTGTGTTCTAATTCGACCATCATTCTTCAGTGAGATCACAGCTGAAGGAAAAAGAATCACAAAGCTTGATCAGATTCTTCTCAATGGCAACAACATCGCCATCGTAAGTCCTGAAAACACTTCACATCTTTTCTTTAATCTCATCTTTGTGTAACAAATCCTGCTTTGTGTGTCTACACAATCAACACACTGACTACAATGTCTGAAACTGTAATGCAGCTGGTTCCAGGTGGCTCACCAGAAGATGCTGAATGATTGTGTGAAGGATGTGACTGGTGGGGTTTCAGGTCAACTCCGGTACGATGTTCTAATCTTTTCACAAATAGAACATTAAGCTAGGATCTAGCAGCTAAGTCATTTTTCTGACTATGTAAAACAGTCATAGCTTCACTTTTGAAATTGGAATCAGATACTTATTTCTTTTTCAAGTTATTTGCGGTCTGCATAATCATTTGCATCCAAAATATTACTTAGCCGCAAAAATCATTTCTTGGTTGCTCAGCGAAAATTGACCAGTAAAGTTATCATAAGCTTTAGAAGGATTAAGCAGCCAATTTAAATTAAATAATTTTAAAATTACATATTTTTATCACAATATGCAAATTTTGAAATTAAAAGTCTTGTTTATTGTAGAATAGAACTTCATTCTTTGTATATTTGAGAAATTAAAGATATTATGATCTACCCTTTGTTGTCTTATTATTACTATTATTATATTTTTTTTTAAATATGTTAGATATTTTCTTTATTTGTCGGTAATGATTGTTACTATCGTTTCAAACTTTTTACGAATGTGACAACCAATAAATAACACAAAACATTGTTCATACATTTTGTCATGTATTCGAATAGACACGTCATGGTTTTATAAGTATATAATAAACAATTGAGTTTGAAAGCATATTGGATTGCATATTATAAAAATCAATTGTTTTAATTAATGTATTAAAATTTGTTATATTAAGACGCATATATGTGAAAATCTTCTTCAAATTAAGAAATAATTGAATATTTCAAAAGTTTAGTATAGTTTATTTTTAAATGATTATTATATCCATGATAATTTGATGAGTTCAAATATTTTTTTTTATTGGTTAGAATAAGAACACATATCTCAATCTATGGATTTAATAAACGTTATTCTCCTTGGAATGCATCAAAATATCATAGGAGATCCAGATAATATACGTGTTATTGACTGATTAAATTCGACTCATCTTAAAAAATAAAATAAAAACTCTTCATTATTTTAATTCCAACAATGAATTTTTTTTGTCGCCAATGAATTTTTTTTTTTTGGAAAAAAAAATGTATGAAATAATAAATACCAAAAGAATATAATTCTGTTGAAGTAATGAATGTTGTATTCTATATAGTTCTTTTTTCTTTTTATCTTCATTGTATTCTATATAGTTCAGGTGCTTTATTATTGGGACCATGTTTGGAAATTTAATATATTTTTTAACTCAAATTTGGAATTATTTTTTTCTTAACTCATTTGGAAAATATAATTATGGTGTCAATTTTATTTAAATATAATTAAATTAATATGTTAACCAAGAGGGAAAAAGACAATGACGTAAAATACGAAATGACAGAGAAGAAGATTCGCTGTCAATAGATACGACAGCGTTTTAATAGGAAATTATATCAGCCGGTTGAGTACCTAAATTGACGAAATTAGCCATGACTCCAATAAACAGTTAAAATGCTTGAACCGGAGCGAACCATTCGGACGCGTGGGTGCGTGCCGCGTGCGTCGTCATCATAACTATCGACCCACTTCGTTCGAACGTGCCGCTTCTCTCGACCCAGCGAACACTTTTTATTTTAATTTTTTTAATTTTCTTGAAGATTTATAAGAAAATGAAGAAACGAATCGTATAATATTTTGGTTATTTTTTGGTTACACTTTCTTGGATTCGAGACACGCTTACGCAAATTCAGAGGAGGATTTATATGTGTATTTAAACAAGAGAGGATCTAGATCGTTTTTTGAAGTTTGCTGGTTTGAAAGAGAGATAGTACGATGCCGGAAAGCTCGCCGGATAAACTCCGTAGGACAACTTCGTCTTCTTCTTCTTCTTCCTCTTCGAGTTCAGGTCGAGCTTCGGTGAAGATTGAGGAGATTGAAGGCGGTGGTGATGGTAGTGGTGGTGTTGTTATTGGTTCTGGAGAAGTGGAGAGCAAACCGATAACTGTTGTTGCCTCCATTGCTGATAACGCTGCTGGTGAATCTCCAGGTTCTTATTTGATTGAAGCTATCTAGTTCAATTGTTGATTTTCTTTGTTTGGTTGCCGATCTATGTTCAATTTTGTTGTCGAGAATTCCATTTGCTGTTTGTCTGGGTTGAGGAAGTTTTCGGAATCTGTTTGTTTGTGCGTTTGCAGGTTCTAGCCATAAAAGTATTGCCAGAGTTTGGACAATGCCAGTTGAGGGCTCGTCGAGTAGTGATAGGGCTGAATCATCTTCATCAAACCCTAAGTTGGATAAATCAAAGACTGAGAGGCAGAAACTTCCTCACATTCTTGCCGAGGATGCTGCTAAGATATTTGATGACAAAATCTCCGCTGGGAAGAAGGTACAAACGTATATTTTTCCGTTGACTATGTTCTCTTTATTGCTCTTCTATGTTGTAAACTCGCTTCTATTTCGCTACATGTTCTATTTTTAGTTATCTGATATATTTTGATCACTGATATGAAATCATTTTGGTCGTGTGTGCAATTCTGTTATTGTTCCTACTATTCAGGGGAGTGTAACTCTCAGTTTTAAGCTATATTGTTTAGAGATTTTTGAACGTATTGAAATCATTATTAAATGTTGCATTTTGCAGCTTAAATTGTTGAACCGTATAGCAACTGTAAAACATGATGGGACAGTTGAATTTGAAGTTCCAGCAGATGCTATTCCTCAAGCTATTGTTGTTAACCCTGAGGATTCGAAAAACGGTCTTTGCACTGATGAGTCTATTGATGGGGTAGATCTTCAGTACATTCCTCCAATGCAAATTGTGATGCTTATTGTTGGTACTCGTGGTGATGTGCAACCTTTTGTTGCTATAGGCAAACGGCTTCAGGTGCGCAGATATCTTCATTTCACAAGATTATTGTTCCTTAAAAAGTTTTCATTTACAGATTATTAGCTACCTTATATATGAAAGGTTTGTTCATGGCTCTTGTTAAATCAGTGGAGAGACTAATTATGTTTCAATAGAGGTTTTTATACTTAATATATTCATATTCATAAGATTTTGATGTAGACAGTTTGCAAAAAGAATTTAAGTTTTGAACGTAAATTGTTAGAGTCATTAATTGACCTCTTTTTTTTTGTTCTTTTGCTTAATGCAGGACTATGGGCATCGGGTTAGACTTGCCACTCATGCGAACTTTAAAGAGTTTGTTTTAACTGCTGGATTGGAGTTTTATCCTTTAGGTGGAGATCCAAAAGTTCTTGCCGGCTGTATGTATCTGCCATAAACATTTCCACTCTTTGTTGTTTTGATTTTTCTGTAACCTAATTTAGCTTTAAAACCTATCACTAACTTACATGTTTCTTTGCTATGCTATGTACAGATATGGTTAAGAACAAGGGATTTTTACCATCAGGGCCTTCAGAGATTCCAATTCAACGAAACCAAATAAAAGACATCATATATTCTCTACTTCCAGCTTGTAAAGACCCTGATCCTGATTCGGGGATTTCCTTTAAAGCTGATGCAATTATTGCCAACCCTCCAGCTTATGGTTAGTTAAGGCGACTTTTGACTTACTGGCTGCTTTTAACATCTGTACTGTTATTCACACCTTGGTTTGTACACCAAGGGAGAGCACGGCCATTTGCAGGCTTAGATCTTGGTAGCAATTACATACGACGATGCTGTAGCTTGAGATGATTTGTTTTTCTGGTTTTCTGACTTATGCTAGATTCACTTCTATTTTCGACTAATTTTGGAATTGCTTTTTCAGGGCACACTCATGTAGCAGAAGCACTGAAAATACCAATTCACATATTTTTCACCATGCCATGGACGTAAGTCTTCTATTGGCAACAAAGTTTGGTCGATTGAATTAGTTTAACAAATAATCTTCTTTGAATTCGTTTCGTTCATAACCATTTACTGCTTTCTCTTTTATTCAATTACCCAGGCCAACTAGTGAGTTTCCACATCCCTTGTCACGTGTCAAGCAACCAGCAGGATACCGAGTAAGACTTTTTTTATTTACTTATCACCTAACTCTGTTGTGCACTATCAAATTTGGTTCCTTCGTTTAACATCTACTTAAATGTCATTTCAGCTTTCGTATCAAATCGTTGACTCATTGATCTGGCTTGGAATAAGAGACATGATAAATGACCTTAGGAAGAAGAAGTTGAAGTTACGGCCTGTTACATATCTAAGTGGAACACAAGGCTCTGGCTCTAATATTCCATATGGATATATGTGGAGCCCTCATCTTGTCCCGAAACCAAAAGGTAGTTTGACTTTTGTCTTATTGATGACGCTTTCTCCCATATATAACAGTTTTAAAACTTACGTTTCAATTTTTTTTAATCTCAGACTGGGGTTCAAAAATCGATGTAGTGGGATTCTGCTTCCTTGATCTTGCATCAAATTATGAACCTCCTCAAGAACTTGTGGAATGGCTAGAAGCTGGTGACAAACCCATTTATATCGGTTTCGGTAGTCTGGTAAGTTACTTTTTCATAATTTTTTTGGTTTCTCTGTAACTTATTGTTTTCACCAACTGATGCCATGATGTGCACATTTACGTTGAATAATACTTTTAGAGAATCTCCTGATAGATTGGAACTTTTTTGTCCATAATTAATTGCTTATGAGAAAATGTTTATTTGTGGTAAAGCCTGTTCAAGAGCCAGAGAAAATGACTGAAATCATAGTGGAAGCACTTCAAAGAACAAAACAAAGAGGAATCATCAACAAAGGCTGGGGCGGCCTTGGAAACTGTATGTCTACTCTTTATATATTGTGTTTTCCCGTAATGCTTTCCCGTTCGTAATATAAGAAGCATGATGTGTTATTTTCATGTAGTGAAAGAACCCAAGGACTTTGTATACTTGCTAGATAACGTCCCACATGACTGGCTATTCCCGAAATGCAAAGCTGTGGTATGTATTTCTACTCCAGCAGTTCTTGTAGCTACTCGAACATTTTTATTTCAATAAGCAATTAAGTGTCGCTCGTCTGCTTTCAGGTTCATCACGGTGGTGCTGGAACGACGGCTGCAGGTCTCAAAGCATCGGTAATAACATCGTTGTTTACTTTTTGGTATAATGGTATTTTAGACCCTGAAGTTTTTCCGTCTAATGAAAAAAATCGTCAACTATCAAAATAGTTTTTTAAACCCTTAACTTAATAACAAGCTTTTTTAAACTCTAAACTTTAATAACCGAGTTTTTTAAACTGAAATCTCAAATTGAAACATGAAACTACACTATAATTAATCAAAATCTTGATTATATATGTTTTTGGTTAAATGTTGAGATTATGGTTTAGTTTTGTGTTTAAAATTTAATTTTGATTAAAAAAAGTCCACTTATCAAAGTTCATGATTTGAAATACCATTTTGATAGTTCAAAGTTTTTTCCACCAAACAGAAATAGTTCGGGATCTAAAATACTATAGTCTATTAGTCCCTTTCTTTTTTGTGTAGCTAAGTTTCTTCTTGAGACTTAATATCAAACATATATGGTTTATATACTTTAAAACACAGTGCCCAACTACAATCGTGCCTTTCTTCGGAGACCAACCTTTCTGGGGAGATCGAGTACACGCCCGAGGAGTCGGCCCTGCACCAATCCCAGTAGACGAATTCTCACTTCACAAGCTCGAAGACGCCATAAACTTCATGCTCGACGATAAAGTAACTTACTTTCACAAACTTTAATCAAACATTAAACACACCATTGCTGCAGCTAACAATCTAACTCTGGGACACAGGTAAAGAGCAGTGCAGAGACGCTAGCTAAAGCTATGCAGGACGAAGATGGTGTGGCTGGTGCCGTTAAAGCTTTCTTTAAACATCTTCCGACAAGTAAACAAACTCCACCGGATCCAGTTCCAGAACCAACCAGTTTCATCTCCTTCAGAAAATGCTTTGGCTGTTCGTAATCTTTTTACTCTTTTTTACTTATTTTTGCTTTAATGTTATTAATTATTTTTCTCTCTTTGTATTTTGTATAATCAAACTTGCTCTTCATATAGGAACACTAAATGATTGAAGGATTTCTATGTTAGGCTATGCATATAAATTATTATTCAGAAATGAAAAATATAAAGTTTTATTATAATGTATAAATTGTTAGTGGGTGTTTATTGAGTTTATTTATTTTGTATGTTCAATTTATTTTTGTTAATATTGTATTTATTATTGTTTGTTTCAGTGTCTTGAGCTAGACTGCAACTTCTTTGGCGTGGTGTACAGAAACAACGAATCGCTGCTTTTTTTAAAATTAAATTGCGTTTGTTTTTTTTGAAGTGTTCATTAATTGCGTGTGTTGTTGTATTATTTATTTACATTTTTTTTTATGATGTAACAACGCATTATATATTGTGATTTATACATGTATCTCTCTGTTTTAGCTCTTTTTTTTAATTATGAAAGTGTCATTATACGTTTTCTTAATGTGATTATAGAAAATTACAATTGTTACTCCTTGTGAATATATTTATTCGTTATCGATCCAAAAAAGTAACTCTATTTAAAAACGTTAAAATATAACTGATATTAAGTTTTGAGTAAAATTTGAATGACGTTCATTAGCATGATTTCTGTGTTTTTATATATATTAAATTTGCACATTTTTTTTTCTCAAACATATGTGCATACTATTATTATAATTTTTTTTTTCAGAAAATATAGGACATACTTCTTCAGTATATGTTTGCACATGGGATCTAAAGGGTGGCAATAGTGGATTCTGTCCAAAAACTAGCATGAAGTTAATTTAATCAAGTAGTTATGTGATTTAATATTATTGATACTTTCTAAATTAATATCTTACAAAAATACACCGATGGCTATAACTTCTTGTATACTCTTGTACAGTTGTACTAGATGCCCAAATCTTGTTCACATTTCCTTTTTCTACATAAGAATTATATCAACAATTTCCATTTTAATACGATTATGTATTTTTAGCAACACATATCTTTTTAAGTTTTTAAAATACTAGTTTTATAGTTTTTCAATTATGTTTTATTTACTTACTTATGCTTATAAACCCTTTGGAATCTTTCAACTTATAAAAAAATGGACAATACCACCTATTTTTATTCACATAAACACGTCTTTATCAAAAGTCAACAAATTATAATATTTATCGGAAAGAAACAAATTATACGTTTCAATTAAGTGTTTAAAATAACTTTCTATGGTCTAAATTGTGTATATTATTTTCACTTACAATTATTATCTACACTTATTATATTTACAATTATTATCAGTTACACTTATTATCAAATAACTTAAGAGAGAAAGAGGAAAATACCATATACTAATCACATGATATGGTCCGTTGTTAGCCTGACCAAACTCTTTTTTGTATTTTTCATTACACACAACACACACACACCATATACNCCATATACATATATATATATATATATATATATATATATTCATTTTATAAGTAAATGTAACATAATATCAAAATTTAACCTTTTCCACATTTTTGTTTCTCTTCTTTGCTATGGATTTTAGTCATTATATTTACCAAAAAAAAAAAAACAATTTAGCGATTACACTATTTTAAACCTTAAACTATTTTATTTTGTGATAAAATTTTAAATTACAACCTACTTAATGGAAATTTGGATTTGTATCTTTAGATTTAATTGTATGAATAATGTTTAATTATATGTTTAAGATTTAATTTTAACTTCAAAAACAATTTTATCACATATCAAAATTTTAAAAATCTATTATCAAAATTCAAGATTTAAAAAACTATTTTAATAGTTCAAAAATTTTCTTATCAAATAAAATAATTTAAACTTTAAAATGTCATAAACCTATAAATTTATTATATATTTTGGTTTCTATAAATAGAAGCAGCAAATAAGAAAAAAAAAAGTTTTTGTTCAATTGAGAAAAATTGGGTAATATATTGATAAAAATGTCTATAATCGAGAATGATAATTGTTGCATATAAAGAAAAAGAAGAAAAAAAAAAGAGATTTAGGATGTTTCTAAACATCATGAGTTGTAGTAGAACCAAGTAGTTTATCTTCTTCAAGTGACACATCACCAAGACTACTATGTGATTTCGTCATCTTATTCCATTCATTCTCTACTCTGAAAAATACCCATTGAAATCTCCTCAGCATCTCCATTGCTGTTATTGCAAACACAGTTATGTAATTGTGTCTTAAATGTGCTGATAACTTATATGTCCATGCGCATCTCAGCACCAAATTGCTCCCTAATACCCAGAAATACACCTGCAAAATTTCATAATATTCAACATCCCATACACACATACATCATCATCATCATGTGTTTTATGGTGTTTTTGAGAAATGAAAGCTGAATCTTACCCATTGCCGACCATATAACAAATCTGATATGTAACTTGGACGGCTAAATTTGAATATCTTCGTGAAACCGCTGTTAAAGAGGAGGAAGCAAGAGGGTTATGAGAAGTTTGTGTATATGTTTTATGTTATGCAAACAATGGTGTTTTTGAGTAACCTTAAGTCCCAATCTCTGGTTACGTCCCAGTAGAATGAGTAAAGTGAGTTGATGACACTTGAGAAAAGCCATAGTGGTCGGTAAAATGATGTCCAGCTTTCGGACAGCACGTGATACTTAAGCGCGGAGAGAAAGATCACAGGAACTGCTGTTGAATACTTCAGAGCTGAAAATCAAAGAGATACTGGTTTCTTTGAGCGATCATTTATTTAGATGATGATAAATGAAACACATTAATTAACATTAGTGCCTAGGCTTTACCGTTTAAAAGAGCTGATTTCTCCTTTGTATCTTTGTATTGTCGAAGACATTGCAAAAGACGGCAAATGTAAGGGAAAACGAGAACCAAAGGGATTGCAATTTGATGACTACCACACACAGCATCAGCTTCAAACCAAGCAATTGTTGCGACCTGAAAGAACAGAAACTTCTTTACTCCGCTATCTCATAGATGAACAACAGCAAACACGGCATGCAATCAGAATTCCATTGGTACATCACCAAAACTAGGATAGCAAATAATTAACTCTTATATTCTATGTAAGGGTTTGTTCCAGATACATAGATTTGTTTCATATTATAGGAAAGAACTGCGTCTTCCAACAGTAGAGATATCTTATCTATGTAAGGTGCCACAAATACTGAATGGACTGAGTAAACAGATTACCTGTCTGTGCACCATCCGGCAAACGGACCGCTCCAAGTCGGAAAACACCTGAATATAACGCCAGATGTTATTATGAATGAATAGCATATATAGGAGGGTAATAGTTATTGGTATAATTAAAGCAAAAGAGAAATGCGGAAGCAACTCTGCTTGTTTGTCAGACAAAAACAACACTAAAGCATACTACCAATATCCTAATTCCTTAACACATGACTTTTAGATGTTAGGAAGCTCTTGGAAAATTATTTGACATTTCATACCTTTACCATGGAGGTTAGAATATCTGCCAAAAAGAAGTCTGGAAATGTAATTGGCTGCAAAAAAAAAATACTGGTTTCAGATCTTCATTCAGATAAGAATTTACCAAAAGAGCGTCAACATAAAGGAAGAGTTTGAGAAAAAACCACACATAATTGATCAAAGCATAACACTTATATATCAGCTATTAAGCAAAGCATAGGGATTTGTCAATAATTTTAACCAAAATTTGTCTATCGCTTTACCTGAAGTGGAAATACTATCCTCCATAATGTTCTCAGCAGAAAATATCGACTTGACAAATAGAAAATATCAAAGGGAAATATCAGAACCAGAGCAAAGGCGATGTACAATAGCACCTGCAGCAGAAGCACCATAAAGAGGAGAGTAAAACAATTAAACAGGACATGTTGCAGTAAAGATTATAAGAACATAAAGCTAGGGAAGCAGATGCTAACCGGTTGTGATGCAGCCAATGATACTTCTCCATGAGAATACAGATATAGATATGCTGTCATACTAGTTGGGACGATGATTGTCATCCACATGCTACACTGCAGCGGAAAAATACACAACAGAACAACAAGATTGAGATACTAATTGGGAGCAAATACACAACAGAACAACAAGATTGAGATACTAATTGGGAGCAAATACACAACAGAACAACAAGATTGAGATACTAATTGGGAGCAAATACACAACAGAACAACAAGATTGAGATACTAATTGGGAGCAAATACACAACAGAACAACAAGATTGAGATACTAATTGGGAGCAATAAGGCAATAAAATCTAACTTATGGCAACATCTTCTTATTCAAGCAAAAATAAGTAAGCACTTGAATCTAACTTAAAACTACCTTCCACATATCTTTATGAGTAAGGTGGTTATGATCGAGATCAAAGATTTTGGCATAATTAACACTTCCTTGAGAGAACACCCATAAGTTCACTCCCCACAGCCAAACCATCATTGTCTGAAGAATTCAAAGACCACAATACAAGAAATAATCAGACGAGAAAGATGTATAAAATGGTGAAGAGAGTAATAAAGATCTCAACTTACAACAAGAAGAAGAGGATTGTAATAAAGAAATGCTTCGTACAAAAATAAATCTCGTAAGTCGATACTCATTCTCATGACTGAATCCCATCCAATCTGTTCAACACAAAACGACTGAATCATCCAACAAGAAACCACTAAATTATCAATGCCATCAACAAAAACTAAACCACAAGAACTTACCTTACAGCAACATAGAGCCCAAAAGAGAAACAAAACAACCTGAAAGTTAGATTCAATCTTGATCAAATTAAACACATTCTATAGAACCAAAACAGATAATTCACAAAAGGCTCTTTTGAAAGCAAACCTTAAATCTCCACAATAATACTGGGGAAGGCACCATTGTGGCAATATGAAGTGGTGAACTACCAGAACCCTTGAGGTCACCAATGTCTGATACACCACCTAGAACCTCGTTGACACCTAATAAGCACTCCAATTAAGAAATTACAAAACGCATAAAAAGCCGGATATGCAGAGCGTAGATCTAGAAGATTTCTCGATTGTTCAACACTTAAAAAACGATCCACAAAATCAAAAACGCCATGAAAAATATCGCCGATAATCGGCATTGTTCGAGAACTAGACTTACCGATATCGGAGAAAACAGATTTGCTACTAGATTTCCGAAGATGAGGACTATAGGAAGAGATTGTTGCTGAATTTTCAAACATGACCAGAATTTCATGACTTATTGGAAAACTAAATTCGCACTAGCTAGTAGAAATCATCACCAGCAGAGCAGATCGATTCGATGCAGAAACCTAGACGAGAAAGGGGAAAATTCAAGATTACTCCTTAGGGGTTCACTACAGATCTTCAACGCATAGAGTAGAGATTAAGCGAAACTTTCATTATTTCCGTTTAAATTTAGAATTTTATTATTGTTAAACTCTCATCATTTTAGAATTTTCTTATTATATGGGCTTCACTCATATCATGTAGGCCCAAAATTCTTTTTATTTTAACCCTAGGCCCAACGTTCTTCACTATACTAAATACTTAATTTTTTTTATTTAAAAATAAACTAAAGCTAAAGATTACAATTCTTATAAATTTGTAATTCAAATTAATATAAAACTTATATAAATATTATCCGGAAAATGCTTACATGAAACTATAGTAATTTTTGCAAATATATAAAACATCAACTAAAATGGATAGTTATTCTTTCTTAATAATATAGATTATTGTTTATTATCTAACTTTGTGTAGATACATATCTGGCACTAATATCTTTAGTAAAAAAATTGTAATTACTAAATATATAGAAATATATTATGGTAAGAAAGTTTAAAATATGAATTTATAAATAAGGAGTATAATATTTAAAACTGTCAATTAACTTTTCTGTGCTGTCCACCTTTCTTAACAACAAATGATTGAGTAATCCAATTTAGTGTATAATTATTAAGTAATTATAGGCTTATTTATACTATTAATTTATAATTGTTTAGACTTACGTATACTATTATATTATTGTTTATATTTAACTTTTTTTTAAAGAGTTAAATTACTAACCGTTTTGATAAGTTTAGATATTTTTAAATGTTTATATCGCTATGTTTTTGTTTTTGTTTTTATTTTTTATTGACCGGTTGATTTATAAATTTAACAAACATCCGTTATGTTTTATATAAAATATAGTTTAAAATACTATATTATTGGATCCAAACAATAATTTTATTACCTCATACAAAAACTAATAATATAAATCTTATTGTGGAAACAACAAAAAACATATTACCGTTTATATTTTATTTCCCAAATAATAAAAAAGGGAATAATTGGTGAGGAAGCCTTCTTATATATATATATATGAGCTTCTCTCTCATTACTCTTTCGTCTCACATCTTTCTTCATTTCGTTTCTTCTGAGTAAAGTCTCTGTCTCATACAGAGACACAGAGCAGAGCCATAACATAACAATGGCTGCCACAAAACTTTTCTTCTTCGCCTCAACATTACTCTTACTCTTAATCTCTGCTAATTCATTAAGGTATATCATTGATTAGTGTTTTATATTTATTTTAGTTATATTGATTTTAATTTTGTATTACAAATGCAAGAAAAAAAGGAGTATAGTGTAGTTATTTTATTTTTGGGAATAATAAAATTTATTAAGTTTATGATATATTACAGGTCGAATGAGACATGGCATGAACATGCAGTTAAGAATCCGGAGGAAGTAGCTGCAATGGTGGACATGTGAGTTTCTCTGTTTTATTTTGTATAAAAATATAAAATATTCCACGAATATTTACATGTTTTTAGCTTTATTATAATGAATAATTATTATTTTATTTTGTTAATTAATTATTTATTAATTTTCTAACTAACTTCTTTTTTGTAAATAACTAAAATAAACTCGGTTCTTGTGAGAAGCATCTCGTGATGCTAATTTAATAATTAAAAAAAAAAAAATATTTTTTTTCGAAAACAATATATATAAACGTATTTTTTTTTTCCAAGAGTAAATATTTATTTTTAATTTAGTGAAAACGATATAGGTAAATAGAATTTATGACAAAACAGAGCTCACATGAACTTCCTGTAAGAGTTTGACACGTCACTCTCAAAAGTGTGGTCAAATGGTCCCACCTGTGGGGCCACATTCTTCTATCTACCCTTTTCATTATTTTTCTTAATTAGTAATTATCTATTATCTTCATTAATATATATACAGTATATATATATCGAGACAATTAAAAAACGAGATATATATATATACATATATATAACTTCTTTCTTATAAAAAATGATTTATCACGATGATTATTTATTTTTGTAATTTAATTTTTAATTCTTTTTTTTACATCTTAATTTTTAATTTTTAAATTCATGCACCGGAATAAAAATACTACTATTTTTAATTTAGTGCGTCAATCAACAACTTCAAAAAGTCTATAACTAATAAAAATTAAATTAAAATTCGAATGCTACAACACATTAATATTAGAAAAACATTTATAGTTTGAAAAGATAAAATTTAATTTTAAATGCATTTGAAGTTTGTTTAAAGCTTTACACGATATATGTATGTATTTAATGAGTTAATTATTGTGATATAAAATTGGTAAGGGTTCTCGTTTATTCCCATTTGTCACATGTAAGTCCGAGGTGGCTTTTATGTGTTATTAAATGCATCTTGGTAATATAATAAATTATTCTTAAAACAAAGATTTGATATATTAAGTAGTGAAAATGTTGTGCGTATTATTTATTGAGTGATTGGTCCAATCTTGAGAGCATGTGTTATATTCTAATACCAATGATTTGCCAACACATGCACATGCCACATGCTTCATATCACATGTCACATGTTTCACCACTTTATCAACTGACCGTACACTTCATGACATGTGTTGTCTTTTTTTTTCTGGAAAAAAAAATAATTTTCAACATGAAAAAATACTAATGGTAACTTAAACAAATAATTAAAAATATGTTTTTTTGTTAAAGTATTATGAGTGATAAAATTTTAGTTTTCTCAAAATTTTAGTTTAGTTTAGGAAATGCGACGTCTTAAACTTCGACCTGTTTTTATTTGGTTGAAAATTCTTTCAACTAATGTTTTTCAAACTCTAAATTTTGATATTTAGATTTTTTAAATAGAAATATCAATTTAAACGCAATTTAAAGTTTTGATGTAAATTGGTTATCAATTTTTTTGAAGTTTTAATAAAAATATCTTAATAGTTAGTTTTTTCACAAAGAAAAATAGTTAACAATTTTTTAAATAACCCAAAAGTTTTGTTTTCGATTCTAACATTTGTTAGTAGAATAATTTATTAGTTTTTAGTTTTTTCCCGTATTTTTATTTATTATTTAAGCATATTAAATCATTGATTTGTCAAATATTTTTAAAATACATTTTTCGAAAATATTATCTTTGTTATGGAGACAAAAAAAAAGACATTTATTTGTTAATCCCTAAGATCATATGCATCAAT
>KE152178.1:138102-151137 GCA_000411095.1 Aethionema arabicum | reverse complement strand
ATTTATAATTATTTTATAAATATATTTTATTTTTTTAACCAATAGTTATCTAACACCTATTAATTGAGTCTCTCCTATATTTTTTTAGTCTCAACATCTAAAATTCTCACAAAACATATTTTTTTATTATTTTTAGAGTGAGAGCCTCATAAGGGTTCTTGCTCTAATATGGTTCGAGATTAATATCTTTGTTATTAAAAAAAAATATCTTTGTTATGGAGACGAAAAAAAAAATTAATTTATCTTTGTTTTTAATTAATATTCATTGTTAATCCCTATAGTTCGAGATTTTAAAGGTTTGATTTTGATGAAACAGGAGCATTCGAAACAGCACAAATCGGAGAAATTTAGGGTTTTTCTCCTGCTACACTGGGAACCCTATCGACGATTGCTGGCGTTGTATCTCGAATTGGGAGTTCCATCGGAAGCATTTAGCCAATTGTGCAATCGGATTTGGTCGCAATGCTATCGGCGGTCGCGACGGTCATTACTACGTCGTCAACAATCCCGGAGACGACGACGCAGTTAATCCAGTTCCGGGTACTCTCCGTCATGCCGTAATCCAAGAAGAACCACTCTGGATCGTCTTCAAGCGCGATATGGTCATAACCTTGAAGCAAGAGCTGATTATGAACAGCTTCAAGACTATCGATGGCCGTGGCGCCAATGTTCACATCGCAAATGGTGGTTGCATCACGATTCAATATGTTACCAACATCATCATCCATGGAATTCATATTCACGATTGTAAACCTACTGGTAACGCTTTGGTTAGAAGCAGTCCTACGCATGTTGGGATGCGTTCGATGGCTGATGGCGATGGGATTTCAATTTTTGGATCTAGCCATATCTGGATTGATCACAATTCGTTGTCTAATTGCGCTGATGGACTTATAGACGCTGTGATGAGCTCCACTGCCATTACTATCTCAAATAATTACTTCACTCACCACAATGAGGTAAAATCAAAGTTACAGAATCGATTAGAATTGGGAATTAGGGTTTCAACAGTGATTGATTAACTGGTGTGTTTATCAGGTTATGCTCTTGGGACATAGTGATTCATATACTAGAGATAAGGTGATGCAAGTCACAATTGCTTACAATCATTTTGGTGAAGGGCTTATCCAGAGAATGCCAAGGTACAAATCTGCCTGAAAACGGATCTTAATCTGTAGAGAATCTCAAGCTTTTGTTAGTTTTATGATTCTGAGAACTTGTGGAGTTTGAGTTTGAGTTTGAGTTTGTGACAAATAGATGAAATCTGTTCTTGTAGGTGTAGGCATGGTTATTTCCATGTAGTGAACAATGACTACACGCATTGGGAAATGTATGCAATTGGTGGTAGTGCTAATCCCACCATTAACAGTCAAGGAAATCGATTTCTTGCACCAGCTAACCCTTTTGCCAAAGAGGTATTTACAATCTTACATTGATCATCAACACAATTAAACTTAGTTTTCTTGCAAGATCAATTGATTCAAAGGATTGAATCTTTACTGTCTTCTGTTTAAACATTTAGTGCTGTTTTGTATCCTATAGGATAAGGAATGACACGAAAACTCTTTCAAATCTTACTGTTCTGTACTTTCCTTCAAGATTCTTAACAAATTGATACAGATTCTTGAGAGAATTCGATCAATCTATCTTAATTTCACGATTGCAATATGGATTGATGAATCATGGATTGGGGATATTGCAGGTTACGAAGAGAGATTACTCATCACAGTTGCATTGGAAGCACTGGAACTGGAGATCAGAAGGAGATATTTTTCTAAACGGAGCATTTTTCACTCGTTCTGGAGCTAACACTGGAGGCAGCTATGCTAGAGCTTCGAGTTTATCAGCTAAGCCAGCTTCACTTGTCGGCGCCATGACCTCATACTCCGGTGCTCTTGACTGCAGACCTGGTCGCAGTTGTTAATGGTTCAAGAATCAGAAAACCCTAAACCCTCTTTCTCATATCTTCTTTATATTAGCGTTCGTTCTTAAGTGACGCTTCCTAATGGATGTGGAGGCTGGCTTGATTTAAATGGTCTCAAAGTGTAATATAAAGTTGTATGATTATTCTTTGTCACCTCCATTAATATAAAGTTTCTCTCTTTAAACTCTTCTTCTTAAACTACTAAACCTTCAGAGGAAAAAAAAAAAAAAACTACTAAACCCAACACCCAAATTGAATAAAAAAACAAAACCCAAACTCTAGTTTTGTAGTGGAGGATTGGTTAAAAAGAAATCAATGATTTGATGTAAAAACGTGAGAAGTTAAAAGGGAAAGAGAGAAGAGACAACAAAAATCACATGAGGATTGAGGAGACAAAGATGGAAGTGTGGTTGGGTTTAAGACTTTAAAAGAAGAAATGCCCTTTAATATATCATTTTAGAGTCATGTCATGTCATGTTATGGCGTTATGCTAATGAGCATCATGAACATGTGATCATCATCTAATCACTAATCTCATTTTGTCTTTATCTTCTCCTACTTGAGGAAACCCACTTCATGTTTGGCATTACCAGTTATATAACAATTAAAATTTATATTTGCTTGTTGTTACTAATTTAATAATATTTTATATAATTTTATCATAGAAAATGTAGAACAAGTTTTTTATAATGATTACAATTTTGTCTTTCTGATGGTTAAGTTTGCTCATGTGAGACTATTATTACATATGGTTTAACCAATAAATTTGTAGATTTATTCAATACAAATTCTTAAATTTATCCATTTTTCCAAAAATTTATTCAATACTAATTTTTTTAAAATTAAAACTGTTTTTTTTATACCTAAGACTATCTTTTTTTTTTAAATCTCTATCTTATAAAATTGAAGAAATATGATTTAAAACCCCAAAGATAAATTATTTATCAACTAAATAAGAATTAAACCTTGTATAGCAAAAGAGAGAGTTACAAGAAAAAATTCAATTAGATTTGATCCAATAAAATGCTCTCACGGCATTTTTTTTATAATCGTTTCCAAAATTTAATCAATACATATCTTTGTGTATATGAAAAAGAGTAGTTCATACCATGATAATGTTTTATTTTATTAAAGATATTCAATTTAAACAAACCAAGTAATACCTTTTTTATTAAACATCAAACTTTGATTTTATCTTAAACTCTTGACAATAAAAACAAATGCATATATTTTTTATATGATTTAATTATTAAAACGGATAATTATTAAGTATACCATAGAAAAAAAATTATCATCCATCTCATATTCCATATCTTATGATTTCATATGGATACATTATGTTTTTTTTTTTATTTCGAGATTACATAAAATATAATCTAAGAAAACAATTTAGTTCTTCGACTGAATAATTTCTTGGTCGGTTAACTTATGGTGTCTGCAACAACAACCAGTTTCGGTTCTAAATGATCCACAAAACCAGTATGCATATCCCTTTGAAAGGCAAATTGACTCGCAATTCTCAGTACATCTTCCAAAACAATCACCAACAACGGTGAAAGCCGTTGCTTGTTCTGAAAAAATATAACGATGTATATTAATTATAACACAAATATATAAGTACATAATATATTTTTTTTGATAATTTTAAACTCACAAGTCACAACGTCTTTTTATATATATTAAACATGTAATTATCATCAAAATTAATAAATAGTTACATGATTTTTTTTATGATATTTGCAAATTAATAAAAAAAAATATAAGATATTTTAGATAACAAAAATGATTGATTAACCTGCAACGAAGAACATCAAGATGATTGCAATGGCGGCGAAAACATATGAGGAAGATCTCTTGCTCTCCATTTTTTTTTTGAAGTATTAATTCTAATTAATATGTGTTAGTTTTTGTTTTGATGTGTTGTGAATTTTGTTGAGAGATTAGTGGTCTTTATATAGTCATATGTTTATAATAATTGTTTTATGATAAATTAAGTAAATCAGATATGATATATTGAAAATTAATTTTATTAAGTAAATTTGATATAAAATTATTTAAATACTTAATTAGAAATCTCACAATTAAGAAGAAAAAATCAGAATCTAATTTTATATAAAATTAAATTTTCTTTATTGGTATGTTTAAAGAAGATATTTTTTTTATTTTACCTTTAATGAATGATATATTAAAAATATAACAAACATGATATGAAACGGAAACATTATTCTCTATATGAGACAAATGTTTCTTTCTTTTACATAATAGTATCTTACAATTGTTAAAAGAAATTAAAAAAAAAAAAGAAACTTTATTAAATACCATATGTGTCACAATAAAAAAATAGTAAACAACATAATTAAAATTATTGTTTATGATATAAATATTTTTAAAGTAGATAGAATAAAATTTATATGTTATAATTCATACCTATATTATGTTATCAAATGTAATTAAATAATAATTTATTTATGTTTAGTATGCCTAAAGTTTCCTCATTTTTTGCATATTTTTGCCTCAAAATTTCCTCAATTTTTGCATATTTTTGCCTCAAAAGTTTCCTCTGTTTTTGCATATTTTTGCCTCCATTTTTTTCTCTATTTTTGCATATTTTGTTGAACATTAAGTTTATTATATTAATGAAACTTGGAATATTTGTAGAACTTCATCGGTCCAAAGAATTTTATAAATTTTATGTTTTAAGTGAAAACATTTAGATTACAATTTTCTTAAAATAAGATATTTTATGTTTTTATATTACGGTTGTTAATTTAACTCCAACCTCTATATAAAGTATAAACCACCTCTTAGCTCTTTGATTACTGTAATCTGTAATCTAGTATTATTGAGATTTATTAAGCAATTTCCTATTTGTTATGGATTATTTAATAATTATGTAAACCTTTTGGTTTACACAAATATGTGTATAAGTTTTTATAATAGAAATTTGTAGTTTCTTTTTTATTACTACACATATATGTGTATATGTTTTTATAATAGACAATTGTATGTTTTTTATTTATTTTTAAACACATGTTTCTAAACTATTACAATTCATTCAGGTAGTTTACGAAAATCAAAATGTCAATGTTTCAGTTGAACAACTAACCCACAAAACATCACTTCATGTATCAACCTGTACATAAAAATCTCTTGGAGGAGATCCCAATCACAATTTCGTGTAGTATAATCTGTTCATAATCAGACAAACATCAAACAAATTCAATACAAAACGAATAAAAAAAATGTCAACATTGAGCAAGAGCACAAAATTGACTAAAAATTTGGTCAGATATTGTATCAAACATCTTGCAGACATCAAAATTCCGTAAGCTTAAAAAAAATGCAGAAAATCGAATCGATGAATTCCCCGAAAAGGAAAAGAAGAGACAGATAAATAGAATTACCCAACAACGAAAAGATCAAAAGTTTCATCAACACGGAAATCAATAACGCCACCTAAGGACCGTAACAATCTGCCATGTCTAGCTCTATCACGAGCCTCAAGCTCACTGAGTTTCAGAGTCGCCAGAAAACCGTACGAAAGAACCTTCACCGGTAATAAACAAACCAGAATAGCCATGATATCCCCGATAGCTAACCCGAATTGTGTACGAAAAAGTGCTAATACGATTTCTTTGTATCCTCAAGAAATCATTTTTATTTTCTGGGCACAAAATACAACGAGAGAGGCTGAGTGTTGAGCGACTTTTATTTTATTTTATGGAGACCGATTTTTGTTTAGAAATTGGGATTAGATTATTTAAGGGAAGGTAATTTTGTCTAAACTAAAAGTGTATATTATAAAGTACAAAAAATGAAAATATAACACTTTAAAATGTCATTGTTGGCAATTTCTCAACTTTATATCTAAAACTATATGGAAAAAAAATATCTAAAAATATATTATGTTATCAAATATAGTTAAATAATAATCTATTTATTCATTTTTAGTATGCATTAAGTTTCTTCAATTTTTGCATATTTTTCCCTCAAAAGTTGCCTCTGTTTTGCATATTTTTCCCTCAAAAGTTGCCTCTATTTTTACATATTTTTGCCTCCGTTTGTTTCTCTATTTTTGCATATTTGTTGAACATTGAGTTTATTATATTAACCAAACTTGGTCCAAACAAGTTTATATTTAAGTTTTTACATTTTTTTCCGAGATTTAAGTTTTTACACTTAGATAAACATTTTCTTAAAATAAGATGTTTTATGTTTTTATATCAAATATGATTTATTGATAATTAATTTTATTCGCTAAATTCAGTATAATATTATTTCGAAATATGACAACTACAAAAAATCAAAATTTAATTTTATATAGAATTATTTTTTTGAAGAATATATTTGTATTTTATTAAAATAAGATGTTTTATGTGTATTTTATTCGCTAAATTCTCCCTTGTTTTTTTTTGGAGAATTAGTTAAATGCACTTTGGAAGAGGTGTTTTAGGTAAATACACATTTGTAGCTTATTTATTTGTTTTATACACTCGTTTATAACATCTTATAACATCGTATAAAAGCTTATATTAATAAATAGAAAGTATAATATCGCATAAATTTTGTTATAAGAAGTTATCCGATACCTTATAACATCTTATAACACGATTGAGTGTATAAAACAAAAAGAGAGTGTGTGAAAGTATAATTCACACAAATTCTCAAAAAACAACACGGCGAACCTATATTGAATTTGACTAAAATCATTATCCATCTTGATTAGAAAATGAATTTTGAATTTAAAATTATATTGTCTAAAAATTTTGATTAAATTAAAAACATGTGGACTAAAGAATTCAATACAAACACTAAATAAACTATGAGTGAAAATTATATTTTTAAAAACATTGTTAATAATTACGTTTTGTTTTACAAGAATTTGCTAGATAGAATATCTATACACTCACCAAACACCATTGACTGTTTTTAATAGACTCTAACATATATAATATCATAATTATATTGTTTTTTGTAAGAGAAACAGTACACAACCAAATTCTTTCCCTTTTTTTCTCTATTTTACATATATTAAGAAAAACAAAAAAAAACAAAAATTTGTCAACATTAGTACATACTTTAAAGGTTTACTTTGGATTTTAGAGTTGGTTTCTCTCTACCTTCTAGAGGTCTCAACTTTTCAACACACAGATTCCAAGTTACCGGTAAAGTTAGGTTGCAAACTCGTATGCGTTTGGGACATCGTGTACCGGGTGACCTTTCTGGTTCCGGTCAAGTATCCTTCGAGCTAAAGAGACTTGCTTACCCACCACAAAGATGAAAGCTTTTCCTTCTCCTCTTGCTCCTCTTGCTGTTCTTCCAACACGTCTTACGTATTCACTTGGGTCACGTGGGAAATCAAACAGCACCACGTGATCAACACCGCAGAAATCTATCCCACGAGAAGCTCTGCAAGTGGTTTTGCAAAATTCTCAATCTTCAGGAAAAAAGATGATTGCTTTGTATATATAATCCAGAGAGGAACTAAAGACACCTTAATTACCTGTCTGTACAAACCAGAAAGAGTGAGTTTTCTTCGGGATGAGATGAAGTGAATTCTTCCATGTTTTTAAGACGTGATTCTTGAGCAAGAGCTGCGTGGAACGGTAGGACGTGTAATTGTCTTTCTTTTCTATCGAATCGCTTGAAAATATTCTCAACTTTTCTACATGTTTCGATCTGCAAATGAGGTCAGAATGTGATGTTCACAAAGTTTTAAGTCAATGTTCTAAAAATGGCGTCTAGGCTCTAATTAAACTCATATCCATGGTACCTTATTACAGAAGATGATAGTTTTGGCAACAGGATTTTCCTCGACGATTTGAAGAAGAGCTGATTTCTTGTTAAGAAACGCAGTCTCAGGACTCTTCTCTGCCATATCATCTCCACTGCAGTCAACGAGAATCTGCAGTGTAACCCACCATTGATATCATTAAAAGGCTATAAAGATACCAAGTTCATAGAATCTTGTTCCTAATCAGGTTTATATAAGGTATGCACTGTATAATGCTAATACTAACCTCCTCAAGAGCGTTGCTAACGCGGTGGACGCGAGGTCCCATTACAACTTCACAATCTGGAAAAACTTCAACAAGTTTGTTGTATATTTCAAGCGGCAACGTTGCTGTAACAAATACATATTGCGCAGTAACAGGAGAAGAATTGATAAGACTTTGCAGGGATGCTTCAAACTCTTCGTCGCCAAAGAGTATATCCACTTCATCTAAGATGGCACTGTAAGACACGTTTTACCAAGTATTATCACTCAAATTAATATTCTCCAAAAGATTAGTGAAAATTTTTCATTTTGTTAAACCTGCTTTTTGAAAGATTTTTAGTACCATCTCAAATTTGACAACCCCACTATTCCTTCATTCATTAGGAACATGAAACGCCCTGGTGTTGCAATCAAAATATCAACACCTTGCTCTAAACTTTCTAGCTGGGTTCGTTGTTTGAACCCACCTGTCACTACCATGGAACGAAATGGGACTCCTGACCTTGATATTGACCTACAGTTGCTGAGAACCTGCCAAGAATTTCATCTACATCAAGCAATCATTTCTTCTGATAAAACATTCAGATGCAGAGTAAGCAAGGAAACAACATATGAAGAACATTTGATGTAAAAAGAAACTAACCTGGGAAGCCAATTCTGCAGTCGGTACTAGAATAATAACACGAGGACATCCAGAAGACGCTTTGCTCTGTCCTTGAAGTTCTTCTTCTCTGAGACGTTGAATAACAGGGACAAGATATGCTAGTGTCTTGCCTGATCCGCTTTGCTCAGCTATGATACAACTCTTTCCATCAATAACTGGCTTAAAAGCTAGAGCCTGGAAAGGATTAAAGTCAAGATGGTATCCATACAGATGCATGTTGATGATTTATCAAGACTAAAATGATTTTTGAACCTGAATATGTGCAGGGCGGTCAAAATTCAGTTCCTTTAAGGCCTTGTTCATATACTCACTACATCCAATTTCCGAAAAAGTTTTCCGGCTAAAAAAGCCTGTCTCCCTAGTAACATGAGTTTTATTCCCTCTCTCTCTCCAATCCTCCATATCTCTTGAATAAACATCAGAACGTCTATCACCCCAACCTCTGGAGTTAGAAGCAGAGCCTTTTGAATACGAAGAACGTGGTCTTTCTCTCTCATTATCAAATCTCCGAGGACTTGAAACCTCATCATAAACTCTATCAAACCCTTCACCATTATCCAACTCTTTTACAACTGAACGTCTTGTATCCCTCCTACCCCTGGACTCAGCAGCAGAGCCTTTTGAATATGAACTCCGCAATCTTGAATCCTCGGGAATAGCTTTATCATCTCCTTCAAATGTGTCTCTCTCTTTTGCAACAGAACCCCAATCGCTCCTACCATTGGAGTTAGCAGCAGAGCCTTTCAAATATGAACTCCGAGTATGTGAAACCTCATCAATTGCTATATCATGTTCTTCCACTGTATCTAATTCTCTAGGATTTCTAGACTCCGGAGATTTTCTGAACCTAGTAACCTCCTTTTGCTCTACAGATTTTCTTGATTTAGGAATAGCCTTCATAGCCAATTTTTTCCTCATCAAATCAAGAATTGATGATGAACCAAACCCTTCTTCATCGGCAGAATAATCCTCATCAGATGCATCATCCTCAATCTCTTCCTCATCTTGAATCCTATCCTTCTTCTTCTGCGTCACCTTCCCAACAAGACCTTTCACTTTCTGAGCCTTCAACCTTCGAAAACTCGGAGCTACCCCTCTTGAACGCGAACGGTTCCTCGCAGAATTCGCGATACCTCGACGAAGCGTCAAACACAAAACCATCAAAACAAACAATGGACACAAAATCTAAACCTAACATTCAAAATCCGACACAGTGACTGACACAGGGCGAGGAGAAGAGAACAAAATCAACCCTAAACCAAATCATTTCCGGTTACTAAATACCTGAAGGAGGAGGTGAATCAAGCTCATTCACCTTATCACCCCCACCAATGACGATAAATCCATCTCCGTCGGAATCGTTATCTAGTTCATAAGACACAGAAGTGTCCAACGACCTCCGAGTGATGCCAATTTTTGCTGCAAATCCTCCTCCAATACCATAACGAAACAACTGCACAATCTCTCTACGATAACACACGTTATTCCTCAACGGAAATGTAACAGACGGCGGCGGAGGAGCTCTTGCCAACATTTTCCAAATTCTATTTCCCAAACTGAGAGTAAAAGGAAACAGTTTCCTAGACAGATAAGATATAAATTGGTATTAATAATTAAATTTATTTTATTTGGTATTAAATAATTAAAAATAACTGAGTACTTATAATAAAGCATTTTTGTATATATCTATTCAAATTAATTAGTATTTTTATTGCTTTTTGTAACTAAAATTTTGAAAAATATGTATTTTATAAATATTTATTGAAATTAAGAAATAAATTTAAATTTTACGTTTTTTGTTTAAGAATTTTTCTTATAAGATTTATATTGATTTCATAAAAATTTTGTATAATAATTTATATTACTCTTATAAAATTTTACAAGATTTATGTTTATCTTAATAAGATTTTATTAGATATTTTTTTGTCAAAATAAAATTTTATAAGATTTAGATCAAAATATTAAAAAGAATATACGAAAAAAATCTTTTAAATATTAGAAAAGTATAAATAAATTATTATGGAAGTTGTTTTCTTTTATTTTTAAATCATATACCCACTAGGATTTTTCTCGAGACAATATTTATATTCTTTAAATATACAAAATAAATATACAAAACTCAAATATTATAAGATTTATATTGATATTCTAAAAAAAAATTATATAAGATTTAGATTGATTTTGTTATCATACACTCTTTGATTTTATCACGATTTTAAAATTTTATTGTGATCATTAAATTCACTTAACTATCATCTAGATAATAAAAAAGGAAATTTTGTTTTTATCTAGATAATCATTGATATAAATCTTATAGTTGTACTAGGATTTGTTTCATATATCTATAAAAACACACATAATTCTTAATTCTAAGCTCATAAAATTAATAGCAAAATTTAATATTCAAAGTTTTTTTTGTGTGATCATGGTTCAATCAACTCAAAATAGTTTAATGTACAAAAAAATTTTCGTCGGAAATTTATCTAAGAGAACAATATCAAAGATTTGGTAAATTTTTTCGAACAATATGGAGAAGTTTTATATGCTAATGTTGTTTTTGATAGTCAAACTGAATCATCAAAAGGTTATGGATTCGTAAGTTTTTAACGTATATTTAAATTTCATCACATGAATTTTAAATTCAATTATTGATTAATTATTGAATGTTTTTTATTGTTTTTTTTATTAGGTTACCTTTAGATATCCTAGATCGGCTAATAATGCTTGCTCAAGACAATATCATGTCATTGATGGTAGACGAACAAATTGCAATTTGGCATGCATCCATGCGAAAAACAATCAAAGAAATAATGGTTATACTTTTTATTTTTTTATTTAATTATTTTGTGTTTTTATTTAAATTTTTATATATTATTTGGTATTTAAATCAGGTCAAGTTGCTCTTGGTCTACCTATACCACAGTTTATATATCCACAAGCTTCTTTTCCATATCCTTGGTAAATTGAATTTACATTATTATATTAATGACCGTGAAGCTTTTTTTTTATATATCCTACATATAGACTTTTTTTTAAGACATTTATGGGTTTTTTCTATTTTGTTAGACCAGTTTTAAACGCAGCTTTTATTTTTTTTTAATTTTTTTAATCTTGGGATCTTAGTTTAATTTATCGTTTAATTATTCAATTTTTTTTTTCAATTTTACTTTGTTTTTTATTACTCGTAGGATTACTTATGGACCTGGTCAACCTTATCCGATTAATCCTCCTCAAGGTTCCACGGTTAGTACTTATGATATTTATTAATTTTTTTGTTGTTAATTTTTACTATTGCTAATATATCTCAGTTTTCAACACTCTAATTTTTTTTTTTAATATTTTTTTCGATTTATTATGTTAGTTTTTTTTTAAATCGTAAAATATTTTAAAATTTAAAGAAAAATATTTAATGATTTCTCTTAAAATCGGTTTTACTTATGTTATTAAATTTATATGATATTGTGCAGAATTACAATAATTGTAATTATAATAGCTATTATAATTACGGTCATTTTCGTTTTACGGACCACAACAACAAAATCAGTATCCTAGACCAATTCGTCCGATTTCGGTTCCGATACGCGTGACTGCTCCACCTCCGGTTAACAATGGAGTAAATGGTGGAGATGACGTAGACAATTTAGCAGGTGTGGACCGTGTGGGGACTCCACCTCCTATTTATGATGAGAATCAAGATGATGATGGCTTGTAGATTTATTTTTTGGATAAATTTTGTTATAAGATTTTGTTTTTAAATTTTAAGATATTCTTTTCATTATTGCCATTAGCTATTTTAAGTTGAGAGTTTAGACATGAGATTTGATGATTAATTAGTCATGAGTCTGATGAAACTTGTTGATGAAATCGGTAGCTTTCCGGTTAATTACCGATTCGAATATATATATATATATATATATAATTAGCATGTGAGGTGAGGTGTATGATATGGGTTAGGGTAAGTCATCTTCAACTAAAAAATTAAATATAGTGAAGTTTTTTCTCTTACGATACATTACTTTTTACACCAAATTTTGTTTTTTTTAGTGTTTTGTGAATAGTATCAACTATTCACGACATTAAAAATTGAAATATTTTTTCTGTTTTTAATCAAATTAATTATATACTTAAACTAGTGTTTATTAATTGATTTGTGTTTTTTATTTTTAATAATGTAAAATTTTAATCATAATAATTAGCTCAATATCAAGAATTTTTAGTTTT
Organism: Aethionema arabicum; assembly: GCA_000411095.1. Taxonomy (NCBI): domain Eukaryota; kingdom Viridiplantae; phylum Streptophyta; class Magnoliopsida; order Brassicales; family Brassicaceae; genus Aethionema; species Aethionema arabicum. The sequence goes on along the minus strand of KE152178.1, from coordinate 138,330 downwards.
TTTTTTGTAATTTTTAATGCTTTGGTTGAAGATAAAAAAATCTTATACAATAAAGTAGAATACTTTTAATGTGAAGCTGCCACGTGTCAACAAATACCACCAATATAGAGCTACCACATGTCGAAGCTGCCAATGAAAAGTTGCCACGTGTCTTTTAGTTTATATTTATACAAAATATTTTAAAATATGTGTAATGTTTTTTAAAAATATCTACAAATATGATATACA